>OZ025245.1:15481518-15554018 GCA_964019155.1 Osedax fenrisi
CACTAGAATCTCGGGAGTGCTGTGGACCAACGACTCGTTCCAGGTGAGCACCAACAAGTTGACGTTCCTCGACCTTGAGCTGTGCCTTCGCGATAAGGATACGGTGTTCAGGCATATCAAGGGCAAAAATGTTTGTACCCGCGCTATGCGTAGCATAGAATAGAATCTAATAGTTTTAGAAATAGTGATTTATATATATAGTGAATAGTCATTTATAGAATAACGTTCAATTTATTTTTTTCTTATTTATTATCTTTCATATATATATATATACGTGTGTGTGCATATGTTTAGCCCGATGTACATTGTGTTCAGGAGCTAACGCTCTATATATTGAAGCGAAGCGAACACAGTTCTTAACATCGAATAGAGTTCGGAAAGCGAATACAATTCAGAAAATACAATTTCCGCTCGAAGGAGCGTACCAGAGAACATCTCGTAATCTATACTCTCAAAGAGGATACTCTCCAATAAATATATTTATACACATATATATATATATTAATTAAGAATTATTATACATTATTATACATTATTGTTGCGTTATTATTGTAATATATGCATATATATATATGTGTGTGTATTTAGCCAGCTGTAGATAACGTTATTAACCCCAATGAACTTGACCCCTTGACTCCTTGTCGCTGTCTCGGAGACATTCACTCATTCACTGGAGTAGTAAGTTACATGCTATGGTGTTGATTGTTAGGTGTGTTGGTGGGGTGTTAACACTTAATAGGCCATAGTACGGTTAGTAACCGTCGGTTACGCTTAATAAGTCTTTCTAGTAGTATTGATTGTAGTTCGGTTTCTCATACTAGGCCGTAGTACGGTACCACTTAATAGGCCGTAGTACGGTAACAATTTATAATTGGATCTCTGGTATTAACATTATTATAGTGAAGCCTAATATTTTCTAAGGAAAGATATAACACATGCGAAATCGTGAGATTTGATTTTTACACAAAAATGAACAGCGTCACCTACATCGGTTCATTTTTCGGAACTATGCGTTGTTTATAATGCAATCTGTAACTACATACAATTTTAAAATGTAAAATAATATGTTTTAATTATTATTTATACGATGAAAATTAAGCTTTAAAACCTAATAAACAACTAAGCAATAGGATGCGTCGGTTTCAAACGCTATACACATCTACGAGGCGACTAAAAGCTTGCTTATATCGCACGTAATTTATAGAGAGCATCGAAAACGTAGAAACCGCGCCGCGAACATTAATCTATTTCAGTGATTCCGATACAACCGCCGCCGCTAGCATGAATCTATTTCAGTGATTCCGATACCGCCGCTAGCCTAAATCTATTTCAGTGATTCCGATACAACAGCCACCGCCGCGAACCTGAATCTATTTCAGTGATTTCGATACAACAGCCACCGCCACGAACCTGAATCTATTTCAGTGATTCCGATACAACCACCGCCGCTAGCATGAATAACAATCACGCGTTGCTTAGATAGGGAGTGTTAGGCGCTCGCTTCCGAGAATCTGCGGTGACGCGGCGCTATCCTGTTATGTCCCCGCCGCTATCCATGTGTACCTACCACCCTCGTGATGTATGCTTATGCCTTGTACACGAATGCTGATCTGTATGGCATAAATTATTATTTATTATTATAATTATAATTACTGTGTTTTTTATATACATAATATATATCGATGGTAACATTTAGTTATTAAATATACAAATTCTCTGACAATTACTATTATTACTTTACTAATATTAAACTCGCCTGTAATAGAATAAATGTAAATTTTTATATTGAAAAAAATTAACAATATTACAGAATTAAAAATTAACAAAATTATGCATTATACATTATAATAAATACTATAAAGGTTTATTGACTCAATGAAAACGATAGACTTTTATAGGCGTAGAGTTAATATAATAAAACAAATAAATAAATACACGAATATAATAAATTTTAGAAGAAAACATTTTAATGATAACGTATATGTGAATATAGTCGAAATTTGAACGTACGAAAATGTGATATTGTTATTGTTATTGTTATTGTTATTTGGTGGAGTCCTTTCATCCCATCCAGGAACTTAGATGAAGTTTTCACTTATAACCATATATGGCTCTAATGTCCCTTCGAAGCCGCTCTCATGTTAAGGCATCCATGGTTTTAACGAGAGCCGATCATTTATTTATACACAATTATATAAGATATGCTGGGCTAATGCCCGCGTGGGATATAATGGGCTGTATGTTTGGAATACCTTATTTCTAATAGCATCGATTAACTTGATAGATAAATAGATATAGCTTATTGAAATGATGTAATGGTATTTCTCTTTCTTTTAATATTAATTTTCTTTCTTTATATTCTAAATTTCTCCGAAATAAGACCATAGTTAATTCACGATGTTGCCAGTTATTCAAGCAGTGCAAAGGATAGGAACAGTTATAACAAAGTTATGAAAATTTGTTTTTTTAAATAATAATTAGATAAAATATAAAGTATATATTTTATATATACAAACATAAAAAAAAACAAGAAAAAACAAACAGACAACAAATATTTAATTAGTTTTTTTTTATTGATTTATTTTTTATTTATTTATTTTTAAATTTATTTAAAAAATTTAAATTATAAAGTTTTATATTCATATTCATATTCATTGAGTAATAAGTTTGTTACTCTTTTCTTGAACAAATTTTCATTTTTTATATTTTGTATATTTGTTGGAAGTAAGTTTAAGAGTTGTGGACCTTTGATCATATTAGTATACGGTTTATTGTTATTGTTGATTCGGAAATTGGAATTTAATACGTTTTATTTTTGTGAGTATATTTTTTGTATGTATTTCAGTTTATTGGAAATTTATTGTAATATTGTTAATATATGTATATATTATATTTGTTGGAAATTGATTGTAACATTGTTAATATATGTATATATTATTTTTGTTGGAAATGTATTGTAATATTGTTTATACATGTATATATTAGTATATTATAGTAGGTCTTATATAGTCTTATAAGTATTTTATTTTATATGAATAACTCTTTTATGTAGTCTCGAAATAATCAATTATTTAATATTCTTATGGTTTTTTTAATAATAATTTTATTTATAATATTTTTTGAGAATGTATTACGGAAATAATATTTCCCACAATATATTTCCACAAGTTACGTATCGTAGCAAAATACTATTGTAATGATTATCAGGGAATTAGTGTGAATGAATTTGCTCGACTCGAATATTAAAAATTGAATTTTTTCGAGTTTGTTACATAAAGTATTATATGAACTTTGAAATCAAGTTTGCTATCAAGATATTTATAATTATATACGTTATTTATTAGTATATAATTTAATGAAATTATATTAGTTACAAATTGTATAATACTAATATTAATAAGGTCATCAATACTGATACAATGGTTCGATACCTAAGTTATTATTATTTATTTCATTAAATATATTGATAATTCAAATAAATGTATACATATATTCGTAATATTAGAGTATGTGATAATAATGAATAAATATTTCATGATACGTTGTATTTTACTTATATATATATATATATATAGTTTTAAATTATTAAAACAATATCGCTTTTTATTAAAGCATATCCGAATTATATAACCTCAATAAATATATAAAAATACTCGCGTATTCAGTATATAATATGCGTATTCAATATGTAAATAATGTAATATATTATATATATATAAAAATATATATATATATATATATATATATATATATATATATATGCTAACGACGTCGTTACCTTTACCTAACCAATACCAAACAACACACACACACATATACACACAACGAAAACAACAACACATAGACGTACATTGGATTCTGTCGATCGGTAAACAATCTCTCTCTCTCCACCGTCGCTTCTATCGCCGCGCGCGTGTGTACGGTTGCGGGTACCATCTTACTGATGCGTGTGACTGTGTGTGTGAGTGTGTGGGTGTGTGTGTGAGTGTGTGGGTGTTTGTGTGAGTGCGCGTGTACACTCGCTTTCGGCGATGCTTTCCATGTGCGCGAGCTCGCGTTTCATGTCGCTTTATATGTCGTACGTATCATAGTCATCGTCATCATCATCATCTTCATCATCATCATCATCATCTTCATCTTCATCATCATCATCATCATCATCATTATCATCATTATCTTCATCATCATCTTCATCATCATCATCATCATCATCGTCGTTGTCATCTTCATCATCATCATCATCATCATCATCGTTGTCATCTTCCACCACTACTACTATAGTACGAGTCTACGGAATAATCTGATTGCATGGCAGATTATTCCGTTAATGAGCTTCCATTTAAAGATTACATTTTATAAAAATTAAACAATTTTTAAATTAAATCAATTCAGAAAAAATGTTCGGTGATTTATAAATGAAATATATCGGATACATTGGCTACATTATTATTAACATCGATATTAAAGAAAAATTTTTGTCTAAAAATCTGATAAATATAAATAAATATCAAATCATTTATTTAGCATTAATATCGGTACGTGATATTAATAATGGGTACAAATCGATAATTAAACGAATGTTACAAAAATCATAGAATATTATAAAAAAGTGTTTTATAAAACCGTTAAATTTGATATCGAAATGAAAAAAAAACGCACATTATTTGTAATAATCAATGTAATTTTAACATGGAAAACTTTGTTGTGATATTGTTTGCTAACATTGGTAACTCAACCGAAACTTTGGAAACTTTGCAAAAATATTCAATCTTTAAAGGAACGCTCGATTTGCATGCGATTCATCATCGATAAAGTTTGATCGAAGAACTTTAATTATATATTACACTCGCTAAACATAATACACACTCTATTTAATCGTATGTAATGCATGATTAGCTTAGTATACTTATACGATATATATTTAACATACGAGCATGACGTATGTGAATATTTATTATATATTATTAATTCGTAATCACGTTAAAGGGATGTTCGCGCGTTTACTTGTTAAAGATCGGTAAAAGGGCTGTTTTATAACTAAATAATCAAATAAATATAAAAGTATAGCGCTGCCTTTAAGCGTAACCCTATCTTTACGTGTTAACGCGCGAGATCGTCCCCTTAATCGTCATGCATAATATAATAACTGCGAACGTACGTTGTATGCGAACACCCGAATGTAATATTACGTCGTTGTGGTCCATGCATATCGTCGTATCTCTGAATGATTAGTTTTACTAACAGCGTATCATCTCTAATCATGTCGGCGTATATTCATTAGTGAATTCGCTTTATCGAAATTATAGATTTTATAAATGTTTTTTTCTAAACTATAAATAATTATAAATCACTACCGACGAAACATCGTACGTAATGCTATCCGAAGATACGCCACAATAGTATCTAATCGTGATGTAAATGATGCCGAGCCGATAATTTATTTTCGGAAAAAACACGAGCCCGAGCCGAGTTGAGACTTTAGGTAACTGAGAGTAAGACTTTAGGTAACTCAGACTGAGACTTTAGGTAACTCAGACTGAGACTTTTGGTAACTCAGACTGAGACTTTAGGTAACTCAGACTGGGACTTTAGGTAACTCAGACTGAGACTTTTGGTAACTCAGACTGAGACTTTAGGTAACTGAGACTGAGACTTTAGGTAACCGAGACTGAGACTTTAGGTAACTCAGACTGAGACTTTAGGTAACCGAGACTGAGACTTTATGTAACTCAGACTGAGACTTTAGGTAACTGAGACTGAGACTTTAGGTAACTCAGACTGAGACTTTAGGTAACTTAGACTGAGACTTTAGGTAACCGAGACTGAGACTTTATGTAACTCAGACTGAGACTTTAGGTAACTGAGACTGAGACTTTAGGTAACTCAGACTGAGACTTTAGGTAACCGAGACTGAGACTTTAGGTAACTCAAACTGAGACTTTAGGTAACTGAGACTGAGACCGCATCGATGCTTTATATTTGACTGGCATCATTTGCATCATCACTAGTATCTAATCGTGATGTAATCACGTGTATGGACGCGTAACAGTCGGTTGCACGCGAGAGACGTACGATCTGCTTCGACAGTCGCTGTTCCCTAACGATACAAGGGACTAGTACAGGTTTATTGTCGTCGAGAACGGTCGCTCCGAGTTCGACGGTTAATGCACGATGGACGGTAGTTCAACTTTGACCTCATGCAGCGGTGACTAGGGGCGCTGCAACAGGGCGGGATGGACGGGGGGATATATATCGGTCCCCCCCGCCCCACTTTTACCACAAAATTTATTACCGATTGGTTCGCCCCCCCCACCCTACATACAAATCGTTCCAGTGCCCCTAGCGGTTACCCCCCCTCGCACCCCCCCTCTCACCCTCGCACTCACCCACCCGTCGTAGCGTCGGGTCCATAGCGCTAATGACGCGCTACTACACAGGACAAACGTAGCGAGATTCAGAAGGACTTTGTTAGTTGGCTGAAGAATTGCAACGCGACTTTCGATAAAAAGGTAATTCATAGATCATAAAGATAATATATATATATATATATATATATATATATATATAAATGTATAATATATTATAAAGATAATATATATATATATATTTAAATAGTTAAAAGGTAATTTTGTATACGTAAATGTTTCCGAACGTATCGCTCATAACATCTATTATATTATAGTATGATATTAACTGCCTGCTTGGCTCGATGGCTAACACGTCAGACACACAAGTAGTAGGACGGGGGTTCGAGCCTCGTCCGCACCAATACAATATATCTTAAAATAATATTTAGTAATGATCTTATTAATTGTGTTTAAATAAATGATGGCTCTCGTTAAAATCGTGGATGTCAAAACATGAAAGCGGCTTCAAAGAGACATTAGAGCCATATTGTTATAAGTGAAAACTTCATCTAAGTTCCTGGATGGGATTCAGCACTGCACCAAAAATAATAATAATCACAATAAACGATACACTTTATTCTTGTTCTACGACTTAGAAATACCCTCTCTCATTGTACATACACACGCCCCATTATATACACACACCTCATTATACACACACACCTCATTATACACACACGCGCCCCATTATACACACATGCGCCCCAACGTCAACAGATCGAGTACATGACGATCATCGGCGAGGACGTCACCCGAACCGACGTGAAGAAATCTCTCGCCTTCCCGTGGACTGCGTTCACCAGTATCGCCTGGGACAAGGTCGTCTACAGTAAAGGTCAGTAAAAGAGTGTTTACAGCTTTCGCCTCGTTTTGATTGCGTCGCTTTCAACGTACGCTTCGAATATGATATTAATAATTATTATTAATAATAAAATTATTAATATTACGTTCGAAGCGTAAGATATTTTTTTCGTTTTTATAAAATAAATATACATACAAATATTCACTCTTTAGTACCTATGCCTCTAAAGGGCTTCGCAATAACGCTAACCTTTTCTATTGGTGGCGACAAGTATATAGTATTACCGCGTTCGCATTAAAGCATTATTTAGATATTTCGAAAGCTAATAAATAGTTAAAATAATAGTTTATATATAGTTAATATTTAGTTATTATTTAGATATTTTGAAAGCTAATAAATAGTTAAAATAATAGTTTATATATAGTTAATATTTAGTTATTATTTAGATATTTCGAAAGCTAATAAATAGTTAAAATAATAGTTTATATATAGTTAATATTTAGTTATTATTTAGATATTTTGAAAGCTAATAAATAGTTAAAATAATAGTTTATATATAGTTAATATTTAGTTATTATTTAGATATTTTGAAAGCTAATAAATAGTTAAAATAATAGTTTATATATAGTTAATATTTAGATATTTTGAAAGCTAATAAATAGTTAAAATAATAGTTTATATATAGTTAATATTTAGTTATTATTTAGATATTTTGAAAGCTAATAAATAGTTAAAATAATAGTTTATATATAGTTAATATTTAGTTATTATTTAGATATTTTGAAAGCTAATAAAATGTATTAAATAAATAGTTAAAATAATAGTTTATATATAGTTAATATTTAGTTATTATTTAGATATTTTGAAAGCTAATAAATAGTTAAATAATAGTTTATATATAGTTAGCTATATACTATTAGTTATATAAATAATTTCAAAGTTAAATCTTCTCTAGACAGTCTCATGGTTTACATTCGTTAATACAGCATTATATCTAAATATATATATATATAAATATAGCATTATATATATAAATAGAGCATTATATCTAAATATATATATATATAAATATAGCATTATATATATATAAATACAGCATTATATCTAAATATATATAAATACAGCATTATATCTAAATATATATAAATATAGCATTATATATATATAAATAATTTCAAAGTTAAATCGTCTCATGGTTTACATTCGAGTGTAATCAGTGAAGAGTGCTCGCGTCGTGTAGCGAAACTAACGATACGTAAATACTTATTTTATCATTAGCATATACGAGCTAAGCAATGGCGTATGTAAATCAATAACGTTAATACTTTTATTTGCGTTCTTACTATTAGTTTTATCTCCTGTTTCGTGTCATTTCGAATATCTATTTTCTATATTCAATAAATTATATTATCATTATTATGATTATTATAAATAAGCGGTAAATAATTTGAAAGTCGATGATATGAATCGATCGATCTCGGAATCGATCGACGTGACGCGACGCTATATTGTAATATAATGATATATAATATAATATATATATATCGTTATCGTATTATTATTTTCTTACCGCACGAGCGGAGGGGTCTACATGACCCTATTTTTTAGTGCTTAATAAAAATTATATCATCATCATATAATATAATGATATATATATATATATATATATATATATATATATATATATATATAAAATAAATATATAACCATATATATAATTTTTTATATTTCTAGCATCGTAAACATTAGTTAAGGCTATGTACTGGTATTGGTGTCTAATGTATAAGATAGGGAAAATACCCTAATGCTAGACTACTTCTCATTCAATAATTCAATAATTAATGAATCGACCTAAAATAAATTGTAATTATTTAGTGAATATGGTTCTACAAAAATCAATAAATAAAATTTCAAATTTGTTTGGGGAGAGTCAAATAATTTTTGGTTAAAAATTTCGTATTTTTTTTTGGCTATCTTTTTTATACTTTTTTTACTTTAAAAAAAATTTGTATAGTGATTATTATGTATTATTATATAATATACATTTTCTGAAAAATTATTTAGTAGTAGTAATTTGAACACAAAAAAAAATTATTCTGAGATATCAAATCTCAAACTTATTTTTTTATTTTTTTTAAATAATTATAATTATTTGTAATTATTTATAAGATAATTGATATATAACTCCAAATTCAGAATAATTAGTTTATAAATATATATTTATTCATAAATTTCATAAATTTATTTATAAATTTAGAATTTCCAAGCCAAATATGATGATTTTTCAATAAGTTTTTTTTTCTACTTGCATGACTCTTTTTATCTTCATATTGTTTGAGCAGATTTTCTTCAAGGTATAATAAAAATAAAAATAAAAATAAAATGCCTTAAAAAAAATAATGCTATAAATTAATACCTGTCATTCTTACTCGACCAATGAAACGATTGATATAAATATAACCTTTGACATATATGTATTTACAGAATATATTATTCAAAACGAATGCTAAAAACTGTTTAAAAATCGGTAAAATATAACCTTATAAATATCTAATTGAAAAAGTTAATATTTTATCCGAATTACATATTTTTCTCTAGTTATATTTCTTTGAAATTTTTAAAGTATATGTTTTGAAACGCTTTATTTTGTAATACTTATACGTAATATTTACATTCAAAAATTTAAAATCTAATAAATATATATTAAATATTCGAATTCAATCATAAAAAAAAATTGATAAATTAATTTATGTTGGTACCCGTCTCATAGCCTTAATAACACGGGTGTGTTTGATGCGTTTAAATCAACACCTCAACATATCTTACAGTCGAACATATGAATCTATCGCAGAAATTCGTCTAAGACACCAACGCCTTATTTAATTGTTAAATATAGCAATATATATATAAATACAGCATTATATCTAAATATATATATAAATATAGCATTATATCTAAATATATATATAAATATAGCATTATATCTAAATACAGCATTATATCTAAATATATATATAAATATAGCATTATATACAAAGATTTTCCGAAGGAAAGATATAACAATTACGCGAAATAGTGTAATTCGAATTTGTATACAAAATACCCTGGTGCCACCTATAGCGGGTTACTTTTAGGAACTATGCGTTGTAAATTCGTTTGTTTATAATGTAAATTCGTATTTAACTATACACTTTTAAAATGTTAAATAATATGCTTTAAATTAATATTTATAGGATGAAAACTAAGTGTTCATTACTAATATATAACAAACAAATATGATATTTATGTTTTAAATGCTATAAGTATATATTTAGTAAGTAAAAGTTAATTTATATTGCATGTAATTTAATAGAGCAATGAAAACATTGTTGTATGCAAACAGAGCCGAACCTAAATCTATTTCAGTGATTTTGATACTACTGCTAGCAACGGTTGGGTATATTACTAAATTACGTTGCATGCATAGGGAGTGTTATATCTTTGCTTCGCAAAATCTTTGTTATATATATAAATACAGCATTATATCTAAATATATATATAAATACAGCATTATATATATATATATAAATACAGCATTATATCTAAATATATATATATAAATATTGCATTATTTATATAAATACAGCATTATATCTAAATATATATATAAATATATCATTATATATATAATATATATAAATACAGCATTATATCTAAATATATATATAAATATAGCATTATATATATATATATAAATACAGCATTATATATATAAATACATCATTATATCTAAATCAAGCGTAGTAACCATCTCTAACGCGATACAGGCGACCTGATTCGTATAAAGGCCACGCCGCTGGTGTACGGTATCATCGAGGAGTTTTACCTGTACGGCTCCTACAAGGAGGATCTGTACTCTGCCGGCGGGGACGTTAAACTCTCCATCGTTAGCGCTGCGCCGTTACTAATTCTAACTATTATTATATATAACTATATTATATATAATTATTTATATAATTATTTATATAATTATTTATATAATTATTTATCATATAAAATACCTGTGTAGCTCAGTGGCTAAGGCGTCAGACACACAAGCAGTAGGACACGGGTTCGAGCCTCGTCCGGACCGTTAATTAATTTTATAATATGGGTCTTAAAATATTATTTTGAAGTGATCCTATATAATTGTGTATACATAAATGATCGGCTCTCGTTAAAACCACGGATGCCTTAACATGAGAGCGGATTCGAAGGGACATTAGAGCCATGTATTATATAGTTGAGGTTATAATGGGTTATAAGTGAAAACTTCATCTAAGTTCCTGGAAAGGATGAAAGGACTCCACCAAATAACAATAACAATATATTCTCGGAGTTATTATCACAATGTAAACCTGAGATTATCAATAATCAGGGGCACAACTGTTATTGTTAGTGCACTGCCCCGCGTCGCTAACCGTTCTGTATCTGTATTATAAGGGGTAATTGTCTCGATAAGCGACGCCGCTTCTATAATTACCCTGGCATTGCCTAAATCTGATAATAATAATAATAATAATAATAATAATAATAATAATAATAAACTATATTTCATCATCATAATATATAATTATTTATATAATTATTTATATAATTATTTATATAATTATTTATATAATTATTTATATAATTATTTATATGATTATTTATATAATTATTTATATAATTATTTATATAATTATTTATATAATTATTTATATAATTATTTATATAATTATTTATATAATTATTTATATGATTATTTATATAATTATTTATATAATTATTTATATAATTATTTATATAATTATTTATATGATTATTTATATAATTATTTATATAATTATTTATATAATTATTTATATAATTATTTATATAATTATTTATATAATTATTTTGTCTAAGAATGTCGGAAAATAGTTTCGAATAACTTTCGATAACTGAAACCTTATAATAATAAACGAAACGTTAAATTATTAAAAACGTGATTAATTAATATATGTATATATATAATAATATAATTAAACAAATTTTAAAAAAATATATATATCTGAAACCTTATAATAATAAACGAAACGTTAAATTATTAAAAACGTGATTAATTAATATATGTATATATATAATAATATAATTAAACAAATTTAAAAAAAATATATATTTTATACATTTGTTAATCGAATTTAAATATGCTACTGCATAATTAGTACTGATAAACATATTATTATTATTATTTAGGATGTTGTTGTTTAAATAAAATGCATACGAATACACATAGTATGGTTCCTAATTGTTTCTAAATGGCTTCACAATAACATTTTAATATATTCTATTGCTGTATGGCCCTATTTCTATTATTAGTGCATGTAATATCTATTATTATTTTTCCCACTAAAATGTAGTTAACTTGATATAAAATCGTTTTAAAGTTAAAATATTTCCGTCAAGTTGCCGGAAATACTTGTAGTGTGATACCCCTTTTAGTTCTAAAGTTATACATTTATTATATTCGAAAAAGTTTTCAAATTATTCAAAAAAAAGATTTTCCATTTTATTTATAATATATTTAAAATATCTTTAATTTTATATATCTTTAAAATAATATTAAGAATATTATTCTTAGTTAAGGACATTGGACACAGAATATTTGTTATTAATAAAATATACAAAAAAGGACTACTTTTCAAAGATATATTCACTAATTTTTTTTTAGTAATTTATTAAAATTAAATTTTTATTTTTTTGTATTCTAATAATAATTAATCTGTAATACCAGGTTTTTTTTTATTTTTAAATATTTATATATGGTATATATATATATATATATACCATATATATATATATATATATATATACCATATATAAATATTTATATATATATATATATAAAGTAATTCATTTGCCAAATATATCTTACTATATATGAAAACTAGAATAAAATTATGAAATATAAAAACTCAATTACGAATATTTTACTTTAAAATTTAAAATATTACGATTATTTACAATAGAAGATTTAAATTTTTTTTAACAATTCATTAATTATATTAAATTTGTATACTGTTTTTATTTTATTATGGTTAATTTTAATTTTTTAAAATAATAATTATTATTTATTATGTATAGCTTATATAAAATTATAAATAAAAATATTAAATATATTAATATAATAATTACTAGTTAATTTGTTAATTAAACTTATTTGGGATTTTTGAACATATATAGTAATATTTCATCGAATTAACTATGTTGAAATAGTTTTTTTTTTTTATATAACAAAATATCTATATATAACAAAATATCTTTTGTTTATGCCGAGCAAGCTCGACCTGGTAGGCTAAGGTAAGGAATAGTTCTTATAATTTCACATATATTTATTATTTATGAGTGTGTATTTATCGTATTTATAATAATTATTTTCTATCTCTCCCTCTCTCTCTCTCTCTCTGTATAAATATGTATGTTTATATATGTATGCTAAAGACCTAACTCCAGCTATCCTTCACAGATACCATCTATAATGGGGCCTCTCAGCAAGACCTACACCATCAATCAGATAGACAGGACTATCACCATGCAATCTCTTACTACGGCCCTTAAAGTGGAACGACTAAAGTCAGTAATAGTAGTAGTAGTAGTAGTAGTAGTAGTAGTAGTAGTAGTAGTAGTAGTAGTAGTAGTAGTAGTAGTAGTAGTAGTAGTAGTAGTAGTAGTAGTAGTAGTAGTAGTAGTAGTAGTAGTAGCAGTAGCAGTAGCAGTAGCAGTAGCAGTAGCAGTAGCAGTAGCAGTAGCAGTAGCAGTAGCAGTAGCAGTAGCAGTAGCAGTAGCAGTAGCAGTAGCAGTAGCAGTAGCAGTAGCAGTAGCAGTAGCAGTAGCAGTAGCAGTAGCAGTAGCAGTAGCAGTAGCAGTAGCAGTAGCAGTAGCAGTAGCAGTAGCAGTAGCAGTAGCAGTAGCAGTAGCAGTAGCAGTAGCAGTAGCAGTAGCAGTAGCAGTAGCAGTAGCAGTAGCAGTAGCAGTAGCAGTAGCAGTAGCAGTAGCAGTAGCAGTAGCAGTAGCAGTAGCAGTAGCAGTAGTAGTAGTAGTGTTAGTAATGGTACATCAACCATACCCCTCACATTATAATACACTCCCCATCATCAGGTTACCTAAATACACCTCCCCACCTCTCCCTCCCCTCCCCCTTACTTACCCCTCCCTCCCCCCTTCTTTCTAACAACACCTCCCCCTACTGACAGGTTACCTAAATACATTCACATTGAATGGCCAGAAGGCAATGAACTGAAGGGAGACGATAAGATAATCTGTGGCAGTGATATCGGTTTGTGGGATGACCACTAGGGTTTTACACTGATCAATAGGGTTTTACATTGACCACTATGGTTCTACAATAAACACTAGGGTTTTACACTGAACACTACGGTTATACACTAACCACTGGGGTTATACCCTAACCACTAGAGTTTTACACTGATCAATAGGGTTATAAACTGAATAATAGAGTTTTACATTGATCACTGGGGTTCATATTGACCACTAGGATTTTACACTGAACACTAGTATTTCAGATGGTTTCATGACTGTTATAAGTTCGTTCACACCTATGGGATTTCTTCATGACCTCTAGTATTTTTTAATGACGTGTACGCATTCTAAACGACCTCTAGGATTTCGTAATCACCGAATGCTATATAGAGTGGTTTCACGTCAGAAATCATTAACAATTATGCGAAATCATTAACAATATTATGTTGAATAATTTAGCTAGCGATATTTATATATATTACATAGATATATACTAATTGAAGTATATACCTTGACATTCTGCGTTCTAGGTCCCATGAACATAGAGATCAAGAACGGCAAACACGAGCCTCTCTCGAAGCTTATCTACGGTACCGCCCAGCATCACAAACTGTGCGTCAAGCTCAGCATCCTTCAGCACACGGCTGATGGAGAGAATGTCTTCATCTCTCACATCTCACATCATGGTAGGCATCAGTACACTATGTCTCCCTCTCTCTCTCTATCTCTCTCTCTCTCTCTCTCTCTCTTTCTCTCTCTTTACACCTCTCTCTCATTCTCTCTCTCTCTCTCTCTCTCTCTCTCCCTCTCCCTCTCTCTCTCTCTCTCTACACCTCTATCTCTACACCTCTATCTCTACACCTCTCTCTCTCTCTCTCTCTCTCTCTCTCTCTCTCTCTCTCTCTCTCTCTCCCTCTATCTCTCTCTCTATCTCTCTGAAATATTAAATTACATTTAAATTATATATTATTAAATTCGAGTAACGTAAGATTACTAATTTAACACATTTCTCGACTTCTACTCTTCATTTATTAAATACGAACATATCAAGTACATTACATATGTACACACACACACACTGCCCCCTCTCTCTAGTGTATGCCATATCATCGTCCCAGTCCAGGTAACCTATGCATCTTCTATATTGATACTATCTACTAATGTTAATACATAATACCCGTCTCTATTAATCACTAATATTTACCGATATCACTAATTAATATAATATACTAATAATAAAATATATAAATAATGAATATAAATATTTACGATTATAATTAAAAGCCGCCTATTATAACTTTCGGTTGAGAACGCGACTGATGCCACCTAGCGATGTGTGTCAAGAGAATACAACCATTGTATGTCAACTGGGTCTCTTTCTCCCGATCTGGTTGCGTGGTGTACGGTATACCACTCATTATATTATCAAGTATTGTTTAATATATACTATTTAATGTATAATAATAATAATAATAATAATAATATATAGTTAATTAGGTAAAAAAAAAAATAAATAAACAAAAATATGGAAGAAAAAATAGATATGAATTGATACCTAAATCGACATGGTAAAAAAAATTAACATTGGGTTTACATTTAATAACAAAACGCTTTGGTTTATGCATGCCGAACAATAATATATAATATATATATATATTTATATATATATATATATATATATATATATATATATATATAAATATATAAAGCATCCATGGCACAATTAGTTCGCCTTTTAATCGAAAGGTTGGCGGTTCGAATCCAGCTGGAGGCTAATTTTAATTATTTATAAATAATTAAAAGTCATATTACCTTCCATACATGAAGAACATGCCCACTAGTTGATACCAACTATCTATGCCTATTACGATAATACACCTATTGTCTGTACTTTAACAATCTCCGTCCCTCAAAATCATTAACCTATCAAGACTACCACCTTCGAACACAAATTAAAGAATTACCTATTTTAACACTAACAATTTTATAATTAAATTTGTTCTAAGATACAGCCATTATCTGTCTATCTTACACGCCCGTATACATGTACAACTGACTATACTTGTTAATACTGACTATCTAATCGTAGTACTACAATACCCTGCCATTAAACCCCACCCCGGTTTACATGTAGAGCTGGCCGTACTAGCTAATGCCGACCTTCCTATTATAATGATACGCCCATTAACTGTGTCCCCCGCCCGTGCAGGTAAGAACTGGCCGTACTGGTTCCATCGGATGGAGAACTTCAAGAACCTCGGCAACTTCGTGCTGAGACTGAACGTGGTGTTGTCGGAGTATACTGACAATATCGTGGAACAGCTACCCTCCGTAGAGTATAAGTTCACCGTCGTAGGTTAGCGGGGGTGGGGTAGGGGTGGGTTAGTAGTGGTATGGGTTAGGGGTAATGGGGTAGTGGTGGTGGGGTAGGGGTAGTAGTGAGTTAGTAGTGGTGGTGGGGTAGTAATGGGTTAGTAGTGGTAGTGGGGTAGTAGTGATAGTGGGGTAGTAGTGATAGTGGTGGTGGGTTATTGGTAGTAGTAGTAGTAGTAGTAGTAGTAGTAGTAGCGGGGTAGTGGTAGCAGTATCGCATAAAATATCTTATAAAGTATCGTATAAATGACGTTAGGATTGATAATATTATATAATTACTATATAAATACTATAAAAAAAATTAAATGATTATTTATGAAGATAGATATATATCCTATGAAATACGTAGGCAGGTTTCACCCTACTGATATCACTCTACCCCGCACCCTCAGTCAGTCATCCTGTACCCCCGCACCCTACCCTGTACCCCCTATACCCCCTTCACCCTACTGATACACCCTACCCCCTTCACCCTACTGTACCCCCTTCACTACCCTTCACTACCCCCTTCACTGTACCCCACACCCGCAGTTGGTCCTCCTGTTAGATTCGAGATTCAGCCGTTGACATCGCTGCCCCTGAAAATAGGCGAAGTATTCGACTCGGTGACGAAGTTCTACGATAAATTCGATCAGGCCACCGAACCTAGTAAAGATTTCAACGTGGCCGTCAGTCTTAGGTAAATAGTAGTAGAGTTGTAGTAGTAGTAGGCGTTGTTATCGAGTTATTAAGTGATTCAAATTAAACATATATGTTTACTATTATTATGACCTTCACCACATCATATCTATTATTATTATTATTACCCCGTCACCTCACCCCTATAACCATTACCACCCCGTCACCTCACCTTTATTATCATTACCACCTCGTCACCCCTATAACCACTACCCCCCCGTCACCCCTATAACCACTACCACACCCTCACCCCTATAACCACTACCACACCCTCACCCCTATAACCACTACCACACCCTCACACCTATAACCACTACCACACCCTCACCCCTATAACCACTAGCACCCCGCCACCCCTATCACTACCCCCTCACCCCTCACCCCTATAACCACCCCACCCCCCCTCACCCCGTACAGCGATAACGGCACGTTCACGTACGACAAGGTAGTCACGCGACAATGTCAACTGTCTCTGTTGGACTGCTGCGTGTCTACGAAGATCTCCCCCGAGGTAGAAGAAGAGGTTTGTTATCAATAGCGCCACCTAGTATACTATATATATAGCTACTATCGATAGTATAATATAGATATTAGCTATAGATAGTATACTATAAATAGTATAATATAGATAATATACTATAGATAATATACTATAGATATAGTATATTATAGATAGTATACTATAAAATAACCTACTAACACTTACAGCACTATTCACAACTATTCAAGATATTATTATTAGTATTATTATTATTATACAACCTAATTAATGAACCAACTTATATATATATATATATATGTATATATATATATATATATATATATATATATATATATATATATATATATATATATATATAGATATATACCTACTGTAGCTATACTAATACTTATATAAGATATACAACTACTTTAGATATTAGTATTATTATTTCTTTATTTTGGTGGAATCATACATGAACTTAGATGTTATTAACTTATAACCATATATAGCTCTAACGTCCCTTCGAAGCAGCTCTCGTGTTAAGGCATCCATGGTTTTAATGAGAGCCGATTATTTTGTATACACAAAGTTATATAAGATCACTTCTAAATATTATTTTAAAACCTATTTTGGTCCAGACTCGCTTTAGCCAACTGAGCCACACAGGCAGTTTAACATACACACATAAAAAGTGTATATAATAATCAGGGATGGGGTCAAATACGTATTTGAATTTGTATTTGTATTTGTATTTGAATAATTATTCAGTAATGTATTTGTATTTGTATTTGATTGTCATATTTTGTATATTTGATCAAATACAGGTTCAAATACACTTTTAAAAATATGTTTATATTTTTTTATTTAAATATATATTATTACATATTATATTATATTATTATATATATTTAATAATTTAATACAATGTAGAATTTAAACAATTAATTTATGAATGTAAAAAATTAACAATAAATTTACCTTTTATTTTAAATAATAAAAATTATATAATAGAACTATAATTTTCAAAGAATTTTATGAATACTATATAAATAAATTTATGAATTTATATTCTATATATAAAATGTATGTGTTATAAATTATAACTTATAATATCCCAAGCAACCAGTCTATTGTTTACAGTTTTTTTATTTTATTGATTTTCTTTAGTAATTAAATATATTTTAAATAGATTTCAATTAATTATTATAAAATCTTATATATCGGTTATATATGGATAAGGATTATAATTTTATAATTAAATATTTAATGTGTTAATTTTTATATTTTTAATTTGATAAAATGTATTTGTATTTGATAAAATGTATATGTATTTGTATTTGTATTTGTATAAAATTGTAATAAATATTTGTATTTGTATTTTTATTTGTTTCTTTAAGAAAAAAGTATTTGTATTTGTATTTGATAAAGTGTATTTGACCCCAACCCTGATAATAATACAATAATAATAATCATTTAGAAGTACTTTTGTTTACAATGATACATATAATAATGATAGGCTATTATAGTCATAATATCATAGTGTGGCTATTTCTTATACAAATGTTCAACTTTTTGTACATCATTTCTATTATAGTCACCACCAGAACAGTATTCTTTCTATATATAATATTAATAATGTAATCATAAAATCATATCATTCACAATTATTATATTTATTTCTAGTATTTATCATAATATCGAAGTATTAATTTGAATCGATTTCTCGTATTCAAAATAATCTACAATCTTTCGACAGGGTATCGGGTTGACTTTCCTGATTGCAGACTTTCCTTCGGTGACTAAAGTCGTTGAAGTAGTGTCAGGTTTGTACAGCATAATTATTAAATAAATAACATTTTTATTAAAAATTGAGATTAAAACAATCTAATTTTTTTCACTCTAAAGTAATTATTTCTCCTTCGATAATGCATATCCGTTTAATTTTTTATAATTTTTTTTCGCACTATTATTTTCATATATATAACATTTTTTAAGTGTTTTATTTTAATTACTTAAAATAATGTATATATATATATGAACATTTTATAGAATTATATACACTACATAATAATGATAATCAATAGTAAATAGTAAATATAATGTATATAAAAACATTATTGATATATGCGAATACAAATTATAAACAAATAGTCATTAGTTAAAAATTGAACCCTTTAAAAATAGCCCTATTCCCTATGTTTTACATGTAAACTCTCAAACATCTTGCATCCCATTAATTCTATTGATCTCGTAAAATACTTTATATCAAAGGAAATATTCGAAAATAATTAAAAATATTTTATAATGCGATAAATAAGATACTGAACGTGGATAAAAAAAAAATAATAAAATTATACATATTTTAACGTCGGCTCTTAACAATTAATAACAATTCAATAACTCATTAACAATGAGATGTTAAACATAATAGTAACAACGATATTAACTATTAACTGTTAACATCATTTCCATCATCGTTGACCTTCATTTAAGGGGATACCGTAGTTGATAATTTTCGTTTTTTAAATTTTTTGTAAAACATTATTTTGAACTAATATTGATAAATAATATATCATTTATTTAAATATGAATTTTATGGCTGAAAGATTCGTATAAACATGTTAAAAGTTGTGTTTTATGAAGGTATGTACAAAATAAATGTTTAAAATATTTAATTTATTTCGATTAATTATGATCAATTTGAAATAAGTATCATATAATTAATTTTTTATCAATTTTCAAACTTGATAGAAACTCATATTAGCTATAGTTCTGTTATTGTGTTATCTATAACTATTATCTTTGTATCACGTGAGTTAAGCTCCAATCAAATCATTTTACTCTTGTATTTTCATATTTACACCTGTCTGTTTATTCACACTGTACTCTGACAAAGTTACGAAAATTTATTTTCACTTACTATTTTATATTTATAGTTCATTATGCATATATCATATATAATCAATATTACATATACTAAGCTTTGAGAATTTTCAGTATGGTTGGCTACTTAAAAAAAGGCGAAAGATGATCGAAAATTTAAAAATATAGCTAATACAATAATTATTTATATTTATATTACATATACAATATTTGTTATTTTAAAATAGCCAATTCAATAAATATAACTATATATATATATATATATATATATATATATGTGATGAATATATATATTAATCTAAAATATCATATGTATCTATTATATAAGTATATATCCAATACAATAAATATAAATTTTCATACAAAATTAATAAATATTATTGGTAAACTTTGAATGCTTTTTTCTCAGTATATAAATAATCTCTAATAGGCGCGGCGTGGTGCCTTTATTGAAACATCAGTAATACTATTATCATCGTTCACTACAACCTTGACCTTGACCTCTTCTAGGCCCCGCCTCCTTCATCGAGGTGAACCTAGCCACCGAGTACGAGAACGGAGGTCAACTCTGCATCGAAGTTCTGCTGTACGACATGGGCGGAAACCTTTCCAAGTACATCTACAACGGTATCAAGTGTAGTGTTAGTGTCTGGGGGTGTAGCGGTAGTGAAGGAGGGGTAGCGGTGGAGGTAGGGATAGCGGTGGAGGTAGGGGTAGTGAAGGGAGGGCGGCAACCTTTCCAAGTACACCTATAATACCCCCACTACCCTACCCTACCCTACCCTACCCTCTCCCCCATAAACAGATAGGAGACCTAGTGTTCACAGCCCTACTACCCCCACTACCTTACACCCTACCCTACCCTACCCCCCCCCCACAAACAGATAGGAGACCTAGAATTCACAGCCCCGCCGACAAGCACGGGTCGCAGTGTGATCGTATGCAAGGCCCTAGTGCTGCCCATAGTGGAGGGAGGTAACAACACATTCGACGTCACGGTTGAAGTCACGGTTAATACCACCACCTCCACCACTATCTCTTAGGTGCTGGCTAGCTTTCCCGCTAGCCGATAGCCCACTAGAAATAGTGCACGCGTGTATTAGAAATAGGAAACATAACATAACATTCGCCATGATCTCTTTACCTCTCTCGCTCTCTTTAGACACTGGTTAAGGCTAGCTTTCTCGCTTGCTAGATAGCCCACTAGAAATAGTGCCCTATGTTAACACATTTTAAACGTATATTTTTAAATTATTGTATATTATAAGTTGTATTATATTTTAATTCAAGTGTATGTTATATAATAATAATATATAATTAAAGTAATTCATTTTTATTTTTTATTAATTAAGGGGGTTCGCGGCCTTTTGAGTATACAATGTATTAAGATAGGAGATATTTTTTTTTTAATTATTTTAACCAATTTTAAATTTTTTTCAGCACCTAGGGTTTTGATCCGATTTCAATTATGTAAATTGCATATTGTTAACCAATATAATTTTAATAAAACTTGCTTATTTAAAAAAAAAATGGTTCACTGAAAACCCAAAATATTTTAAGACAAAATATGATGCTAAATTAAATTTTTTTTTTTTAATTTTTATAATTTTGTATATGTTATACTATGTCTATTACATTTCTTTTAAGCAAGTTTTATTATACATATAATAATGAAGATACTGTGAAAAATTCATCAAGTTTGGATAATTATTGAGAGGGCTGAACAATTTCTAAGATTCAAAATTAATTAAATTCAATATTCTGAGTAAATCGAGTTTAAAGTTTGACTAGATTTATTTTTAATTTTATGGTAATATTTGTTTATTATTTCTACCTTTGACAACATTTATAGCATTATACTATTATAGAATACCACACTAATATATCCATAGAGTTATTATTATAATATTTATATTATATTACCAATAATTACACATAATAAACTAATATTTATGACATTTAAAAAAAAAATTTTTACAATAAAATTATTTTTTTTAGTATATTTATTTATTTCTAATATTATAATATAACAGAATACCACACTAATATATATATATGTATTTCTAATATTATAATATAACAGAATACCACACTAATATACCCATAAGGTTGTACTTATAATAAGCTATATTTATGAAATTTTTTTACAAGAAAATAAATTTTTTATCATATTTATTTATGTACTATATATAAACTAAGTAATATATTTATAGTATTATAATATAACAGAATACCACAATAATATACTTATAAGTTATTCTAATACTATTTATATTAAATTATATTACCAATTACACATAATAAACTATATTTATTTCATTTATTTTACAAGAAAATATTTGTTTATCATATTTATTTATGTACAATATATAAACAGTATATAATAGTCTCTTTTTTCTTGAATTTTTGAGTCTTGAATTGTCTCCAAATTGAGTATATGTTCTTTCCACAGCTGAAGTACCTAAAGATAGAATCATTATGATTTAAATATTATGTATGTTATTTTTCTAATATATAATATATGATGTGATTACAATATAATATGATAATTACTTGTATATTTATTTGACATGTAGAAAATGAAAATAAATGTATAAAATAAACAATATATAGTATTGAATTTGATAAATAATCATAATATTGTGATGATTTATATATTATGTATAATTTTATATATAATGTATGTTATTTTTCTAATATATAATATATGATGTGATTACAATAAAATAAGATAATTAGATAATTACTTGTATATTTATTTGACATGTAGAAAATTAAAATAAATGTATAAAATAAACAATATTTACTCATATTGAATTTGATAATATATCATAATATTGTGATGATTTATATATTATGTATAATTTTATATATAATGTATGTTATTTTTCTAATATATAATATATGATGTGATTACAATAAAATAAGATAATTAGATAATTACTTGTATATTTATTTGACATGTAGAAAATGAAAATAAATGTATAAAATAAACAATATTTACTCGTTTTGAATTCTATAATACATAATCATTATATCGTTATGATTTATATGATTTATATATTATGTATGTTACGTTTCTAATATATATTATATGTTGTGATTACAATACAATAATATAATTATATAATTACTAGTATATTTATTTGACATGTAGAAAATGAAAATAAAATTTATAAAATAAACAATATTTACTAGTTTTTAATTCTATAATACATATTTTCATTATATCGTGATGATTTATATGATTTATATATTATGTATTACTAACCTGGTCTTGTAATATATCATCATATGAAGGTTTAGTACGGTTAAGTTGTCCGGTGATCGATTTTCTACTACGTCTTGGCATTTTGAAATAAAATAATTAATGACGCAATCTCAATTACTTTGTTTATAATTCGAATTTTACAGCCAATGTAATGCGTTCATTTGATATCAATCCGTTAATTATAGATGTCGCTAGTTGACATCATATTAAATAATAGATCGTATATAACACTGCATTTAATTTTTTTTAAAGTATACACTTATAGATATAATATTATAAGTTTAAAATATGAGTATTTTGCTATTATTTAGGCCATTTTTTACACATTTTTTTTTTTTACAAAATAGGGCTTGTACTAAACCATCAAATTGTATCATTTATAAGTCTTTATTTGCTCTACAAGTTTCAGAGAATATTAAATATATATTAAATAATACTTTTCTCAAATAAAAAAAAAAAAAAAAAATTATTTAAAAATCATTTCAAAAGGCCGCGAACCCCCTTAAATAATTATCAAATAAATAATTTTACCAGTTTTATTAATTATTTTAACTAACTAATTTTATATATTTTCTAATGACATATAAATATATATAAAACAATATATTTAATTAATTTACCATACTGATATAATAACTCTATAATTCGTAATATTGTAATAAATATGAGGGATTTAATGTTATACCTTAAAAATAAATACTTATATTATTTATTTAATTATTTTTTTCACTAAAGTATAATTTATGTCAAAATATAAATATACCGAGATTAAGTAATAACAAATAATATTCATTAATTAATATAAAATATTAGTTTTTATATGTTTTATAAATGCCGAGTATTTATGTTTAAAATGTAATTCAATATATCGTATATCATGGAGACGATATGCAACGTTATATATTTGTGTACGACGATGTACAACCTCTGGGTTAATACAGGGGTTATATAAATAGCAATCAATAATAACAACAACATCATTCTATACACACAACCACATAGCCCATACACCCATACCCCTCATATACACACCCCCCCCTATACACCCCCCCTATAAACCCCCCATAAATCCCCGCCTATACACACACCCACACACTCCCCTCACCCCTACACCCCCCATACACCCCCCCTCATCCCCCCCTACACCCACCATACACCCCCCCCTAAACCCCCTCACCCCCTCAGGACGCCAAGCGTGTTCGTCACGTCACCTGCAACGTGAAACTGCTGAAGTCGAACCGGCCCGAGATCCTCACGATGACCTGCAACACTTGCGGGGGTGGGGCTGACGGGGTTAAACAGGAGCGCGAGGTGAAGAAGGGCGACGTGCTAGTGGTATCGGCGGGTACTGCCATCACCGACATCGTGCTGTTCACAAGGTCGGAGATGGGTGACGTTAGCAAGGTCGAGGATAAGGACGGCAAGATTAAGGTTTGCGACGTTGATTTAATGGGGTAATTAAGGATTTTAGTGAGGTTAATTATGTTTGCAATTTGGTTTATTAAGGATTTTAGTGGGGTTAATTATGTTTGCAATAGGGTTAATTAAGGTTTGCAACATAGGGTTAATTAAGGTTTGCAACATAGGGTTAATTAATATTTGCAATGGGGTTAATTAAGTTTTGAGACCGAACAGTTTAAGGATTAAATATTTATATTCATCTTATATGTGAAATTGAAATGTCTATTTGTATGTCTATTGGTATGTCTGTTGGCATCTGATATATCGTGAGGCTAACACCCCATACCCCCACCCCACCCCCCGCCTACCTCGTACAGATAAACTGGACCGGTAAGAAGGTGGAAGCTAACCACATCCCCAGCATTCAGCTGTCGAACAGTTCCAAAGAGAACAAGTATATCTACATCAGTCTGCAGTACAGTAGTACCCTTACCGTGGAGTTGTCTTTCAATGTAAAGTTAGTAGTGTGTGTGGGAGTGTGTGTGTATGTGTGTGTGTGTGTGTGTGTGTGTGTGGAACTGTCTTTCAATGTGAAGTTAGTAGTGTGTGAGGTTTGTGTGTGTTTGTGTGTGGGTGGGCGTGTGTGTGGGTGTGGGTGTATGTGTGTGTTTGTATTTATATGATTTATCGTTGATCTCTCGGTAGTAATTTATTTGTTAATATTTAAAGTAACATTTAAAGTGAATTCGCATGTAATGTACCTTTATTAACCTTTACTACTGACCAGTATCATCCTCTACTGCCCCCTACCCTCCCTAATCCCCCATATAATATACCCGGGCAACATAGCCAAAACCCCGTACACCATTCCCCCTTACACCCCCCTTACACCCCCCTTACCCCCTCCCCAGGATGGAACCAGGCCCCCTAGACAACACCCCCTTTCACCCCTAACCCCCCCCCCACTCCCCCCCAGAACGGAACCAGGCCCCCTAGACAACATCCGCTCCCCCTTACACCCCTAACCCCCCTCCCTCCCCCAGAACGGAACCAGACACCCTAGACAACACCCCCCCTAACACCCCCTTACACCCCTACCCCAGGACGGAACCAGGCCCCCTAGACAACATTCGCTGCAACATCACTGGTAGCAGCGTGATCAAGCGAGGTGAGAAGCTCACTGCCTTCGTACAGGTGGATCCCTGCGATCAGTACGGCAACTTCATCGAGAAGGTAGGTGGCAGCACTCCTCTATAGAATAGAATAGAATAGAAGTTATTTATTGAGTGAAGTATTATTTCTAATTTTATTTTTTCGTTTTCTTTTATTTTCTTCCTAAAACCACTACCAGCAAGATTCTTTGTATAAATTTTAATAATAGCTTTTTATCGTTTACACGATAACCAGGTATAGTTGTCTAACCTAACGAAACCATTACAGTTGACTAAGAAAGAGCTGAAGGACTTGTACATCGAAGGAAAAGGGTTAAAATTGGAGAAATACCTGAAAGGATTGGGTCAGGTTATTGAACAACTTACTGCAGTGCAAACACGTATAGCATATGTGTGTTGAGTGCATGCGACATAGAATTATATCTATTTCTATGATTTATGCCCATACATATATATATATATATGTTATATGAATATACATGTTATATGAATATATATGTTATATGCATATATATTGTATAGGTATATAAAGTATACAGAAGTTAACAATTCTATAATCTTGACTGTTTAAAATATACTCTATTTTTTAAATATATATTCATGCTATATTATATATATATATACATGTTTAACAATGCATTATATATATATATATATATATATATATATATATATATATATATATATATATATATATTATATAACTAATATTCTATTAAATTGTAATCACAATTGTGAATGATTGTATTGACTAATTATGTCCCCCCCATCCTACACCCTACCACCCCCTACCCCCACACCCTACCCCCCTCGATGTAAACTTTAACATTACTGATATAACAGAAATCTGGCTTCATTATTAACGACATAATGATTGATGAGAAAATGGAGTGCGGTAACTACAACATACAGGTTTGTGTGTGTAGTACGCAGAATTGTTCATTGTTGGGGTGTTATTGATAAGTAGATCTAATGTTTAATGTATACTTTCTAAATATTTGCAAACGATAATATACGTATATTATTTTATTCATTAACGAAATAAAGCATAATAAGAAATCACAAAAAAATAACGACTGTACAAATTTTTATAATTACCGTGAAAATAGACGAGAAATTAATTTAAAATAAAAATCAAATACATTGTTTCATAACTGGGAGAAACTGAGAGAAACTGTCCGTCTAGTTTTCTGCGAAATTGCAATGCAATCGAATACTTCTCAACTTGTAGTACGCCGATACATTGTATACGGTACGAGTGCCATGTTGCGTTTAAACTGACTCCATTACACAGGTTAATTATAGTGGCTTTAGCAAAACCCTTGCGGTCACTTTAGTTCCGGGAGAAGCTGCTGCAATAAGGATGACAGGAATAGTTCACGAAGTGGTTTGTATGAGTATAGTAATATAGGTAGTAGTAGTAGTAGCAGTAGCAGTAGCAGCAGCATCATTATAGCTTACATACGTATACCACCCGCTCGCGTTGAACCCGTACCGCTAACACAAGCGCCGACACAGCCTCTAGACATCTATTCGGGCGTGAAGATCATCCAGAGCATCTGCCTTCAGATCGTGGACAGGTGGCATACCGGCGTAGAACTCGAGAACATCAAGCTCTACAACATCACCACCCCGCCCCTTACAGTTTGTACCCCTCACGTTAACGCCCCTCTTTATTGTTGTGCCGTTCTAATTCACATTATATATTTATATACATTATATATTTATATTTATATACATTATATATTTATATTTATATACATTATATATTTATATTTATATACATTATATATTTATATTTATATACATTATATATTTATATATATATATATTTTTGTCGGGTGACAGCATAGAAAACATATCGATCTTTACGCGAAGCCCTTTAGAGGAAATAACGATATAATTAATTTAAATACTTCATACGAAAAAAATGTACAACTTTCTTCTAATAAATATTTATTATTATTTATTATTATTATATATATATATATATATATATATATATATATATATATATATATATATATACATAATTATAATACAATGTAACATGAAAAATGTATTCATTATTATTACATACTCTAATATTACCAATATTTGTATACATTTTTTTGAATTATTAATATACTTAATGAAATAAATGAAATATCATAACATTTTAATGCTGTCTGACGAGTTCAGTGTATTATTATTGATGTAATCGTATCAGTTTAAGAGTGCAAGTTGACTAATTCGTTATTATTTATATTTCACTATTGAACCTGGTGTTATACGTGAGCTAGAATACGATAAGCTCTACTGCTACGTTTACCAGTGTGTCAACCTAAATCTGCTGATAATACTAATACAGTCACCACTTCCTTGAAGTAACTCTCAACCTTCAAACTCCCTTAAAATCATTAATACATCTACCTTCAAACTAGAACCGAACAAATTCCTAATTAATTACGACGTCTAAATGTCAATCACATCGTAAATGAGTCTATACTTATCACTATTATTGTATATTTACTAGAGTATCGACTCGCGCACCGAATTGTACACAAACTAATTTTAGTTTAATCGTATACATTGTTGACAATTAACAGTGTTTAAATAAAATTATATATCTTAAATAAAAAGTATCGATCTTTAATAAAAGTATATATATATATTATATATAATATATTATTATTATTATTATTATCAGATTTAGGCAATGCCAGGTTAATTGTAGAAGCAGTGTTGCTTATCGAGACAATTACTCTTTTATTAACATGATAAGTTTCATTATAGATAATAGTTATAAATAAATAATAATTTGATAATATTATAATAGAAGATAGATATATATATATATATATATATATATATATATATATATATATATATGTCTATTAGCTGATCATGCACACTGTTTTTATTGCCCACAGTCTAATCTGAAGACTCACTACTTGACCGACAAGAAGGGCCAGGTGATCATTAAGAACGTGATCTTCACCGGAAAAGTGTTAGCTTCTCATCGTGTATGCGCTTACAGATTCGCTTATGTACGCGCTTACGTATGCGCTTACGTAGTACTACCAATAATAATAATAATTATTATTGTTATTATTATAAATTATTAATGAAACGATAATATTTATTTTATTTTATTATAAATGACAAACAAAAATACTTCTGATACTACTAATAATAATAATAATTATTATTATTATACATTATTAATGAAACGATAATATTTATTTTATTTTATTTCATTATAAACGACTAATAAAAATACTTCTAATAAATAATAATAATTACAATAATAATAATTATTATTATAAATTATAATTTAATAGTTGTTAATTTAGTAGTGGTGGTGGTGGTGGTGGTGGTGGTTGATGTAGTATAATAATAATAATAATAATAATTATTATTATTAGTATCGGAAGTATTTTTGTTTGTCGTTTATAATAAAATAAAATATAATTAATATTATGGTTCTTATTGCTTCTAAATTGCTCCGAAATACTTAACTTTAATCCATAGTATTATATATATATATATATATATATCTGTTTATAATATGATAATTATTATATATATATATATATATATATATATTTATATATTGAAATATATTAGGAAGATAAATTAGATATTGATAATATATTAAACATATTATTTTATTTAAACAATGCAAATAAGTCTAGTTTAAAATTATATATATATATATATATCGCTAGTGAGCTTACCATACCTATTAGGATACCATGCATGTGCAATATGCCTATTATGCAATACCAACGATGTAATCAACTTTAGATCAGAATAACAATAGCACTGTTCACTCTTATAAATAAAAACAAAATTCTTAAAATTCTTAAAAGAAATAATTTAATTAAAAATGTATACTATTATTATTGTATCATATTATAACTGAATCCACGTATTGGACCTATTTTATCAATATAAGATAAACGACGTTATTATTTAATTATTAGATTATTATTAAAGTTTTAAATAACGGATATTCGATAATTATAATTTTAACGATTATCTTAACGTTTACAGCGGTGAATATTCGATTACCTTCAAAGGAACCGACCTCAGGAAATCGATCTTTGGTTAATATATATATATATATATAATATATATATATATATATATATACATAGATACAATATAGTGTTTATACTTTATATAATAATAATTTTTAGTTAGTTGTTTCGTAGTTTATAAACGAATAATATCTCCGCGCGTATAATCACAACTTTTACGTAAGTATTAAAAAAAGCGGACAAATAAAATAGTCGGATGACCGTCGAGCTATTCGACCTTAATAACGGTATACGCTTAACACTTATTACGTCATACTTATTATATAAGATAAGATCAATTTTATTATTGTAATCGTTATAAGAAAAAAAAACAAACGGACCCATAAAATAGTCGGATGACTTTCGACATATTTAATATATTTGTAATATTTTATATATATATAATATATATATATATATATATATATAATATTTATATTATTTAATATATTTAATAATATTTAGGACCTTAATAACGCTATACCCCTACACTCATTACATCATACTTATTACGTAATACCGCCATTGCCTACAGGTCCGACATTCCTGTTGCACATCATTCCTCCGATTCCGAAGCCGGCCTCGCTGTCGATCTCTTACGACACCGACCACAAGTTCACTGTCATGAAACCAATGCCAGGTATGACTCACCACCACCGCCTCTAGCTACGATGTCATATGTTTATTTAATCACGTACGACGCGCGTATACATACTTAATACACTGTTAATATACATATGTATTACATTAATACACTGTTACATATACATATGTATTACATTAATATTATAACATTATTATTTATTTATTATTCTTATCTATATTGAAACTTATCATGTTAATAAAGGGGTAATTGTCTCGATAAGCAACACTGCTTCTATAATTACCCTGGTATTGCCTAAATCTGATAATAATAATAATAATAATAATAATAATAATTAATACGATAAAAAAGGCATAGATTTCATTAATATAATATAAACATGTAGATTTCATTTATATAATACAAATTCGTAGATTTCCTTAATACAATACACAAACGCGTAGATTTCATTAATACAATACACAAACGCGTAGATTTCTTAATACAATACACAAACGCGTAGATTTCCTTAATACAATACACAAACGCGTAGATTTCAAAGTGACGATCATTCTCGACGACGGAACCATCGAACCCAGAAGTGAAATCAACGCTAACCTCATGAAGTGTAAACTTTCCACCAAGGTTACCTCGATAGCGATGAGTCATCGATGATCGAACGCGCATACTCGATACATTTATAAACATATCACACTGAAGATAGAAATAGAGTAGTTTAGTATTTATATCCATCGACGTTTAATGTTAAAACTACGAGTTTAGCTTAATTTTGAAGTTTCGAATTTCATATTTTCGACTATTTTAGATTTATGGTCGCGAATTAGCCAGCCCGTGTTATCAGCCTTAAAGCGTAAACAAGACTGACCTTTAACCTTTTAACGGTGTACTAAAGGTCTACTAGTAATGTGTTATCAGTCTTAAGGGGATTACAACCAACTATTATAGTTCAACTATAGGTGTGGCTAATCGATATCATGATTAGCAAATTTTTTTTTATTAAAAGCCGATTATTTACTCGATTACGCTTATATAATTCACTTATTCATTGTAAAATATAAGCAAACTATTTGATATGGTACTACAACCTATATATATATATATTTATACACATATATATGTTTTATAAACAAGTAGCGTATATAAACTATAAAAATTACTTTAATCCGCGTTACTTCCGTACAGGGTAAAGTCGTGAATATCCAATTCAAGCAAATTACGAAGGACGGCGTATTTCTCTTCAAGTTAGCCAATCGGAACGGCCGATTGCCCGAATTACGTGTACGCAATTATTAAATTAAATACGAGATTAAGCGAATACATTAATTTGATTTATTTTTATATTTCACATTTTTTTTTTCTGTTAATTTATTTTTATATTTCACATTTAATAGAGTACATAATATAATCATAATAATAATATTTAGTATAAGGATTAGAATTTTTTTTTTTCTGTTAATTTATTTTTATATTTCACATTTAATAGAGTACATAATATAATCATAATAATAATATTTAGTAGAAGGATTAGAATTTTTTTTTTTCTGTTAATTTATTTTTATATTTCACATTTAATAGAGTACATAATAATCATAATAATAATATTTAGTAGAATTATTAGAATTTTTTTTTCTTCTGTTAATTTATTTTTATATTTCACATTTAATAGAGTACATAATATAATCATAATAATAATATTTAGTAGAAGGATTAGAATTTTTTTTGATTTCCGTTAATTTACGATTATAATTATATAATCTAGCGCCGCTAAAGGACTTCGAAGTAATATGTGTTCTGTTGTTCTGTATCATGATCGATAACGTAATTCACACGATGCAACTACGTACATAATTTATATCATCACATGATAGCACACATGATAGCACACATGATAGCGTACATGATAGCACACATGATAGCGTACATGATAGCGCACATGATTAATAACATCATTCACATGCAACTACATACATGATTGACGTACATGACAGTGTACATGATAGTAATAACATGATAGCGCACATGCTAGTAATACCGTAATTCACGCATGCAACAACCACTACCACTACCACTACCACTACAACCTCCACTACAACCACTACAACCACTACAATCTCCACTACAACCACCTCTACCTCTACCTCCACTACCACTACCACTACAATCTCCACTACAACCACCTCTACCTCCGCTACCACTACCACTACAACCTCCACTATTACCACTACAACCACTACAACCACTACAATCACTACTACCTCCACCTCCGCTACCACTACCACTACAACCTCCACTACAACCACTACAACCACCCCTACAACCACTACAACCTCCACCTCCGCCTCCACTACCTCCACTACCACTACAATCTCCACTACCACTACCACTACAATCTCCACTATTACCACTACAACCACCTCTACCTCTACCTCCACTACCACTACCACTACAACCTCCACTACCACTACCACTACAACCTCCACTACAACCACTACAACCACCACCACCACCACCTCCGCCTCGCAGCGAACACAAACTCGAGAAACACGTGGAAAACTACGTCATCGAGTTTCAGTACGGCCGCATCTCTAAGTCGGTCAGTACACGCTACTATATTGTATTGTATTCCCTCGCCTGTGTGCGTTCAGTGTTATTTATAGGGTATCGTTATTTATTTATAGTATATTATTATTTCTTAACAAAATACCTAAAATATATCTATACCCTAGTACTACTAATATACTATAGTATAACTCTAGTACTACTAATATGCTATAGTATACCTCAAGTACTACTAATATCCTCTAGTACTAGTAGCATACTATAATATAGCCATGGTACTAACTCTCCAGTATAACCCACGCCGACTTCAGATAAAGTTCCGCAGCAGCAACGAGAAGGTGTCATCGCTGGTGTCTCAGCAACGCTACACCATGTGTTCGGTGTCCAACGACAGCAGTCTGCTCGGTCGCACCATGTTCAGGAGTCACGTAATACAACTCAAGGTCGGTGTGTGTGTCCTTGCCGCCGTCCTGTTCCTCTCACCCCGTTATCTATTTATAGTATACATTTGTGTAGAAGATGTATAAATTCTCGATGTCGGGGATTATACGGGAATTAAATATATGTGTTTTCTTTCATCCATTTCGGATATTATTATTGATTTTTAGTATGAATGTATTCGGACCTAATGTACATGATTAAATACGACGTTACACTCCTGTTAGGAGATATAGAATTAAAAAAGCTCATCGGTTTCACTGATTCTCCTTAGGTATTGTATATACACTGATTCCATGCATTCTTTTATATACTCATCTTCCCCCGCCTCCCCACCATCATCTTCCATCTACCCCCCTATTTATTATAATTTATTTTTACTAATAATTAATACTTTATATTTAATATATATTCGTTATATCTATTTTAATATTTAAAATTCTACGATTTACATTTTCCTTTATTTTAATTTCTAATTTTATTGTTACTATTATATTTTTTACTATTATTAAGCAAGTCATCCTGCTATATTTTTCCCGTTTCATTTTGCTGAGAGGTTGATGTTTCATTAAGTTCAGTGAACTGATCATATCTATTTGGGATAACTCTCTAGTTTATTACGATAAACCGATCTCAATTAGTAATCCACTTAATCCGCAGATGTAGTTAATTTTCAAATACGAATTACATATAATAATATTGACTTGTATTAACATTCCTCTCTGTTCACAGTCCTTTACGTCTAGTGTATAGAGTTCAGAACATATTCGCGATATTCCAACAACTAATGTAGTCCAATTTTTGTCCCAAAATAAAATTTATTATAGTATCTAGATTAATTAATATAGTATTTAAATGCCGCCTATCTATTTACATGTAAACGCCTATCTACGTCTATCTAGGTCGAGCTTGCTCCGCTCGTGCTATAGGTATAACTAGAATATACAACTACTTTAGCTAGACACTACCCCACGATTACCACAATAACGAAACTCCTCCCCCCGCAGTACAAATACTGTAACATACTATAGCTATACTTATAACTTACCTTTCTATGTTAAGGTTACTCTGCTTGTACTAGTAGTATACTAGAATATACTAAGAGTATGGTAATATACTGAGTATACGACTACTATAGTTAGACTGCCTTGATTACCACAATAACGAAACTCCTCCCCCCCCCGCCCCCCCCTTCAGGACAAATACAGTAATATACTAGATTATACAACTACTATAACTACAAACTACAGCGCAATCACCACTGTAACACTGTTACTCCCCCCCCGCAGGACAAATACAGTAATATACTAGAGCATACGACTACTATAGTTAGACCCCTTGATTACCACAATAATGACCCTCCTCCCCCCTCCCCGCCCCCTACAGGATAAATACGGCAACATCTGCGTGGACGCCGGCGACTCCGAGGTGACGTGTTCGATACGCTCGTACGACTCCGACCAACACCACCAGGGGGCAGCGGCGGCGGATATCCCCACTCTACAGAACGGGGTCGCCCGGTTCCCGATGAAGAACGGAGTGTCTACGCTGAAGGACGTCGTGCTCGCTAAGAACTCCAAGGTCGTTCGATCGCCGCGTAATGGGGGCGTTGGTGGGCCACAATGTAGTTGCTTTTTATATAAGCGTTACTGAACTAATGTACTGATGTACTGTGATGAAAATGTAAAATAAAATAATTTGTGATTTCGTAGTAAATGTGAATAACGAGAATAGCTTAATATACTAAATAGCTATAAATAGATATTAAATAGCTATAAATAGATATTAATTAACTATAAATAGATATTAAATAGCTATATACATAGATATTAAATATCTATAAATAGAAATTAAATAGCTATATATAGATATAAAATAGTTATAATTAGATAGCTATAAATAGACGCATCAATATCAACATTAACCCAATGACACTAAAGATATCACTGTTATAATTCCCATATCAGCGTAACTGTTCTACTCTCTCTACCGTTACCAGGGTTGGGGTCAAATATGTATTTGTATTTGTATTTGTATTTGACTCCAGCCCTGACCGTTAATAGTTGTTTTCTATCTAACAAACATCGGCAATAGCTACTACGTAAACCGGACCGCTGCCACCTACCTACGCGTATTAACCCCGTCTCCTCCCCCTCCGCGTCCACAGGGAAAGAACGGCTCGCAATACTACCTGAACTGCGAGTGTTCGAATCTGGTCCTGAAGTTTGATTTCCTGTTTTACGACGGTTTGTAATAGCTCGCCGTACACCGTGTATACTGTGTACAAACAGTTCACTTGTACGGTGTATAAGTGTATATTGTACATTGTACACCGTACACTGTAAACTGTACAGTGTACAAGTATTTCACTTACGATTATAAATTCATAAATTAAATAATAATTAAAGTTTAATACCTTATACATATATATATACATATACTATAGTATATGTATAAGGTATTAAACTTTAATTATTATTTAATTTATGAATTTATAATCGTAAGTGAAATACGTGTATATATATATATATATATATATATCTCTCTCTCTCATTTACATATACTCTTCCATATAATATACGATATACGGTATTTGAGAAAGTAGATTAACTAGTTATCGTTGTTTGCGATAAGTAACCCAGCAAACAGTAAGAGCAGCATAATAGCAGCATAACAGCACATGCTAGAGCCTCAAATGTTTACATTGTGCTATTATGCTGCTATTAAATGTATATTATGCTGCTATTATAATAATAGCAGCATAATAACAGCATAACAGCAGCATAATAGCGTGACAAATTAATAGCAGCATAATAGCAGCATAATATACATTTAATAGCAGCATAATACCACAATGTAAACTTTTGAGGCTCTAGCATGTGCTGTTATGCTGCTATTATGCTGCTCTTACTGTTTTCTGGGAATACACGCGACTTCCGCAGTATATTACGCATGTAGAGTTAGCGGTAGGGTTTCGGCGGACATCGTATTTAAATTATTTTATTACAAAACACAACACACCTCAAAAGTTTATTTCATTCGATGATATAGATGGTATAGTAAATAAAATAGTGTGTATATAAGATAGTGTGTATATAAGATACAGACACCTATACATCTACTACCTCGCATACTAGTATAGTAACGTAAGTCACACACCCCCTTCACAAACACACACACACATACACACACACACACACATACTCTCACACACACACACATACACACACACACACACACACACACCATCACTCACACATACAGCATAATAACCCTAACCCCCACCTCCAGGTGTCGCCCGTCAGGACGCCATGGCCTCGCTGCGCAAGACGCGCGAGGATCTCAAGGTCAGAGTGCAAGGTTACAACGAATACTTCAAGGGCATCGAGAGATTCTCCAACCAGACTAAAAGTTTGTCACCTCGTCTGAGTAGAGTCTCGATATCGTTTGCATCGGTGTATATATATATAGTGGCTTCGAAGGGACATTAGAGCCTTGTATGGTTCTAAGTGAATACTTCATCTAAGTTCCTGGATGGGATGAAAGGACTCCACCAAAATAAAATAAAATAACAATATATATATTACGTAATATATATATATATATATATATATATATATATATATATGTATATATATATATCTTAATTAAACTATAATAATATCATAATATTGAATAGATTTATTTTTATTTATATTATAAATAAAAAATGTAAATGATATTATATAATAAACGTTTAAGTTTATATTTATAATAATTTAAGCTATTTATTTACAATAATATATTAAATATATATATATATATATATATTCAATATTATATTCTAATTAATGGGACGTTTTCTAGTTTACATGTAAACGATATACTACATTAAGGCTATAAACTATGATTATTTTGTATATTTTGTTTTTGTATTTATTAATAATACTTAGTCACATTATATTTACTATTGATTATTTTGTAGTGTATATATTTCTATGAATTTACTTATATATAATTTTTTTTTGCTTTTTTGGTGGATATTATTGCTCAAACAGTTTGCGTAGGCTGCCAAGCAAGCTCGACTTGGTAGGATAAGTACATTTTTTTAAGTATTTTTTTTATATAAAAAAAAAATTAAATAAAAATATATGTGTGAAAATTATATATGTGAAAATTTCATATAAATATATATACACTACGAAATAATCAATAGTAAATATAATGTAACAAGTATTATTGATATAAACAAAAACAAAATATTCATAAATAAAGTAGTGTATAGCCCCTTTAAAGAAGAGCCCTTTCCCCTGTGTTTTACATGTAACTCACAAACTTCACGTTTCCCATTAAGAACATGGCATACCAATTGAACAGCCAGACATTCTTATGCTAACCATAGACTATTCCTGTGCTAACCATAGACTATTCCTGTACTAACCTAACACTTTGTTCACGAACAGGTACCCTGAGCAGCTACCGACTCGAAGAAACCAAGATAAGGAATACCCTTAAGAAACTAGGCATTAAAGTTGATGAAAATACCACTGTTTGTTATGTCTAATAGGTAGAGGTAGTGGTAGAGGTAGTGGTAGAGGTAGTGGTAGAGGTAGTGGTAGTGGTAGTGGTAGCAGTGGCAGAGGTAACGCTAGCGGTATCTGTTACCTAATTGGGTGTGGCACTTTAATCAACTTCTTTATGGAACACACTCGAGAGGAATATAAAGTTAACAATATGCCTTAGCAGACGTCCTATCCTTGACAGTATACCGAGTTTTTTTTAATTTATTTATAATTATTTACAAAAAAACTTGATTATAAAATGCCATTTTTTAATGATCATAATTTAAATAATATTATAAAATTATAATATATTTTAACTAAAAAAATGATTAGATTTTAAAATATTTATTTTAAATTGATAACTATGAATTTTGTGCAAATTTATGTGAAACTACTATGTTATTTATGATAATAAATACATATATTTAATAATATTAAATTAGTTATTAATCAAATATGTAATAATATTAATATGTGTGATAATATGTCCTATTAATTATCTTTACTTATCTTTCCTTATCATTCCTTATCTTTACTTATCTTTCATTATCTGTCCTCGTTGTTCCTCATCTTTGTTCGTGTACTTTCAGCGCGAGAAACTGAACTCTTTCATCGAGGAGAAGAACGCTGAGATCCAAACGATCAAGAATGTGCAGATCCGCTTTTGTAAGCTAAATAGAGTGGATCTTAGAGATGGAGTATTAGGAAGGGTTAGTATGTGTTGTAGTAGTAGTAGTAGTAGTAGTAGTAGTAGTAGTAGTAGTAGTAGTAGTAGTAGTAGTAGTAGTAGTAGTAGTAGTAGTAGTAGTAGTAGTAGTAGTAGTAGTAGTAGTAGTAGTAGTAGTAGTAGTAGTAGTAGTAGTAGTAGTAGTAGTAGTAGTAGTAGTAGTAGTAGTAGTAGTAGTAGTAGTAGTAGTAGTAGTAGTAGTAGTAGTAGTAGTAGTAGTAGTAGTAGTAGTAGTAGTAGTAGTAGTAGTAGTAGTAGTAGTAGTAGTAGTAGTAGTAGTAGTAGTAGTAGTAGTAGTAGTAGTAGTAGTAGTAGTAGTAGTAGTAGTAGTAGTAGTAGTAGTAGTAGTAGTAGTAGTAGTAGTAGTAGTAGTAGTAGTAGTAGTAGTAGTAGTAGTAGTAGTAGTAGTAGTAGTAGTAGTAGTAGTGGTGTTAGTGCTATACTTTCAGTAGTATTGATACTGTAGCGATTAATGTTCAATTATATGCTTCATATATATATATATATATATATAGTATATTACATACTGTATGAATTATACCAAATGTGTATATTATATATACATTGTACATGTTAATATGAGATTCTTACCAGCAGCACACAAACATACAGCTTCTTATTAACACCCGTCGCTTTCCCCCCACCCCTCACCTGACCCCCACCCCTCACCTGCCCCAACCCTCACCTGCCCCAACCCTCACCTGCCCCCACCCCTCACCTTGCCCCACCCCTCACCTTGCCCCACCCCTCACCTTGCCCCCCACCCCTCACCTTCCCCCCACCCCTCACCTTGCCCCAATCTTCACCTGCCCCCCCACCCCTCACCTTGCCCCCCACCACTCACCTTCCCCCCACCCCTCACCTTGCCCCAACCCTCACCTGCCCCCCCACCCCTCACCTTGCCCCCCACCCCTCACCTGACCCCCACCCCTCACCTGCCCCAACCCTCACCTGCCCCCCACCCCTCACATTCCCCCCACCCCTCACCTTCCCCCCACCCCTCACCTTGCCCCAACCCTCACCTGCCCCCCCACCCCTCACCTTGCCCCCCACCCCTCACATTTCCCCCACCCCTCACATTACCCCAACCCTCACCTGACCCCCACCCCTCACCTTACACCCACCCCTCACCTGCCCCCACCCCTTAGATCGGTCACCTAGCCGAGATAGTTGAAGACGCCGACGCTAAAGCTGTATCCTGGCACATGTGCACTGACCTTGACTGCATTGTTACCCTCACTACTAAACGGGTTCGATCTCATTAAGTACTCATTAAGTACATCATTAATTATATCATTATTTATTTTTCTATGGCCAAAATCTATTTTTACCGGACAGGTTATCACCGGTTATTATCATAGGCAGTAAAAACCTATGGAACACTGACTATTATTATTAGTATTGTTTCTGTAATAATTTAATGAATTTTATTTAATACATTTCTAGTAAGTTTATAATTCTGTTTAATTATACACAATTTATATTGTATAATTTGCATAGTAACTCCATAGTAATCTATAGTATTCCATAGTAACTCCATAGTAATCCATAGTAACTCCTTAGTAACTCCTTAGTAACTCCTTAGTAACTCCATAGTAACTGTAATTAGATTATAAATATTTACCGACTATAGATTAATGGGTAATTAATTTGTTAGCGACACATCATTTAGTAAAGTAACCTTCAATTATACACACTACCTTCAATTATATATATTGACCTTCTATTATATATATATATTGACCTTCTATTATATACCCTGACCTTCAATTATATCCGTTGACCTTTGTCCTATATCCGTTGACAGGCGTTGGAGATTTACAACAAATCTCAAGGTCGTCAACAGCTGTTGCCTATCGAATCTATCTACAAGAAGAGTCTTCCTGTCTGGGACAAGTTAGTTACGCGTGTATAGCACGTGAATAGACGCGTGACCTCGTGGGTCAGTAGGCTAAAGTACAGGTCACCGAGAGAGAGAGGTGTTCGTTGAATATCGGTACAATATCGTAAACAAAATCGGCCGATTTTTTCGGTGTTACATGTGCTCGATGTCTTAACCTGCATTCTAACCTGCATTATAACCTCCACTCTAACCCTCACTCTAACCTCCATTCTAACCTTCACTCTAACCTCCATTCTAACCTCCACTCTAACCTCCCCTATAACCTATATTCTAACCTGCATTCTAACCTTCACTCTAACCTCCACTCTAACCTCCCCTCTAACCTCCATTCTAACCTCCCCTCTAACATCCATTCTAACCTGCCCACCTTTAGACCCCTGCCTCACGTGAGATTCCCGAAGTCGAAGGTTGAAGGCAACCCTAAGTTCGTCAGGAATATCTTGAAGTTTCCAGCCAACGAGAAGGAGTGTAGACAAGGTAAAGCGTATCGTGAGTGCATTCTACTATATCGCTATGGCAATAAGATATTATTAAAGGAATGATGTATATATATAATCAGCGATGGGCACGATTGTGATTGTTGATAGAAGTGATGTAAATGATGCCGAGCTTTTTTATGCCGAGCCGAGACTTTCATTTTCGGAAAAAAACGAGCCCGAGCCGAGACTCTAGCCAAGTGAGCCCGAGCCGAGTTAAGACTTTAGGTAACTGAAACTGAGACTGCATTATGCTTTAGATTTGACTGGCATCATTTACTGCATCACTAGTTGATAGCAATTCTCATTCGTGATCACATTAATGAGCGATCGTTAGCGAGTGACCGATAGATGATACGAGAGGTGGACATACAATATTATAGACTATAAGTAATTTAATATCGATAGCTTAACTAATTACGATACCTAATTATACGCATAACTTTACAGAGGTTTTTTTATACGGGTCTATTAAATAGACTATATATATATATATATGAACGTATTCTATAAAATGGTATACTATTGATATAGATGTTAATATAGCACGTAATATACCGTGCCCGATTAAAGCCAGATATCGGCTGCTTGAATGTATCGATTGTAAATACTTGCCCGACTATTCTTAAATGCGTATTGAAGCAGTCAATACATACAGCAATATACCTGTCTTCGGTATGAATACTTCTGTTTTAGTGTCTGCTTTAGTGTTAAATAGTATCACACCACTAAATCTCTAATACACCCCTACCCTTTACTGCACCCATAAGCCCTACCCCTCTAATCCCTACCCCTCTAAATGCTATCTCTCTAAGCCCTATCCCTCTAACCTCTACCCCTCTAAATGCTATCTCTCTAAGCCCTATCCCTCTAAGCCCTATCCCTCTAAATGCTATCTCTCTAACCTCTACCCCTCTAAATGCTATCTCTCTAAGCCCTATCCCTCTAAATGCTATCTCTCTAAGCCCTATCCCTCTAAGCCCTATCCCTCTAAGCCCTACCCCTCTAATCCCTACCCCTCTAATCCCTACCTCTCTAAATGCTATCTCTCTAAGCCCTACCCCTCTAATCCCTATCCCTCTAAGCCCTATCTCTCTAAGCCCTATCTCTCTAAATGCTATCTCTCTAAGCCCTACCCCTCTAAGCCCTACCCCTCTAAGCCCTATCCCTCTAAGCCCTATCCCTCTAAGCCCTATCCCTCTAAGCCCTATCCCTCTAAGCCCTATCCCTCTAAGCCCTATCCCTCTAAGCCCTATCCCTCTAAGCCCTATCCCTCTAATCCCTACCCCTCTAAATGCTATCTCTCTAAGCCCTATCCCTCTAAGCCCTATCCCTCTAAGCCCTATCCCTCTAAGCCCTATCCCTCTAAGCCCTATCCCTCTAAGCCCTATCCCTCTAAGCCCTATCCCTCTAAGCCCTATCCCTCTAAGCCCTATCCCTCTAAGCCCTATCCCTCTAAGCCCTATCCCTCTAAGCCCTATCCCTCTAATCCCTACCCCTCTAAATGCTATCTCTCTAAGCCCTATCCCTCTAAGCCCTATCCCTCTAAGCCCTATCCCTCTAAGCCCTATCTCTCTAAGCCCTACCCCTCTAAGCCCTATCTCTCTAATCCCTACCCCTCTAAGCCCTATCTCTCTAAGCCCTACCTCCTTACCACTACCTGTGTTACAGTATTCGGAATGTTGCTGTCTGACTGTATCATCATCGACGGACTTCAGAACGCCAACGACTACAGGAGACTGGTTATTATCACACACACACATATATACACACAGTTACACACACACACATACACAGTTACACACACCTATATATACACACACACTCGCTCACCCTCACACAGCCATATCCTCAACCCCTCACTCACCCATACACCTAACCTCTCACACCCCCACACACCCCCACACCCCCACACGCACACACACAGTTACTATCTCACGCCATCTACTGCCCGACGCTGATCACGAGGAACGGAGAACGCGTTCGCTCGAACGGAAAGTTCGGCGGCACCGGCAACAAGATGCCGTCCAACTTCACGGGCCCCATCTTCGCGGCGCCTCAGAACGAGAAGATTCCCGTCTTCGAGAACGCAATCGGTTTGTGACGGCGACTCTTTAACGTCGCGTTAATATTCGACGGTTTGATAATGTTTCAATTACGAACGTAGTCTAAATATATTATCGAGAGTCGAGCGTATAAATATTTTCTAAATTTCCGAGTTCATATTTTAAGTCGATTTCCGATTATTTCGTCGACGACGACGACTTAAACGCTATTTACGTTATTCGTTTCGTTAGTTTCGTATTATTCACTTTTGTGTTTCGCAAACGCACGCACGCGTTAACCCGTGTAATTATTTCAACTTTATATTCGCTCGACGAGGGCAATATCGAATAGAATCCTCGTCGATAATCCATCTATAAAAATTATTATAGTTTTTTAAATTAATCGATCGATAAAATAATCATCGAATATAGGCAACTTTGTATGCATTTATGCAATCGCCTCGATAATAATAATTATCAATTATAATCTTAGCAACTTTAGCGCCTTATCTCAGAATGGTACTAATGCGCCATGATATCAAGTTTCACTAATATGCATATTCATAGATATTATGTTGTTTCTTTGACCTTGATACTTGACCTTGATACTTGACCTTGATACTTGACCTTGATACTTGATCTAGGTACTTGATCTAGGTACTTGATCTTGATACTCTATACAATATAATATACTAGTAATAATAATAATAATAATATTTATTAGAAAAATTAGTTTGTATTCTGTGCTGTTTTCTAGTTTATAATAGTAATATGCTTGTTCCTTCTAAAGGTCTTCCATCTCTATATCTCTATAGGTGTATAGGTGTGTTTTTATTATAATGTTTTCAGGGTGTATATATAATTAAACATATTCAATAAAATGTAGCGATGCATTTCTCTAGATCGTATCTAGATCCTATATAGATATTTAATCAATTAGTAAATAGATATTTATTTTACTCGATAATATTAATCGTTTAATTATCGCCGCCCGCTTCCGCATCAGAGAACATCAAGAACCTGCGGACCTTGCAAGAATTGTCCGTCGGCAGCATGGACGTGCTAAAGGTTCACGAGAAGGTCTACGAGGAGACCACCTACAAGGAGAAGTCGATCATGTACAAGCGCGCCCAACAGGAACTCTGTGACGCCGAGAAAGATCTCGGTTAGCGTTGACGTCGTGGTGTTGTTGTTGTTGTTGTTGTTGTTGTTGTTGAGGGCGGCAGGGGTGGCGTCACATGGACCAAAGTCCATGCGCGAACGCCAGAACAGCCCTCGGGTTTGATACCGAGACTGATAGATGGGGTGCCGTCCCCCCGAACACACGAATACATTTTACGGCCATCGCCGGACACTCCTGTTGTTGTTGTTCGTGCGGCGTAGCGTTCACATGGACGAGGGGAGTCCGCGCGCAAACGCTATTACAGCCTCTGGTTGTTCAACCGGGGCTGACAGTAGGGGCGCCGCCCCCCAAATAGTGTAGACAAATAGCGTAGACGTAGCGGCCGTGGGTACGAGTGTACTTAGATATTATAGTAGTGGCCGTGGGTACGAGTGTACTTAGATATTATAGTAGTTAATGTAGGCGTAGTGGGCGTGGGTACTTGTTTATTATAGTTGTCGGATGAGGATATAGTATATAAGTATAATGATAAAAATATGTATTCATTGAATCATATATCGAATACAATACAAATGGACCCCTCGAGAAGTCGTAGACTTATACATGTTATAAATAACTGCAAGGGGCCCCAGACAATACAAATAGTAACATTTTGTTCTTGTGTTTTGATTAATCGTTTATAAGTTCTTGATAAACGCGAGAGTATGATACAGTAGTGGGGTGAGAGCGTACTTAGGATAGGTTAGTGTGCGTGGGTGGGTGCAAGTGTACCTAGTATATCATAGTAGTCGGTGACAGTGCGCTTAGGATAGTAGTATTATTATTATTTATTTGAGTTTATACATTTTTAAATTATAATTAACAAAATTGTTTATAATAACAAGGTAATACGAGATAACAAATAAAATGGTAATATATGCTCGTGATATATTAAATAACAAAAACTACTTTATAAATCATAGGCAATTATAAATAAATGCATAATATTCATGGGTGCTAGTTAAGGTGGAGTGAAACCTATATATTTTCGAAAATTGATAGTGACTGATTATGGTTAATAAGAGGAAGTACTTATAAGTATAAATCCGAAGTTTTGTTTAAAACTGATACCTGCAAGGTATTACGTAATCACCTAGAAGTTTAATATGTGATAGATAGCATGTTTTAACATTGAGGACATAGGAATCAAATTCAATCGATTTTTTTGAACGTATACATTATTAAAATGTAATGAAAGTAAAGTATATGGTTAATAAGCATGACTATAGCAGTATTTAATTAAAAAAAATTGAAAAAAAATAATATTTCTAATTTTCCTAGTAAATCCAGGAATAATATTTATAAATGATAATTTAATTAATTATAAATAGTTTATATTAATAAAACTACTTCATTATTAATTATTTACTATTTTATATAGTCATATATATATATAATGTTACTATATATATAATATATATATGATATATTTATTGATATACAACAACAACTTAACTTATTTAACAAAATAACGATTTAATATTATGAAATATGTCCAATTGTATAAATGTGCCTAGAATTTTTTTTTTTGCATATTTAAAAAAAAAAATTGCTATCGTATGTGGAAATATATTTGTTATGTGATATTAATTTGTTACGCATATCTAGACATTTATAGTAATTTTAACTCATTTGTTAGCGTAAATATTTTGGATATAGCGTTTTATAGTGTATAATATAGAATATTATGGTATAAAAATCGTACTAGGTTCTAGTATACCATAAATTATAAAACCTATACCAAAATGTTTGTCATTCAATAAGCTATAGGTTGCAGACCAGGTGTTATACATTTTTGAAAAATTTTGAAAATCACTCTTAATCACACCTTAGCGCTAGTATACCCGGTATAATAATTATTCATCAGAAGACATATTTGTTGTTTCTTTTGTTTACGTAATACGTTATAACATGATATGTTAAATGTGTTTCTCCTAAACGGCCTCAAAATATGATGCAATATTTTCTATTATGTCGTCCATTAATTGTATATCGCAATAGGCAGTGCGGCGAGTGTATTATGATAGTTTATTAGTCGAGAAAATTCGTAATTTTTAATTATTATTGTATATATTACATGTAAATATATTATATTATTAATTGAATCAATGCAATATTTGAATATAATTTATAATACAATCATAGTTATATATATATATATATATATATATATATATAATAGAGTGTAGTATAATATGAAAATGTAGATAATAATAATAATAATAATAATAATAATAAATATTTATTAGAAGAAAGTTGTAAATTTTTTTCGTATTTAAATTAATTATATTGTTATTTCCTAAGATATCATTCATTGAATCGATTAAATTATTTACGAACACACACATATCACTGTTTTACAGGCATTCTCTCTGATAAAAAGATGCCTTCTGGATCTCCCCTAGCGAAACGTATGAAGAAGAATTAATAATTACCATTCCCTCACCAAACACTATCTCTCTATCAGATCTCCCGAATCATCATTATTACTTATGAAAATTATCATATATGTATATATATATATATTCTTATTATAACAACCATATCAATTATATATTAGTCAATAAATTAGCTAAATTAATCTATTCTTTTGATTTATATGTAATATATATATTGTAATATTCTTTATTAAATAATGGTTTTAATGTAGATTTATTGATTACAACACTGCTGAATGATATATCTCTATATTTTAATACCAATATATTATTTTACTATATATATATATATATTATAAATAGGTATATAGTGTATATATTGGTATATTTTAGTGTTGTCACATTTTTTTAAATATAAGTATCAGTATAATGTGATAGCGGTATCATTATCATTTGACAGCCGTATCAGTATTGTATCATATTCTGGTGTAACAAGATGATGAAATATACCACTGGGAAGCACCGAATCAGCCTCCATATATTGATTCTCCTCACTATTATTGGTACCCAATCTTTCGATGAGATATAATTTAACATTTTTTATAATAAATATTATTACATATATTATTATTAATATTCTCAAATATCTCGATATATTTCCCGACTAGTTTATTTAACAATGTATTATTTTTTTGTTACAATTACAGTAATTAAACGTATGTTATGTTATCTTACAATAGAACTAAAGCATATCTATACAATAATATTAATATCTGTATTATTATCGTTTACAAGCGAGAACATTATCATTACATTACCTAAACAATACAATTGTAAAAAATTACTTTACACTGGTATTGTTATAGTTATTATGTATACTAATCATATTAACTTATTAATAAGCATATAAATCAAGAAATATTATGTGTCGCTAAAAAGATTAGAATATCTACCTGTACTTCGTCGATTTAAATCGTCTCTTTCGAAATGTTTATAAAATATTTCAAATTGAATTAACTAGTTAAAAATAATGTTTTTGATATTGGCACGAATAAATATTAATGATGCTGCTATGTTGATTGACAGTGCGCGAACAATGATTTTACGAAGCAAAGCTCGTATATATTTACACGAAACAAATTGTAATACTGAATAGTTTGACAAATAAATGGTTGAATATTAAATATAGGTAGCATTATTATCGGTTTTAATAATTTCAATAGCGAATTGTCAAAGTATTGTTACGTAATACTTTATGATGTTAAAAATTATGTATTATTTTACATTGAAAATTGATTTATTGATTTATTATATTTATTGAATATGGGAGTATGTTTTAAGAAAAAAATTTCTAATAAAATAATGGTATATTCTTAAAACAAACACTAAATTAAATATTTAATGTATTATATAATGTAATTTTCATTTATTATAGTAATATATTTTTCAAATTGACATATAAACAAATATAAACTAAAAATTAAATTAAAATAAAAAGTTATCTGTAATACAGGTGTCGTAATTTTTATTAATTTCTCAAATTCATTAGCGACATCTTTCCTTCAGAAAATATTTGTCTCAAATAAATATAAACTATAAAAATAAACCCATAAGTCAACATTAATCAAAGAAATTTTCCAAGATATTTGAACTGCAGTACAAATATCCAATAAAAAAATGCGAAATAGCTGAAGTATAAAATATAAAGGCTGAAGGAGTTAGGTAGATAAATGATAGTGTATCAGTCCTGTATCCTGACCTAAAGTCCCATTGACAATACTAGTATATAGGTATACACTATAAATCATATTCCACAAAATATTTATAAATACCAATAGGTCTATAATATACTAATTATTGATTATATCATTAATATTAATTCTAAACAGATTTCATAGATAGTTTTTTCACAGTTACTAAATAACGTAATTAATCAATAGTACATATTAAAAAAAAATTAGTTTTTTTTCAGATTTTACGGAATTTATCCATGGAATTATCCTCTTAACCATACTATAGGTCATAATGATTTGAAGTATTTTATGATTTATAGCACTATTTATTTCCATTTTTACAAAATGGCCTACGAATAAATGCTGATGAAGCTCTCATTATAATATTGAATTTGGGTTCATATACCCAAGTAACCAAAAGTTGGTTCAAGACTTAGGAAACTTAAGTCAAACTTGGTTCAAAAGTTAGTAACCTGTGATACCGAAAACCTAAGTCAGCGAACCAGGTATGGACCAATATAAAACCTAAGTCAGCGAACCAGGTATGGACCAATATAAAACTTAAGTCAGCGAACCAGGTATGGACCAATTTAAAACTTAAGTCAGCGAACCAGGTATGGACCAATATAAAACCTAAGTCAGCGAACCAGGTATGGACCAATTTAAAACTTAAGTCAGTGAACTAGGTATGGACCAATTTAAAACTTAAGTCAGCGAACCAGGTATGGACCAATATAAAACTTAAGTCAGCGAACCAAGTATGGACCAAAATAAAACCTAATTCAGCGAACCAAGTATGGACCAAATAATACCTAAGTCTGTGAACCAAGTATGGACCAATATAAAACCTAATTCAGTGATAATGTATTAAATTACATAGTATTACTTAAATATAAAACCTAATTCAGTGATAATGTATTAAATTACATAGTATTACTTAAATAATGTTACTTTTTAAAATAATATTTTATTTATTAAAAACAGTATATTAACTTAAATATATTAATTAAAATTATAATCATTAATTAATTTGCATATATAAAAATTAAATCAATATTTCAAAATAATTAAAAGTTATAATATTTTATTCTTTCTATAATAAAATAATGATATAAACTTAATAATAATACTTACATCAACAACTTAAGTTGAACTTAAGTCATGTATCATAAGTTTATAATATATTAGTTATTATATAAATATATATTTATTATATATATTTATATATATATGATATACCATTTAATATATATATATTAATATTATTATTATTATTATTATTATTATTATTATTATATATTTAAATATATTATAAACGTATGTTATATGACTTAAGTTCAACTTAAGTTATTGATGTTATCCTATTATAATATTTATCTATATAGTTTTTATTTATTTATAAAGAAAATTATAAAATATATTCTAATTATAAAGATAATTAAATCAAAACTATATACAATATAATTAAATATTTATATAACATATATCAAGACAGTTGGTGTATCAATTGGTTATAATAAGATGCACTGTAAATACAATGTTAATCTCTGTTATGACACTTTTTTATAACAATAAATAATTATCTTTTTTAATATAATATAATATATTATATGTGTTACACACAATAAAACTTATTTCATTTAAATTAAGTTTGACTTAAGTCATAACTTAAGTTATAACTTAAGTCATACACACAATAAAACCTAGTTCAGCTGACTTAAGTTTGACTTAAGTCATAACTTAAGTTATAACTTAAGTCATACACACAATAAAACCTAGTTCAGCTGACTTAAGTTGGACTTAAGTTATAACTTAAGTCATACACACAATAAAACCTAGTTCAGCTGACTTAAGTTATAACTTAAGTCATACACACAATAAAACCTAGTTCAGTTGACTTAAGTTTGACCTATGTCATAAATTAAGTTTTTCATGCCTTAAAAACTTAAGTCATTTCGAATTAAGTTAGACTTAAGAAATAACTTAAGTTACAGTGACTTAAGTTATATAAAATTAAAAATACTTAAGTTTGACTTAAGTTTTGAATCAGATTTTTGACTTAAGTCAATATGACCAACTATGAAGCAAGTATTTTATTTGTGAACCAAGTATGGACCAAGTTTGACCCAATCTGTGTTACTTGGGTAAGTCAGTTAATTTATAAAATTTGTAAAATATCTTATCAATTAATATATATTAAACATTTTATTATCATATATCTATATATTTATATACATTTTTTATATTTTGTTTCAAATTTATATTTATTTAATAAAAAATAATTTTTTAAATATACATAATCTCTGGCCATTTAGTGCAGTATTATTTAAAATTAGTGGGTATTAAAGGGGCTTTAAAATAATTAAATTGAGGCAATTGTAAATATAAATTGTTTATAAATGGTTTATTAAATGAATCAAGCGCTAAAATATCATTACAGTAGAGCTACGTATTAGTTACTTAGAGAGTATGGGGTAACTAGTAGTTCCTAAAAGTTGCAAAACGTTATATACAAGTGCATTAAAGATCGCTGGATGTTAGAATAACTAGTATATATATAGTATAGTATATATTAAAACTAGTATATATACTATATATATAGTATATAGTATAACTAGTGTATAGTATGAAATAAAACATTGTACGCATCCACAAAACATAAAACAATTAAAACGTTATATAAAATGTATAATAAAATTAATGGTGGATAATAATAATCTAGTACAATGTCGAGATTAATAATACTTCTGCTGTGTTACTTCTGCTGTTGTTGTACGTAGTAGTAGTGGTGGTGCTGGAGGTCAGGGAGGTCAAGGTCACACTAGTTAGTCATCCTTATTCTCAAATATTGTTTTCATGTCGGCCATAGCAGTTCTGAGACTTTCTCCAAATTCTCTGGAATTCTATTTTAGGATCACAAATATGATTATGAATAATAATTCACCTAATATGTTATATTCTATACTATAATGTACGTGTATATTAATGAATCAATAAAACACTAATATCAATACACATTATCTATATCTGTATTCATATTATTATGAGACTCTGTTGTAAATGTGACATTTTAATATAAATTATTATATAATAAATATACTATATTAATTTATCAACAGAATGCTTAACTAAAAATTAAACAAAAGTTATATCAATAGTTATAGGTATAATTCCACGATATATCAATCCAGGTACATAAAACGTTAGGGCATCATTAAGGTTATTTTACGATTAAACTGAACTTACAAAAGTACAAAAAAATAAATTATGAAAATTAAGTATAATTAAGTTAAATAAATATTAACCAAATTTGAAAATAATAAATATTTAAAATTACGATTTAATCTAATAAGAATTAAGTAAGAATAAATAAATTAAACAATCATAATTTACTGCGACAGAAAGTAAACATTCTACAAACCGTAGTGGGGCAACTGATCTTTGAAGAGATATGGAAGAACATGATGTTCTCTCCAGCTATAATGTATGATACCCCATAACCGTCGTCAGAAACCTACGTGTGTCATCGTATATAATGTCAATATAGTTGTGTGTATGTTAGAATCAATGTACAATCAAATTATATTAAAAATAATAAATATTACTACAATCAATGTCATAATAATGTTATAAATGAACAAGTCGTGTTGTAGATTCGTTGGCGTTTAATATGCAACATTGTAGAAATTATGTTTGATTCGTGTATTTATTCATATTCGTGGTAATATAAATTTAAATAATACCTCCACATATCAAATAATTATGCTCAAATATAGTATGTAAACTATAGTATATAAATGTATAAAAAGATAATATTTATTTTATATACAAATTTGTGTTCTGTAAAAGTTCACATATTTATATATTTAATTATTACTCGACAAATGTTTTATTTTTAATAATGTAGTTTAACAATATCATCAAGTATTTGGATTAAAAATAAGTATAAGTAAATAGTTGAAATATAATATAATCAGAAATAAAATGAGTACGTATATTTTTCAATTATATTTATAATAATAATAATCAAATAATATATATACATATATATATATATAAAAATTAAGAACGTTTTTTGATTCTAGTGTATATCAATAAGAAAGTAAAATAAACATTATTTAACAATATAGTTAGCTACAATCTACTAATGATTAAATAAATATTGAGTTACACATTAAAAATTAAAAAGTCTCAGGTTATTAAGTATAATACAATTACTTTTAAAGGGGCATATACATGAATTATGTAGAATTAATTCTAATTTCAAATTAAGATGGCCTGTAGATAAATATTTTACACGATACATATACACGATTATACAATTAATTAATTACAATATTAAATTGGCTAAATAGAAACATTATTTAAAATACAGACTATATAAATATATGTATGTGTGTATGTGTGTATGTGTGTATATGTGTGTGTATATGCATGTGTGTGTATGTATACTAACGGGACCAAATCCACCTCCAGCGCTTATTAACTCAGGATTTTTAGATAGATCTAGCTTATCAGTTTGTTGATGAGGAGTCTGTCAAGTTAACGTACATTAATATCACTTATATAATAGGAAATATATATATATATATATAATATTTATATTATATATATATATATATATATATATATATCAATAAATATAGCTATTAGTTATATTAATTATTAGCTAATAGCTCTTAGCTATGCATATTAAAACAATAAAAGCTTAGAAAATGGATACATATACAAAAACTATTGTACAAATATTTACAGGATGTCCAGAACATGTTTTTATCATAAAACGTCATCAAAGATCATAAAGCAGGCTACATTAGTAGTGATAACAAAGTTACTAATGATATAAAAATAGGCAAATCTAAAATGATGATTTTATCCGAATAATAAGAATTTAAAATGATTTAAGTGTGGGTACGTCAGTCATCACTATATTTCATCTATATTACATTTCATACATCTATTACCTATTATCTATTTACCTATGTATTACATGTATTAAATAGGTAAATCGATAGGCAATACTTGTTCTTCTATAAATCCTATTTTGGGACAAATAATTGAAATATTAAATATAATATACCAAGATATTCGTATCTTTATAAACTAGACATATAGTTCTATAAACTGAGAGGGAATTTAAAAAAAAATCAATATTAGGTTATTCATATTATTCATGATATTTATGTTATTATTATTTGAAATATATTTGTTTCTACAAAATTAACAAATACATTTTTTCACTATATGACTACAGTTTACTTTATAAATTTGGCAAGCTATATGTTTGATATATATTAAATATTTAGGTAATATACTAAATTATACTAAAATTTATAGTTTTAAATGAATCTAATTTTTTTTTATTAATATTTTATAATTTTAATAGTATTACCAATTTTTATGAAACACAGTTTTTATGGTATTTATTAAAAAAAATATTACATTTTTAAAATTTCTTTCAATATTAATTATAAATAATTATAAAAAAAATTCATCTGAATTCGTTAAAAAAAAAACAAATTAAACAAAGCTCACTATTTAATGACTGACGTAGATTTTATTTACAAGAAAATAGCCTATTTTTATATGTGATTTTTACTAAAACAATTTATTAATACTCTATATTTACAAGGTCTATATATTTAACAACATTTATATAAATCTCTGGGCCAATAGAAAGACCGTTCATTATTATTACACATAATCATTATATACATGATTAAATACATGATTAATACCTATATACAAAACAACAATAATAAAACAAATACTATATTACAAATAAAATAAAGTATAATAAATGCAGTTATTAAATCTATGATATCATTATTATTAATTATTAGTTTAGAAATGTAAAATCCCCTCATCTCGTATATTTTTGTTTGTGTGTGAAAATTGTCTTAGAATGTAAATTGCGAAGCTTTCTATTGGCCGAGTAAAAAAGCACGACAGGATGTTGTTACCTTCCTATCGAATGTCATCAAACTGTGCTGTACCATCTGCGTTGATATAATGGCATATCTACATATACTAGAATACACATAGATATAGATAGGTATCAGTCAGTGACCGACATGAGAAGTTATAGATGTGACCTTACTAGTAGTGTATTAGTAACCTGACTGGTAGATAATGTCCAGGGTTCGCTGAGCACTTCCTTTAGAAACGGAGAATCTACATCCAGATACTTGGAGACTACGTACAAACAGAATAGATGTCTATCGATACCTGTACAAATGTAATATGATATAGTTTATATGGTAGCAGATAAATAACTTATAAAGGACAACATGATTATTGAAAATAATGTACTAAAAAAAACTTAATTTATTCTCAAACTAGGTATGAAACATTTAATTACATTTATTTTAAGTTTTACTATATATCATATTATATATATAAATAATAATATACACAAATATACATATATATATAAGAAGGCATACCTTTTCCAGTCATAGCATTACGATACCCATCCTGGTGGCTTGCGGCAGCTTTGTACATGAGCTTTATTCTTTCTGCATTCTAATAATTCAAAGTATAGGTAAAGATTAATAAGTTTATTATAACATTTTAGTAATACATAATATATATATATATATATATATATTATTTAGAAAAAATAATATCAAAATGGATAATAATAATAATAAATACTATATAATATCTTATATCTCTTTATATATATATATATATATTATTTCAATAGCGTATGTTATCGTTAGCAAATATGTATACATTAAAATATAATAAATCAATGGATCCATTGTCAATGTAAAATTATACCTATTTTGTAACAATAGTTTGACAATTCGCTATTGAAATTATTTAAAATGATAGTATTGCCACCTATATCTTAAACTATTCAGTATTACAATTTGTAATTAGATACAAGCGACATATCTGGGCTTCATAAAATAATTGGAGTTACTAAGTGTAACAAACCTTCAAATCCTTATTATCCATACTACGAACGAAAGCACAACTAGCCACTGTACACGACCTTACAGTTTCAGTTCGACCTTCACGATATAAACGTGTCATTGATGCTTCATAAGTCAAAGAAAATTTACCTGATTTCTGTATATATATTAAATTTATGTTATTATAAAATATAAAATATGATTGATAATGTTAAGTGTTTAGAGAATTCAATGTTATTTAATGTTATTAGATAAAATACAGTATATCATAGTTATATATAAATATATTGTTATTGTTATTTTGGTGGAGTCCTTTCATCCCATCCAGGAACTTAGATGAAGTTTTCACTTATAACCAGATGGCTCTAATGTCTCTTCGAAGTATAACTTCCCTTATGAATATATATAAATATATATATATATATATTAATATATAATTATACTAGATATTCACTAATAAGGATTAACATTACCCTAAAGTACGCGAGTTGTAAAGCCATTTGAATATAAGCATCGGGAGAAGTTCTACATTTCTTCATGAAACCTTTACCTAAAGTCATATTTTATACATTTAACATTATTATCTTGTTACCTTAACATTATTAGGGTTTAAAAAAGGTGAAATAAATTGGTTCACAAATATATAACATTAAAGATATATAGTTTTATTTTATTGAATAAAAATACAATTAGATAGATTTGAGTGAATATCGATGTTAATTAACTGATAGTATTGAGGTCAAGAGATTGTGTTAGATTAACCATATGCATCATGCGTCAAGATATGTAGATCGACGTCTTCAAGAAGTTTAGTAGCAGTCACCAATGATTTCTCGATGACAATTTCACACTATGTGAGAGGGGGAGAAAGATTGTGAATAACTAGTGAGAAAGAGGGGAGAGATAGTGGAGGGAGAGGGGGAGAGAGAGAGAAATATTGTGAATAACTAGTGAGAGAGAGGAGAGAGATAGTGGAGGGAGAGGGGGAGAGAGAAGGAAATATAGATATATATATATATATAGAGCGTTAGAGAGGTAGAGGGAGGTTGAGAGGGAGGGGAAGGAGGGAGAGAAGAAGAACAAAGATGTTACCTCAGCTGGTATCTCCCATTGTAGTTTAATAGGATTAGGAGGAGAACAAGTTGGATGTCCTACGGTGTGTCCATCTTCTGTATATCTATGAGGTGAATAGCACTTAATGAACCACCACTAATACATAAAATATTATAATAATTAAAATATAGACATAGTGTAACTGAGATTGACTTTAATATGAAATAAATATAAAGAAGGTAAATGGCGTTTATATTAAAAATAGATTTTAATTTGCAAGATGGGTAATTATATATGTTTTATAAATACTATGGATTTTATTCAATAAAGTTATAGATTTAATATTTCATAGTAGTTTGTATTTTCATCTGTAAAAGTAAATTTATATTATTATTTACAAATTATTTTTTATTTTATTTTTTTATTTTATTATTTATACATGATTATTCATAGAATTATATTGCAGTATACCTTTAATATGATTTAAACAATAACATTGATTTAATACTTTTAAATATAATTAATTATCTTTATATTACTAAAGGACATAACTTATAAATCATATAATCTCAAAGCACCATAATATAATAAAGTCTAATTCTACAATTGACTAATTGTATGAAGTAAATTCTCCCGTATAATTATTAATAATTAAAACATAATAATTAATGAAATGGTTGATTAAAATATCTCTTCTAGGATATATATTTTTATATTTTGAATAATAAATATATTCTTATTTATTTTACTAAAGATTTGATCATATAATTATAAATTATAAATATAGTCATTCTATTTACATATAAATAATAACAATTTAAATAAATGTCTAGAATTAACATATAAATATAACTAATCGTAAGGGAACTCACACAAAATAATGCCAGATTGAATAGCCCGATATCGGCTATACAAATTATTATTATTTACTCGTTTTAAAACATTAATCCTATATCAGAAGTCAAAGATTAAATAGGCAAGTCATAAGGTATAAACGCATACATACTGCGTGCGTCGACCGGCCTGATATCGGTATAGCCGTTCACGATATCGGGATATACAAATCAGTCTGTTATTATTGGTGTGTGAACCCCTTAGTGCATACATTGAATACTAAAACAAACCCATTAGTTAGATCATCGTGCATAACCATCTCCCAGCCGTGCCCCATAATCGGTGCATCCGCCCACGAATGTTCAGTGTTGAATCCAATCTATCATCGGTGATACGCGTGAGATATATGTGATATATAGATATAGGTGGAGCTACTAGGCGCTACTAATGTGTATTGGTGTACAAACTCTTCCGTTCGAGCAAACGATGATGTTGAATGACTTATCAAACCACCTGTCGTAACCCTTGCCGTGAAGCATGGCTCTACCGAATGCGTCCATCTTTGAAGGTTCATTCTATTTAAATGATATGTGGGATAATATAGATTGTATTAGAGTAGAATTTATTTATATATAGAGTATATAAATTTGGGGTTAATCTTATATAAAGATAACATTATATGTGTATATATATATATGTATTAATAGTAGTTTATCTTAATCATTTATATTTACTTAAATATTAAAAATAATGTTAATACATGTATATATATATTGAAACCCTATCATAGAATTGTGGTTCTTCATCCAGCACCACAACAAATGCAGATTTCTCAATGGAAACTAAAGAACTCTTATTAATGCCCTTTGAAAAGTATAGTTCCCTAGCTTTGGCCCAATCCACTCTGAAAATAAATGTATATTATTTCTATTTAAATATAAGTTAAAAGCTATAACAAATATTGTACTTTATTAGAAATATTTAGCTTATTTAAAATTTGAATTTACTAACAATTGTTTATTTATTTTAAATTTCGACTTAAATGTATTATAAAAATAAAAACTATTATACAGTGAAATATCCATCAGAATGTTAAGCATAATGTGTATAATACTTTTTAAATTTTAAAAACTAATTTTTTATTTTTTAATCATTTATTTACTTTAAAATGTTAATTTAAATGCTATTTATTATATTATTTAATATGTTATAACAAGTTGGATTAAATTTAAAATATAAATAATATATAATTATATTTTATTATGCACATACACAAAGATATAGCTAATTTATAATAAATGAAAGTTAATCTATTTATTTAAATTTTATAATGATAAATTTATTTATTTATATATGAAAAATACAAATTAAAAAAATACTATATATATATATATATATATAATACATTATATCAGTGTTTCATAGAACTATAGTTATTTATCAATATGTATATGTGTTTCTTAGAATAGAAATTAACATGCAATATATAGAATGTATGTAAGTAATTTATTTTGACACATATGCTAAAGTGCTAATTTCCTCACTCTCTAATAATACAACAAAATAATATACACTATATTAATAATAAATCAATAAATATACAAAATGTAGAAGTCATCATTTTATAAGTTGGTATATCATTAGTAAATAGTTGATGCTAATAAATGCAATAGTTAACTGGAGGTAGAGAATTTCATAGCTATACTGTATCTAATGTATTTTTGTTCACAATAATTTAACTAATATAGAAAATAATAGCCACATAAAATATATAATATTGGTGTTATTACTATATTTTATTATATGAGATAATAGTTTATTCAAAATATATCTATGGACTTATTTTCAGTGATTAATTGATATCATATATTATATCAATTAATCACTGATATATAGATATATAGATATATCTATGTAAATATTATCTTTTTTATATTTGTTTGTTAATTTTGATAATTTCAATAATAAAAGTAAATATATATATACATTAATACATATATTTTTTATGTTATTGTTATTTTTTATATGTTTAGATTTTATTTTGCTGAATCATAGAAAAACACATTTATCCATAAATAGAGTCATTATGTTATTTTTAGATTTTATTAATTGATGTTATTGTTAAAATTGTTGCTAAAGATACATACATATATACATATATATATATATATATATATATATATATATATATATATATATATATATATATATATATATAAATGTTTATAAATATACATATATAGATGTTTATATATATATAAAGATGTTTATGTTATGGTTACAACTAATCGGATTGTTTAGATTATATTTATATAACAATGAGACATTTTTTAATTGTGTTAATGTAGATTTATTGATCATAACACTTTTGAATGATATATCACATTTTTGCAATAATTATATATATGTGGGTAAGTATTTATAATAGATTAAATGGGCCAAGTTTAATTCTTTTAAAATAAATGTTATATATACATAAATATAAAAACCATTTTATTGACAAAAAGAGGGTTACACCAAATATACTGACCTAAATCTGGCTATATTAAGCAGGCTGTTAGTTATTCATTTTATAAAATGTTCACGATATAGGGTAAATCAAAGATTTAATAGGTAATTCTTATATAAGCGCATGCATAAGGATTGCATCGACCTGCCTGATATCGGTATAGCCATTCATACCGAAACTGTTAGACTCGACGATATCGTAATATACAAATTAACCTGATAGCGGGTTGTGAAACCAGCTTAACATTGACAAATTATAAATATATATATATAAATAGTCAACTTATTATTTGATTTATTTGAATATTTATGCATGTTTATTGAAGTAAAATTAATTTGTTTACTATATACGTGATAATAAATAATTATGCTTAGCTATAGCTGGGTATAATTACTTAGGTCAGGCGTTACTTTTCAATCTATAGAAATACATTTTGTTATAATCTAATATTTGAAATTATATTTTTAAGTGAAATATAATATACAATTATATATTAATTCAAAAATAGTTATAACAACATATTATAATAAGTTACAGATGAAAATAAATTGTATATACATAATATATTATTTAAAAAATACCTAAGTACCTAAAATATTAAAATTTGTTTCAACTATATGTAAATACATAAAAAATAAAATCTCATTCGATAATACATTTTTTTTTATCATTCACATTTCAAGAGATTTAGTACATATATGTAAATGTGGGTTTTTTTTAATTACATAATACTTTGTGAACAAATATAATACATAATATTTAATTAAAATATAAGAGTATATTTTATTTTGCTTTAAATAATTGTTATAGAAAGCTATATATATAATTATTAAAGTATGTACTAAGTATTACATACCTCTCTCCAGCAGTCAAAGCAGCTAAATGTGATTCCCCGGGTTGAGGTTCAGAATTATCATCAATAATTCGGCGGAACATTCTAAATATTACATAATCGATTACATAATATCATATATTATTCAAACTATATTTTACACACAAATTCATATATCATTTCAATGTTATTTTATATAAATATATATATATATATATATATGTATGTATATATACTTTAATAGTATGATTAATAAGCATACAAGTAGATATACTATTATAAGTAAATACTAAATGACTGATAAGATATTGTAGGTAGCTAATCTTAAATACTATTACATATAACATAAGTAGTAAGTAAGTCATAAGTATATATATATATATATAGTGTATGATTCATAGATTATCACAATTGATGAATGTGACCTTAAAATGAGGGCAAATGTGGTAAACAAACATTTCAAATTCGCAAGGTTTAAATATTTCTCCCTTGTGATGGGTAAACAGCTTGAAATATCTGCCCTTATGGTAGACAATAATATGTGTGCTATTCTTATAGTGGACTAGAGTGTCTTGCTCCAGACCGGGCACTCTGGTAGTGTTGAACATGCGCTCGTATTGCCACGAACATAGGGGTATAGTCTTGTTCAACATTATCTATGTACAATTGTATAATTATATATAATGATAATGATATATATATATATATATATATATATATATATATATATATATATATATATAATCTATAAATATATATAATCTATAAATATATATAATCTATAAATATATATAATCTATAAATATATATAATCTATAAATATATATAATCTATAAATATAAAATATATATATATTATCAATAAATATAAAATATATATATATATATATATATATAAATATATATTATCAATAAATATTAAATATATATATATATATATGATCTATAAATAACCGGAGAAAGAGTTTCTCTGTCAATGGAACGTCTGAAGTGAAGAAGGGAATGTACAACATTTGCAGCTCTGGCACACTGGTATTTAGAGAGAGATAGATGTAGTAGGGATAAATAAAGAGAGACAGACAGAGAGAGAGAGAGAGAGAGAGAGAGAGAGAGATAGAGAGATAGAGAGATAGAGAGATCGAGAGATCGAGAGATCGAGAGATCGAGAGAGAGAGAGAGAGATCGAGAGAGAGAGAGATAGAGAGATAGAGAGATCGAGAGATAGAGAGAGAGAGAGAGAGAGATCGAGAGAGAGAGAGAGAGAGAGAGAGAGAGAGAGAGAGAGAGAGAGAGAGAGAGAGAGAGAGAGAGAGAGAGAGAGAGAGAGAGAGAGAGAGAGAGAGAGAGAGAGAGAGAGAGAGAGAGGTGAGAGAGGTGTAGGGTGGCAATACCTGATCAGTACTAGGATGATGTAGAACACTATCCACTCCGTAGAAGTTAGAGTTCACCATGATCGGTGACCTGCCTCGTAAGTAAACGTAGTCCTCCCACCAATCAGATACCTGCAATATAGAAACAGGTAATATAGGTAATATATATTATAATATAATAATTATATTATATATTTTAATTAGATGTATTTTTATTAATATTATATATTATATTATAATTTTGTCGATCGTATAATATACAAATATATATGAAAATATATATGAAAATATAAAATAGAAAAAAATATGAATATTATAAACCAATGTACAATACATATACAATATACTGGATACTAACATAATTGTTGGCCCACCACGATTTCAACAAAAGATAGCGTTGAAGCCGAGGTCCCATTCCAGTGAGAAACTGTTTCACCAGTCCTTCCATACGTTTGTATTGTTCGTCGGTGGTCAGTGGTTTTATTGAATTCAGGTACTGTGTTTTAGTGTTGACAGCATATTTATATATATATATATATTATATTTGAAAACCAAAATTTACATTTAGTATGTATTTTTTAATTTAATTCTTTATTTCAAAAATTATCTCTGAAAAATATATAATTATAAATATACATTTAAATACTTAAATACATTAAAATAGTGATATACAAACCCTGCTCATGGTGCCTTCTATACTGGGAACAGACAGGTTCGGTAGAGCTCCTTGGTAGCTGTACAACAGTGGTTTCCTTCCTTCCAGTAACCTTACGCATATCTATACAATAGTAATTAGGTAACAACCTTTACTTAGTCTATTAGTAATATCACCGGATATAATGTGTTTATTGATTACATTCAATTACGAGGTAATAGTGCACGACCCATTACCTCAATACATTATATATAGAACATGAATATATATATATATATATATATATATATATATATATATATATATACACGCATATATGTATATATATATTGATTATTATTATATAATTGCTTCTACTTTTTATAATTGCTTTCTATATTTCCAAAATAAACTAAATAGCTAAACATTAATATCCAGTAAACAATACTATACGTATTTCTTATGCATCACATAAATATAATATCATACCGACGTCTATGATGATATTTACTAACAGCCCAAATCTTTGTATTCAAGGACATACGTCCTCTCGGTTCAAACATCCAACCTTTATGTAACAAATTAAAAATATTATAATCGAAAATATATATTTATTTGTTTTAATCGAGAGAAGATAAAATAAAATATAAGTTATAAAGAATAATATTAACATATTATTAACAAATTATAAATTAATTGATATTTTATAATATGTAAATATCAAATGTTTATTCAGTAAATTAAATAAACTTAATATAGATTAAATTTTGTAATGATAAAAAAATATATAAAAATACAAATATTATCGATATTTACAAATCATGTCGATGATTTAAATATTAGTGAAATATATTACTGTGTTCGTTGTTTGGGTTTAAGAGCCAACAGGGGATTTTTGAAAAAAAATATTATTTATTAAAAATCATTAATATTTATCAATTCCATTTAAAATGGTGTATGATGGACAAAAGTAAACATAAGTGCCATAAATATGCATTAATTGTTAAATTGATTAAATTAATGATACAAAATTAGTATTAATTTATTTACTAATTCTCTTAGTCTTATACTTATCAAAATATTTTAAATTTAGACTATTTATATAGAAATAAATAAATTGTAAGAAATACAAACAAAAACGATTTTTTATGTATTTCTAAAGTTTAGGAGATTTTAGTAAAACAATAATTATAGATAAATATCCTATGTTACCATGTAAATAAATCCCTCGTTGTGCTATGTTCTAAAAAAACTATGTAAAAAAGATATCACTTTTCAAGATAAATTAACAAAATATTATCATTATCATATATTATCATTATCATATATTATCATTATCATTAATTTTGTTTGCATATTAGTCATGAGAGAAAGAGAGAGGGAGAGAAAGAGAGAAAGAAGACCTTTATATGTTAGCAGAGCCTTGAGAAGAACGCGCATCACATAGATACCAATGAGCCAGACCAGAGTCGAGTAAACGATACAAGCGACATAAGTGTCTTGAGGCGTGTAGAATCCATTAATCCTGATCGTAGTTAGTATAGTTAGATATCTCATGACTGGCTTAATTGTATTTACAAATAATTATTTTATAGTGAATGTAAAAAATGTGAACAAATTTAAAAAATGCATTTAACAATGATATATTAAATTAATTAATTTCATATTTTAATTAATATTAATTTCTTAAATAGAAAAAATAATATAAGATAATTATTGAAATTGTGATATACTAAGTGAAGATGCAATTAGGTAGATAAATATAAATAACAATATATATAATGGAATAAAATCAATTCCATGCATACTATTATGATTGTACATATAATGGAATATAAATTAATTTTAGGCCATATCTGATAAAATATAAATAAACTTTTATCAAATAATAATAATATTATAATTAGAATAATAATGATAATAATAATATGTATTGAAACATATTAAATATTACATAATACATATTAAATAACAGATATTAGATATTATATAATAGATATTACACCTATATTCATAGTAATTAATTAATATCAATATTAAATTGACTATTTTCTTAAGCTCCTGACTAGTATCTCCATAAAAATATAAAACTTTCAGAGTATTATAGTAAATAAATATTTGATGTTAATTCAATTAAATAATAACAAACAGTGGCCAAGTTTGAATCCATCTTATTAATCCAAACGAAGGGTCGAAGTTAGCCAAAAGTAGGCCGAGTACAACAGAAATAGTGAATAGCCAAGATGCTGGTGAGGCAGGATAAACTCCATTGATGAAATGGTTCTAAAATGAATAATGATGTTTATATAGAGTATATATTGTATACAAATAATATGTGTAAATGTAAGTAAGTATATATGTATATATATATGTAAGTATATATGTATAATATTTTATAGAGTATATATAATAAAATATCACTAGTATGGTAAATATGATATTATAGATTAAATACATATCGATCCCAGACAAATAAAGCTTATTATCCTATTATCCTATAAAGTTTGTTATTTTTATCTTGTAAAATCTAGTCTTTTTGAAAGTTTTATTTGTGCCCAATAATTAAATATAGTTATAAAACTAAAGATATCATTATTTAAAATAAAAGTATGTATTTAAAAATGGAACAGTAAATAACTTAAATTAAATCAATGAAATTGTTTTGTAAACAATTTAATTTTTAATTTGTTGTCATTTAATTTTTTTAATCACAATTCGTCATTTTAATTATAATATAAAATAAATGTTATAGAAAATGTGTTATATAATCCAACTTGTTTTAAAACAAGTTGGTTTATTAATTAATTTTAAATATTATTGGTCATTATTTAAAAATAAGATTAGTTATATAAAAAATAGATGAATTATTAATTATATATGAATTAAAATTGCATATATTAGTATTATTTATTATATTAGTATTTTTTATAATTTATTGATTTTTTTGAAATTTACATATCATTAATTAACACAATGTTAACAAGTTATTATAATTATAATAATTGTTGTTAAAAATAGATATAAAACTTATTTTGTAAATATATATTTAAAAAAATTTAAAAATGTAAATTATTTCCCCATATAGGCATACATTTATTTATATGTGAATACAAAAATAGTTATTATAAATAATTATATTTATATTATATATATATATATATATTTAATATATATTATATATAAATCTAAAATATTTGAATAATGTATATGACTAAGTATATTGAAGCAGGTAAACACAGGACATCTAGCACCAAGCCGATATCAAACACTAGTTTACTATTAGTGTTAGGTGTAATCACCTTGGCGTGGATGAGTTTCTTTTTCCAGTCTCTGACGCCACTCTCCCAGACAGCCTTCAGGACGTCGTGGTTCACATTGAAGTGAACTCCTTCATGGCTGACTGCGAAAGAGAAGGCAACAGCAGCATGAGCTTCCGCCATTTTAATCCTGTGTGTTTGTGTGTAATGTGTGGTGTTAATAGGCTATTTACTAATAAATATACCTACATGTATTTTATATAATGGAAATAATAAACTATTTACTGTAAATATACACTTTCAGTTCACACCAAATAATATGACCCAATATTGGCTGCTTCGAATTACAATTGTAAGAACATTCAATATAAGATATCAAATTGTTGGCATGACAAGGATATCAGATTTTCTTCACATGATTTTTAAATATTTATAAACAAATTATATTATTAATTTAAAGTGAAGCAACATTTCATTAATATCTGTTTTTATATTGCGTATCATGTGTGTATAACATATACACATACACGCATGCAGTTGTTTAATAATGATTATAACTCTTTTATATTGTTATGTATTTAAATAGTTCACATAGATAACATCTACTTATGAACATCGTGTGACCTGTTATTCTAGAACATGTTCTATACTATAATATGTCTATATTAATATAGATATATTGTTATTGTTATTTTTATTTGGTGGAGTCCTTTCATCCCATCCAGGAACTTAGATGAAGTTTTCACTTATAACCATATATGGCTCTAATGTCCCTTCGAAGCCGCTCTCATGTTAAGGCATCCATGGTTTTAACGAGAGCCGATCATTTATTTATACACAATTATATAAGATCACTTCTAAATAATATTTTAAGACCCATTTTATAATATTAATTAATGGTCAGGACGAGGCTCGAACCCGTGTCCTACTGCTTGTGTGTCTGACGCCTTAGCCACTGAGCCACACAGGCAGTTGATATAGATATAGATATATCAGAAATTCCTGATATCAGCCGACACAGTATATCAGTTCACACCGAAATGGCGTTATGTTTATATTCTTGTATATCAGGCTATTAAAATCAGGCTTGATATCTAGTTATTTTTAGTATGAACTCTTTAAATATATCATTATATTAAGATAATAGTGTGTAATAGACAACAGGTGTATTATGTAATATTTGTGATTGTAACCCTTTTGGTGTAGCTTCTGTTTGATGGCAACTGCACTTGTAAAATCTGCAGGAGGAGGAGTAAAGATTTAGTACAGGATAAGAGATAACAATATAAGATAGTATAATATAAGATAGGATTATATAAGATAAGATAAGATATTATTAGATAGGCTATAGTAGCATAAGATAAGAAAGCATAATATAATGGAGAATAGGCTAGGCATTAAAAGGGTTTTGAGAATGTGAGATTTACAATTGAAATATACAAATAAGATTTAAAATAATGAACACAAATAAAACAATAATTACTTATTAGTATATATATAAAGAATCATATATAAGAATTTTATTTTTATAACCATTATTAATGATAATTATCCCTGATTACATAATAGATAACAATGGTATAACAGTGGTATAACAATGGTATAGTGTAATCCTATTTACTACAGGTAGTTCAATATATGGGTCACAGTAATTTCTATATAACATACTTTGTTTGGCCTTGTATGAATTACATATGATATATTATAACTCAGTTTTCAAATGTGTATACACTACTAAGTGAATAATAATAATGTATATTTGTTTGTATATATATATATATATATAAGTACAGGTGTGTGTATGTATACATGTATTTAATAAATACAATTTATGTATTTGTATGTGTTGTATGTATGTAAGTATTTATGTAGGTATATTTTTATGTATGTATTTATATTAATGTGTTTGTATTTTATGTATGTGAGTGTATGAAATGTTTGGTTTGTGTACACAGAAAACATTCATATTTGTGGACATAATTCTAGATGACCTAGAGCAAAGATGGTTGAACTTAGATTGGAAGTGTGCTGGTTGATTATCATATGATTGATAAGCATGACTATTTGAGGTGTACACACATTTACTATGTAAACATACCTACATTGTATGCATTTATATAAATATATATATATATATATATATATATATATATATAATGTAGATATTAACTTGATACTAGATATTTAAATTAGAAAGGCTTTCAAATAACCCATGTCTTCATATATGCCATGTTAAATGTCAGTAAGGCTTAAAATAACAAGAATAGCCTGTCGGACTGAGATTTAACATAGGCTTTATATCGAGGCTGGGATATAGCAGGTAAAATTAAAAATGATGATATCACACTGTCAACAGTAGTATAGGGTGTTCGCATGATCTGTAAAATATTTACCATGTTTTCATACGACGAAATGAAAATTTTCCCATGATTTATACACGTTCAACAAAATTAGACCTTGTTCTATTTTGTCTTGCGAAACCAATATTTGACACGCAAATCAGTTTAGGGATCGTATGAACACCCTATTTGTTGTATATTGTAAATATGTACAGTGAATCCTAAAATAAATTAAACTACTAAAATGTGTAATCATGGGCATAATCGGGAAGAGTATTAAAACAAATCAATACGAATATACATTATAATAGATATAGTAGCTCTTATTGAGAAATCATACTAGCAATATACATATATATATCCTAAGAATTGATAAGGTTAACGATATAGGTGAAACTTAATTTTATTAATATATAAATGTAACCTCACCACTATAAATTATGATAAAAACTTAATTTATTAAATATATTTTAGAATTATGTTTACTTTGACTTCTGAAATTTGCAAATGATTATATTAATTAAAAGTTACAGAACAAAATTATCAATTTTCTAATTCATATTAACCCGGAATAACAATTTCTCCACCTAAATGTATTAAAAACATATTGTTTCTTATTGTGCATAGTTCATTCTAAATTGTTAATTTATATATATATATATATATATATAAATTAACTATACATATATATATATATATATATATATATATATATATATATATATATATATATATATATATATGTATATATGTATAAATAAATAGTTATTAAAGTATTCAGCATTATAGTTTTTTTTATAATAATGATTATATTGATGACATTCTGTAAACATTTGTCAAAATACTATTTCGGATATATATATTATATTTATATTTAATGATAGATGGATAATATTTATATATTTATATAACCTAAACATAATACCAAAGAATTGTTGGCAATTAGCCAACTGGTACTTGAAAATAAGTGTCTAGAGTGAGATCACCCTATCTATTTACATGTATATATCCACAAAGGCGGATTTTTTAAAGATACCCTTAAATCATTAATATATTCAAATAATAATCAATGTATACAATACTTATATAACACATATATATATATATATTATGTCTGTATCTGAACATTTAAATAAATATATGTTAAATTATTAATTGATTTACATGTATCTTTCCACACATTATATCAGGGAGACTCCCTGATTATATCGCATTATGCCTTACAGCCCTATAGCTTACTAAAGCTTCACATGTTAGGGAGTAGAGGTATTTATTTAGATATGATAAATAGCTATTTATCAAATAGTATTCAATATATAATTGTGGAATTATACTAAGTCTAATTTAAATATGAGTAATTGTGGAACCCAATATGGTATATAAACCAACGATAGGGGTTATATCAAAGATTTTCCTAAGGAAAGATATTGCACTAGTTAGGAGCTCCCTATCTATCTCTAGTACCTTTAAAAATGTAAATTTAAAATGAATCTGACCATTAACACTAGATGGCGAAATAGTATATGAAATATTATAACATGTGATATTTTAATTAGGAAATTAAGAAATTACTATACATATAGAAAATTCTTATTATCTGACTAATACCGCTAGATGGCCATATCGAATTATTAGGTTACACTAATATACACAAGTGCAATATCTTTCCTTTGGAAAATCTTTGGTTATATTGTGTAAATATATATATATATATATATATATGTATATATAATATGCATTGAATTATGTCAATGTATTCTTGACATAGAATTCAGATATATTGATTAACAATAATTGATAAATATAGTAGATATGAAATATCCAGGCAAACATATCACATAGTTAAACCTCAGAATATTCCTAGTTTGTGTGTAACAATATGATATGATATTGAATAGCTAATTGGGATATTAATACACAATTCGTTCCAATTATTAAAAATTCTGTATGTAAATTCACTATATATTCAAATTAATATATATCAACATATTATAATTATATATAAACATATTCACATTAGAGTTACTGGAATAGTTGTAAAACAGTTGCAAGTTTAATAGTGTTTAATATTAACATTAAAATATAATTACCCCATAATTCTAGTGTAAAATGTAATATTATATGACTCATATATAATACAAGATAATATGATTGCGGTTAGATTATCTGTACAATACGAGTAATATTACTAAATAATAGTATATAATCAGGATTGGATCCAAGAATAAGTATATAGAATAAGTGGTAGAATATGTGATACTAATCCTTCCAGTATATATATATATCCAATATCTGATGTAGAATCTTTTAATTTATTACTATATAAATACATTTATTTTTGAATTTGTAACCCTCCTCCCCTTGACAAATTCCTGGATATGACCTTGATATAAGTGAAATAAAGACAAGATGATGGATGATGACTAGATAACATCGCAATATCATCGATTGTGTTTGTTATTTGATGTAGGCCAAAGTCACGAGAACTCCAATGTCCAGTAAACAAGCCATAGATAAATAAAACGGCGGCGGCGGAGGCGGCTAAAATTGAATTACACGTCGGGTTCGAAATTATAAATAGAAAAAATACATTCGTGATTTAGAGGTATGCGCAGTATATAAATATATACTTGAAGAATGTAAACAATAGTTGACAATTGTAGGACTTAAGTCCAATTACTGTCATTACATTTCATCACATCTAATATATTATTAGTGGTTATTCCAATTTTTAACCCGAATATAATGTCATTACATTTTACACCTTTACAATTTATTATACTTATATATTTATATACTTATATAATGTATCATTATAATACTAAATATTATATACAATATGATTTAGAATATGAATTTAACACATAGAAAACAATGTCATTAAAACTAATGATAACCTAATATTCTATTTAAAATAAATTTAAATGTGAATTTAAAACATAAATTTGATTTAATTATTCAAATAACTTGTTTGTTCAATTATAATCATGATGATATCGGATAATATATATAGATCTAAAGGGGATCCCACTACAAGTAATTCCGGAAATAATGTCCTGAAATGTTTTCTAGAAAGTGATTTTCTAGCAGGTTAACTACAATTGTAGTGGGATACCCCTTTACTTTCCGGCAACTTGCATGAAATATAATAACTTAATAGGGGTTATCCAATTACAACTTGATAGAATATATTTTTGAAGTTACAATATTTCCGGCAAGTTGCCGGAAAATCTTGTAGTGGAATACACCCTTAACACAAACATATTACTAGTAGTCTAAACCATAAAGTATGCTACATGTATTTTACATTATTATCTTATACATGTGAAAGTGATTTACATATTTATAAA
>OZ025245.1:15556518-15661518 GCA_964019155.1 Osedax fenrisi
GTGTGTATGTATGTGTGTGTGTAAGTAGCATATATATATATTAGCTGGCTTTACCCCTCAAGTTGTATGACTGTTATATACTATCATAACATATATGTATATAGGTAGGGGCGCTGCAATAGGGGGGACGACGTCGTCGTGGACGTGGGGATATGTTCCCCCACTTTAAAATATAAGGGTACCTCCTATGTATTGCCCCCCTCCCACTTTTACCATAACATTTATTTTTATTGGTTAGTCCATCAACATACAAAATTGGGATTTAGACTGACATCGGCCCCCAACATATATGTTGGGGGCCGATGTCACGTGACTAACCGAGAGTTAAAGTAAATAATGCGTGTAGGGCTTATATAATATCATATTAATATATAAACATACAGTATTATGATATGTATGTATATATAAAACACGAATTCACTACTAGGTGAATACTTTACTGAGAAATATAACGCCAGCCGCGAAATGTTTATTTTAACTTTTGTTTGACACGTGACTTATTGGGGGCCGATGTCAGTATTCAGCCAAAATCGTGCCAGTGCCCCTATATATGTTATAGGTGTATTATATTACCTATATTATATAGGCTATAGCATATATATATACAATATACAATTAATTTAAATTGTATTATTAATTAAAAAAATAATAATAATAAATAAATTATTAACTAATTAAATTAGAATAAATTGTTCATAAAATCAATTATAAATAATGTAATCTTAATTTATCTGATTGATTCATCAATAATATATAGTTTATCTAGTGGTATATAGGGTTTCCGTATTATAACACAGAGTGTTCGTATTCGGACATGGGTTCCGAATACGGACACCCCCGTTATCTATGGAATTAAAAAATAAATAAAATTTTAAAATCACAATAATATCTATAATCATATAATATTAATATATTGTAATTTTTGAATAAAAATAATGATTCATAAAATGTTAAAACCTTTATTGTTAACGTGTTCGTATTAGGTTACTTCCCCATATAATAGAATATTAACTTTTCTACTATTCATATATACCTACCTAGGATATACCTATGTATATCTATTAAGTTAATAGGTTAATAAGTTATTAAGTTAATAATATTATAATACCTAGTTATAACTACCTATATTTGCTAACTTTGGTTTCATAAACTTAATAACATCATGTACACATTATATATATAATACATCCATTTTCTTGAATGCATTTCTCCATCTGTTAATTATATTATTTAGCGCGATTCTAAATAATCCTGGTGTAATCTAAACTCTTAGGTATGGGTAGGTATAGGTAGGTGGTATATATAGGTATCTATAGTTATACCTAATAGTTACTTGTAGATATTGTTAATCCTAGATATTAGAAAATACTTTCCAGATTACAACTTAAATCTTAGTGATCTTCTAAATTTGATTCTGAGCGTGATAATTTTTAGATCCCATTACGAGAAAAAATAAAAATCTACCTATTTATCTGATTTACGTTCCAATAACATTTCAAGACTTTCCTATCTATCATTATGACCTATATTCTTGTACTATTTTAAATTCTAGTTCATATCGTAGCCGGACTCTGATCACTGATATCACTCCGACCAACTGAATCCTTTTCGTTTTTCCTTTACTGTTTTCTTTTGACCGACCACATTTATAACGTTATAAATATCCTACTTCACATTTGTATTCCGGAATGCTTGCTGACTCATCATCCACGGATTAGCCACTATCAGTGACTCATTATTAGTCACTTATTACTTTACATACATAATCATACTCGTAATGCTCTCTCTATTAACCTCACTCGCGTATATATATATAAGAAGTATACTTCTTATATTGATATCAATGATATCATATAGAGCTATGTTTACTAGGCTACTTATTTCCATTCTTATAATATACTAATAACTGTATCATGATCTATAAAAACAAAATAAGTGTGCTAATTATTAAAAAAAAATTATAGACTATTCTAAGTTATCCAATAATAGATAAACTTCTCAGTCATCTTTCATAAATTAATCCTTAAAAACGTTGTTTTTGTCCAGCGTATTACTCATATTACTTTACAATAATAATAAGTACTATATGATATCATTGATTCTTTCCTAAGCGTATACCTTTCTACTTATTGTATGTGATTTCTCTCAACTTTAATGTCGATAATTGTATTCTACCTTGACAACAAATACACATATTATCTTATTCTATTTGATACACGAGTTCTGTATTGCCTTATATAGAATACTACTTTAGTTGCGTATGCTTGAAATAGTATCAATGGTACAGGTCTGGTATACCAACATCAGCCCCTAAGTATACTAGCAGGTCGTTAATTGTTTTCGTTTTTCGTTTTATTCTATAGTTATAACTATATTTTCAACATAATATATAACCCATTTTCAAATATAGGGTCCTACCTAGTTACACATAGGTCATCAACTTACTTTTTGTAATGCTATATATATAGTACCTATTCTTCTTATAAAATGTATAATATATATATATTTATAGAATACTCTCATATATATTACTATATATTAGTCTGGGGTTATGGTTCAGTGGGACAACCAAAAGCTAGTAATCCAGAGTTCCAGGGTTCAACTCCAGGTGGTTCTTGTTTTTCTCTTGTGCTTATCAAGAACTTAATCAACGAAAATAAAAACACAAGTTAAAAATGTTAAAAAAATGTTACTATTTAGGTATATTGTATTCTCCGGGGCACCTCACAGTTATTTATAACATGTACAAGTCTATGCCTTATTGAGGGGTCTATTTGTATCCGCTATTTTTATTGTATTTAATATATATATATATATATATATATATATATTATATATAATATGTGTATATATATATATAATATACATACACTAATGTTTTTTAATTATAATACCAATAATCACACATTTGTATTGATTCAATAAACTATATCATAATAATAATTATTATTATAGTTCATACTTACATTATATGTAGTTGCACACACGCACACTAGTGTGTATGTGTGTGTATGTGTATGTGTGTGCGCATATACATATACTCACACACACACACACATATATATATATATATATATATATATATATATATTGTACCGTACAATTTGTACGACTTAGAGTGAATGTCGTCACTTACTATAGTTATAACTTATTACTCCTAAGTATTACTATAATATTCATTATTGTAATATAATGGCATAGATTCCTCTTAAAAGCAAGCATATTAACAGTCCTACGGGTATACGGGTATACCCGTAGGACATACGCAGGACATACGTAGTAGCAGGTTAACCTGTGTATTAACCTACAGGTCCTTATACGGCACTATATGTTACTACTTACGATAACAATGCCGGTTTCAATGTTAATTAAAGAGGTTATACGCGATAGCTATATGTTAAGATTAAGAAGGTTTAAAGGTTAAGAGGGTTTAAAGAATGTTACAGTTAAATACGGTGTTATTACATGAATATATATATATATATATATATATATATATATACGCATACGTATACATGTACTACAGTGTATGTACTAGTTCACTACAGTGTATGTACTATATACTATAATATACTATAATATACTATAATATTAAGATACGAAGTATAATGGTCTATTGTTTTACAGGTCGGATACGTGAACATATGATATATATATATATATATATATATATATATATATATATATATTGTTATTGTTATTGTTATATATATATGCATTCGATTCCCGATTACTCATAATCCCTCTAACTCAGACTTTTGACAAATTATAACTCGGTTACTAGTAGTAACTTACTACCTATAGGTAAATATAGGTACAAACATGTAAGAATAATATCTCATATATATATTTAGTTAGTCCACTATATATAGTGACTAGGACTATAGGATTATAGTCATAAAATACACGTGAACATATAGTGATAATCATGATAACACATATATATATATATATATATATATATATATGTGTGAATATACAAATCAATAATCAACATATAATTATATATATAAATCCATGATGTAAGCATATATATATATAGTGTAGGTTATTAATAGGTATTGCTTATATGATCGTGAGCTAATCCTAGTGTCCCGGTGCTTATTGTTATCATATGCTTATCAATCTATAATTGTAAATATTATTTAAAAGTGTTTATGAATTATTCGTCTAATATATACAAGCTTATTAATAAACATTAAAAAGTAAACATATCCTATAATTAATAACAATAATAAAAACAACTTATATTAAGAACAAATTATGTATTATATATATATATGCAAATATAAAATATGATTTTACTTTATATTATAATAAAATGTACAACATATATTCGCACAGTATTCCCCTAACTTATTTATCTTAAATAAAAGTTATAGGTTTATTATATCAATACTATATATATATATATATATTACTGGCTATAGGCACGAACTGGAAGTAATCGTTAATATGTACAGTATTGCTTTCTCAAATGTATGTTATTGGTATGGATACTATTTGCATTTGAAACCAATGTAATTTTTAATAATTAGATAATTTAATCTATTAATTACCCCTTTAAAAAAATTAAAAAAATGTCATATTGCCCAACATTGATGTAGAAAGGGAAAGTAGGGAAAGTAACCGAATACGGACACGCTCGGTATCTCAGAAACCATAAATCCTACAAAAAAATATTTAATGAATAAAATATTCATATTTATAAAAATAGTCTAACAAATTATTTTTTATTTTTATATTATACAAAATATTGCTAATATATCCAATAACCTGATTTTTTTATTACGTTTTTAAATTTATGAAAAAAAATGTCAACTTAAAACCTTCTCAAGATTATACAAATGTATCGATATAAATTATAACACTATTTATTAAAAAATAAAGCATTCTAAAATTATATTTATAATTTCTATATTTTTTATCAAATATTCATTAAGTTATAAGCATATATCTAGAGGTCATATAAGTTCCTAATACGGACACTCTAAATGTCTTAATACGGACACCCTATAACCAATCAGCGCGCAGCGTATGAACAAATCTGATTTTAATAAAAATCGCGTGCGTTATAATATTAATACCACCAATAAAGCTAATTATAAAAAAAATATTATTTAGATACTTACATTTTATTATTAATTAAAAAATAATAAAAAATAATTTATTAACTAATTAAATTATAACATATTTTGTATAACATTAATTATAAATAACGTAATTGTAATTTGTCTGATTGATTCATCAATAATATATAATTTATCTAGTGGTATATAGGGTGTCAGTATTATAACACTGGGTGTCCGTATTCGGTACCCATGTCCGAATACGGACACCCCAGTTATCTATGGAATTAAAAGATTAAATAAAATTTTAAAATTACAATAATATATATAATCATATAATATTAATATATTGTAATTTTTGAATACAAATTTATTAATAATGAGTAATAAAAAGTTAAGACCATTTATTGTTAAAGTGTCCGTATTATTTTATTTTCCCCTACATTCGCTATTTGTATCTATATGTGATACATATTGTTCGATACACATTATAGAATTATTATTATCAATGATGTGTCTAAATAAATACTTTCAACTATTGTTGTATACAAAAAAAACAACAACATCAAACATTATTTTTTAAAACAACAACAACAACATTATTCCATATATAGGTGTTTTATATATTTCGAATATTGTCCTGATTTATTTTGAAATACCATATATTAAACTATAAGAGAGGTGAGCTATATGATATAATTCATCTATTAAACATGAGTTTTTTTGTGGTATCATTTCAGGTTTGTTTACATTGTATGTCTTCAATCTAAAAATAGTAGTAAATAGTTATAATTAATAGTTAAAATAATAAATTATAATTCACTATAAAAACAAATATATATATATTTGTCACTAATATTTAAAAAATCTAGATATTACTGTTTAGGTTTTATATCGTGAGGTCATATATGAATGATTATGTAGGTCAATTGTAAATATCGATATTTAGTACAGGAATGCTGGTATTCATTCATTGATGGCACGGTTATAATGTATTGAGGAACGTGCACACCTATAGGCAATATACTACCTCTAACGATGTATATATATATATATATATCATTAGATACTGCCTTACTATAGCACGGATATACGGATAGGGGCGCTGCAACAGGGAGGGGCGGGGGGATATGCCCCCCACTTTAAAATCTAGGGGGACCTCCTATGTAGTTGTCCCCCCTATAGGGTAATAGTATACTATTACAACAACATTTATTTTGATTGGTTGGTCCTCCCTACATACAAAATCGTTCCAGCGCCCCTATACAGAAATTATTATAAAACGGTAATACATACAAATAGTGTCTATTTATCCTATAGAATATTATCGATATATAGATATCTAAACTAGGAAAATACATAGACTATTTAGTTGATTTATATAAAGCGAAGTCACTTCGAATTTAGATAATATCTGTATACCGATACTCTATAGCTATAGAGAGAGAGGGAGTTATCTAAAGAGAACGAGAGTTAGATAGATAAAGTAACTATTTAATATTCACAACAATTAAATATTCAAAAAATAAATTTACCATTGATACAATATATTTGTATATGATACGATATATATCTATATATATATATATAGGTATATATACTATATTGGTTACGGGAATAATCCCTATGCATTGATACTACTAAATAAAGTTACATCGAGAATTTACAACGATGTAAATATTAACAATTCGTGGTACACCCACGCATGTATGCGAGGTCATTTAGTTATCACGTGGTGATTCATATGATGACTCATGTTGTGAAGTATCCGAAACCAGATTTATGTCGGTTTAGAAATTAATGAAACCGGCTTTAAGTTGGTTTATAATTAAATGAAACCGGATAAAGTTGGTTCTAAAAATTATATTATAAGATAAGAGATACTTATAAACATATATGCTTATGTATGTATATAAATATAATCAACTATAGTTGATTATATTTATATACATATATATATATATATATATATATATATATATATATATATATATATATATATGTTACCTAGTACCTAGTAACGTTGCTTACAATATTTTAAATAATTAATAAGGTCAAGTAATTTAAATTCATTTATAAAAAGCTCGATCGGGTCAGCTTATCCGACGTGTCTCTACTAAATTCACCTCGGATAAACTCGGATAGACTCGACTCGACTCGTTTGTATAACTAACGCGGGGGCGTACTGACATTATGCTGGTGAAATACACCAGCATAATATTATATATATATATATATACACATATATATATATTACTGTTTATAAGAACACCAGCATAATGGTATTTCGCCCACGCGTTAGATATTCAAAAAATAAGTAATATTACACATTTTTATTAAAACCAGGGAAGTATTTCTAGTGAATATAAAATATATATATATATATATATATATATAAAGAGTATACAATTCATTAAAAAAATAATTTATAATTGATAATTATATTTATGTATTTACCTTATAATGTATTACATTTAATATAACACATATTGCCAGTTAAGGGAAAGTAACCTATAGTATCCGTATTATAATACGGCTACTTTAAGAATAAATGATCTTAACATTTTATGACTCATTATTGTTATTCAAAAATTACAATATATTAATATTATATGATTATAGATATTATTGTGATTTTAAAATTTTATTTAATATTTTAATTCCATAGATAACGGGGGTGTCCGTATTGGGTACCCATGTCCGAATACGGATACTCTGTGTTATAATAAGGACACCATATATACCACTAGATAAACTATATATTAATGATGAATCAATTAAACAAATTACAATTACATTATTTATAATTAATTTTATGAACAATTTAATCTAATTTAAGTAGTTAATTTATTTATTTTTATTATTTTTTAATTAATAATACAATTTATGTATCTAATTAATAAAAAAAATAGATTTAGCTTTATTGGTGGTATTAATATTATAACGCATGCGATTTTTATGAAAATCAGAATAGTTCACACACTGCGCGCTGATTGGTTATATACCCTATAGGGTGTCCGTATTAGGGACTTATATGACTTCTAGATATATGCTTATAACTTTATGAATATTTGATACAAAATATAGAAATTATATATATAATTTTAGAATACATTATTTTTTAATTATATAGTGTTATATTTTATATCGATAAATTTGTATATTATTGAGAATGTTTTAAGTTGACATTTTTTTTCATGAATTTAAAAACGTAATAAAAAAATCCGTTTATTGGATATATCAGCAATATTTTGAATAATTAAAAAATAAAAAATACTTTTTTTAACTATTTATATAATTATGAATATTTTATACATTAAACATTTTTTTTGTAGGATTTGTGGTTTCTGAGATACCGAGAGTGTCCGTATTCGGGCACTATCCATATTCGGTTACTTTCCCCTATGTGGATCTGCAGATGTACAGATCTACATGTATATCCCGTCACGCGTGTTCTACAGATGACAGTCTACATATTACACGCCTATAGGCTATAGCCTATACCAGTGGTTTCCAACTTATGGGTCGTGACCCAAAATTGGGTCATTGGGTTTTTTTTTGGTCATGGACTAATTTCTATAAAAAAAAATACTCGTGTTTTAGATACAGTTTAAATACAAATGTATCATTAAACTGAAGTTTAATAATAACAAAATAGAACATTTTTCATTGGGTCATGGTATTTTAAAATAAGAATTATCAAAAAAAAAGGGTCATGGTGAAAAGGTTGGAAACCACTGGCCTATATAGTATACTATAGTATACATACTGTAATTCATCGAATACATAACAAAGCATTATATTAGTTATTAGTTTACTATGACGCCCCCGCACATTAACTAATCGGTAACAGTATATGGCTATAGCCATATTAGCATCCGTATCCCATTGGCCGCCGTCAATAGAACATATATTATGTAATATAACAAACTCTAAATAGTATTATATATACACACTACTATAGTCATATTTTGAAGCCCATATGCAAAAGCTTGTATTTTATGTATTATATTATGAACTAATAAACACTATAGATGTTAGTATACTATTAAATAATAATAGGCTGTTATTATTATTATTTTTATTATCATTATATATATATATATAATAATAATAATAATAATAATAATAATAATAATAATAATAATAATAATAATAATAATAAATATTTATTAGAAGAAAGTTGTACATTTTTTTCGTACGAAGTATATAAATTAATTATATTGTTATTTCCTCTAAAGGGCTTCAGATAAAGATCAATATCTTTTCTATGCTGTCGCCCGATAAATATATATAATAAGTACTATTATTACTATACGTACCGAGGCAACCCTCACGAGAGAACCCTAACGAGGCAACCCCATACGCTAACCTGCAATGGCTACATGCCGCCGCTGTTTTACCGCCGGAGGATGAGGAGGAGGAGGAGGAGGAGAACACTAGCCCGGTGACGAATTCCACGAAGCGCCTCGGAGCGTACATCTAAGGGTGTTTACAGGCGCGCTTGTGGATGCTCGTATCTATAGGCGCGCTTACGGGGGGGGCTCGTTGTTATAGGCGCGCTTACGGGGGTGGGGGGATCGTTGTTATAGACGCGTGTGTGGATGCTCTGGATGGAAAAGGGCGCTCCCTGGTGGTTAAACTACGCGTGGCTACGGCGTCGCGGATGCCCGCGCCCTCCGCTTTTATACGCCGCGCTACCAGCATGTTTAGCGCCGAACTATTTCGCGTTCTATAAATAGAACTGACGCGTCGCCGGTCGAGCGCGCGTGCGAGGTGACGATCTGCCATCGGTTGATTTAGCGCCGGTGGAACTCCTTACTTAAGTTGTTTACTAATGATGTAGGTGATATTAATTACGGTTATATTCACTAAATAGTATACGCACACGAATCGAAGATTTTATTGCAAATACGAATACAAAATATACCCACACACACACAAGAATATAGTATATATATATATATATATCATCGAATATAAATATATTAGAATATAATTGATAGAACGATTATAAATATATTAATAATAAATTACTATTAATTAGATTCATAAATATCTAAAATATTATAATTTATGTAATACTAATAATACTAATAATAATGCTATGATAATGATGATGATAATGATAATGATAATAGAAAATGTAATATTAATACTGGCCGCAATATGTATATATATAATTTTTTTTAAAACAAATAAATACCTACGATATATCATTAGTATTTATTTGTTATTTACAAGTTAGCTATAGTTCTACATAGCTATATCTACATAGCTATAGAGCTATTGAATTATGTAATTTATATTTCATATGTTATTTCAATATATTGTTAACAATTGTTTAATATGGTTTTTAATTACTTGTTCTATTAGTTTAGATTAAAAATATATATTTGATATATATATATATATATATATATATATATATCAAATATATATTTAAAGATATATCTATAGATATATCTATATATATATATATAAAATATATATTTTTAATCTAAACTAAGAGAACAAGTAATTAAAAACCATCGTTAACAATATATTGAAATAACATATGAAATATAAATTACATAATTCAAGATAAAGTTTATATAAACAATATCACAATACTGAGATTTTACTACTATATATATATATCTATAGATATATCTATAAACATATATATCTGTAGTTTTCAGGAAGTAATTTCTCTCAATATAGTTTTTTGCATTATTATTTATTATTTGAGTAATTATTAATTAATAATAAGCACGTGCTTATTATTAATTATAGTATTAATTAAGTACTTAATTGCTTTAATATTTGAGGGAAACTGGCGCGTTATAGGTATATTATTGTAGATATTTATATAGTAGCCTACCTATATATTTATTGATAAGGTACCTTATCCGAAGTCAGTATGATATGATCCTATATGATACGCAGAAAAAGTGTAGATTTCTTTTTAGTTGGTAGGGTGTGATATTATCAATAATGCTGTATATAGGTATAGGTATACCTATCAATATAATAACTGATCTTATTTAAACATGTATCAATTAATTTTATTTATTAATAACATATTTACAACGTTACAGGTTATATATCTCGCGATAATAGTAGTAATATAGGATAGTAATAATTATTACTATTACTATTATTACTATTATCTGTACTTACTTTTACTTTTTTGGTTTATGGACTGCAAGTGCGTGATAAATCGGCCGTCCGTGGGAGGGAAATTATTGAGTGGGAGGGAAGGCAAGGGAGAAGTAATGAGTCTTGAGGTGGCGTTTAAAGGATGGAGTTGATGAATTTATTCGTAGGTGTTTGGGTAGGGAGTTCCAGTGGTAAGGGGAGAGAGAGCAAAGGAGCGTATATTAGAAGAATGGAGTTTGTATAAATGGGGAGTGGTAAGGATAAAGGTGTTGGAGGAACGGGTCTGTAGTGTAGTAATTGGTGTTTTTAGATGTAGGAGGGAGGCAAGGTAGTCAGGGGAATTGTGGTGAATAGCGTTGTGGATGGTTAGGGAGAGTTTGTACTTTATACGATAGGGGACTTGACTGGCAGCCAGTGTAGTTGTTTTATGAGTGGAGTAATGGAGTCATGGGAATGTCGGGAAGTAAATTGATGCATCAAACTACAGCGTTTTGGAGTCGCTGTAGTTTGATGAGTTTGTAGTCCGGGAGGTTAAAGAGTAGGGAGTTGCAATAGTCGAATAGGGGGATAATGTAGGAGGAGGCAATGGTAATATCGATGGGGAAGGGAATGGAGCGTCGGATTAAGCGGAGGCAGTGTTGGTGGTGGTGGATGGATTTATACATGTGTATAATATGATAGTCAATCGAAAGGGTGGTATCAATATGGAAGCCAAGGTTTCGGACGTGTTGAGAGTAGGGGAGTATGGTATTGTCGAGTGAGATGGGGGGTGGTTCATGGAGGGTGGAGGAACGTAGTGGTAAGTGGAGAAAGATAGCTTCCATTTTAGTGGGGTTAAGTTTTAGGGAGTTGGAGGTAAGCCATTGGTGTATGGACTTGATACAGGAGGAGAGTCGTTCAGGGGCATAAGTAGGGGAGTCTGTGCAGTTTAGATATAGTTGAAGGTCGTCGGCGTAAGTATGGAAGGAGATGTCGGGGTAGTCAGTGAAGATGTCAAACATTGGGAGGAGGTAAATATTGAAGAGGAGTGGGCCGAGGAAAGAGCCCTGGGGGACACCATGATTTATGGAGCCGGAGGGGGACGAGTGTGTGTTAATCCTGCCTGAGGAAGAACGGTTGGTAATGTAGGAGGTGAACCAGTTGAGGGCAATGCCTTTGATGACGATGGCGAAGAGTCTGTGTATGCGGACATTGTGGTCAAGGGTGTCGAAAGCGGAGGACATGTCAAGGAGGACGAGTATGGTGCCACGGTTGTTGTTCAGGCCAGAGAGTAGGTCAGAGGTAATGAGGGTTAGGGCGGATTCAGTAGATTTGTGGGGGAGGTAGGCGCTTTGGAATATGTTAGGGATATTGTTGGCTGTGAGGTAGGTGATGAGTTGGGAGGAGACAACACGTTCGAGGACTTTGGAGTGGATTGAGAGGTTGGAGATAGGTCGTTAGTTAGAGGAATTCAGGGAGTCAAGATGAGGCTTTTTAAGGATGGGGGTGATGGCAGCTACTTTGAAATCAGGAGGGACGGAGCCGGATGAAAGTGAAGTACAGATGATTTTGTGGAGGGGTGAAGCAACGGTAATCTGTTTGAGTATAGGGAGGGGAAGAGGATCAAAGGATGAGGTTGAGGAGGTGGAATTAAGGAGAGAGATTATTCGATCAAGGGTGAATCGAAAGACTCAAGGAAGACGGGAAAGGTTATGGGAGTGGGGCATAAGGTATGGGTAGGAAGGGAAGAAAGGGTGGCGGAAAGTTTATCATTGAATTCTTTGTCAAAGAGGAGTGGTAATTGTTCAGGGGTGGTAGTATGGAGAGGAGCTTTGAGTGAGAGACCAAGTAGTTGGGCAGAGAGTCGGTGTATGGATTTACTATCATTGGAAAGTTTGTAGAATTTTAGGGTGATGTGAGTGGCTTTGGCGGTAATGATGGCTTTACGGTGGATGTTTTTCAGGTTGTTGTAGGAAGTAAGTGAAGTAGGGGAGGGATGTTTTAGGTAGTGTTTTTCAGCTGTGCTCAGAATGCGCTTTTGTTTTAGTAAGGATGAGGTGTACCAGGAGGAGTCAGGACGAGTGATGGTGGTTCTAGTGACGAGAGGGGCATGTTTGTCAAGGGTAGTTGAAAGGGATTGATGAAGTTCAGCGGACGTAGTGGTAGGTAGGGAAGAGAGATCAGCAATAAAAGCAGGAATGGGGAGGTTGTGTTTTTTTCGTGAGGTTCTGGTGGTTAGGGGTCGAGTTGGTTTGGGGTGGCTAAGGTTGAGGAATATTATGAAGTGGTCGGAGAAGGGTGGTCCGATAGTAAGGTTGGTGATGATTTTGTTATTTTTGGTGGAGATTATGAGGTCAAGGATATTGCCTTGGACATGGTTGGGGGAGGTGACGTGTTGGATAAGGTTGAAAGAGGTAAGTAGATTGTTGAGGGACCGGATCGAGGGTGGGTCAGGGAAGTTGAAATCACCTAATATAATGGTGTTAGGGGATATTGTGTGTAGGAAGAGGCGGAATTCATCTAGGAATGGGTCGATGGAGGTAGAGGGAGGACGGTAGAAAAGGGTAGTGTTGAAGGTCCGGGAGAAGGGTGAGCTGATGGCGCAGCTAAGGTCTTCAGAGTGGGAGAACGAGTGATAGGAAATATTAGAGATAGTTAGAGAAGATTTGTAAAGTATTCCAGTGCCGCCACCGGGATGGGGAGAGTCGCAAGAGTTCTTAATGAAGCAGTAGGGGGGAGTGTTAATAGCAGCAATGTGAGGAGAATCCAGAGGTGATAGCCTGGTTTCTGTGATGAAGTGAATGTCGAGGTCATGGTCGGTCATGAGGGAAATTACAGAAGGGATTTTATTGCGAAGAGAGCGTGCGACGCACGCGCGGTAAAGTGGAGTGATATTGGACAATTATTTCCGTTTTACCTGGCTCACTCTGCATTAATAGATAACAGTGTACTGAATACTATACAAACAAAATGTGTTGATTAAGTAAATATTCAGGGGAATATGGCCATTTTAAAATAAACATGGGATAGATGGGAAATTTTACATGTGATTTTAGGTTGTTGATAAAATTCGAATTGTTACGTGTTTATAATTCAAGAATATAAGAAAAATTTTAATATGTTCTTACTTGAGTGATAACCTCCTTAAAATCATTTTTGAACAATTTTTAAGAATCTTTTTAAGAACTCTCTATTAATTCCTAGAAATATATATATTATTAATATATTATCAACAAATAAATAATAATAATTGTTATTTTATAAAATGTGGATGTTTAAGGAAATTGTTGTGGAATTTTAGCATATATTTTCAAAGTGTTGTAATTTGGAATTTTTGTATTTAGCACCCTCAATACTTAATTTAAAAATCTAAAACTTTGTTTCCATCATAATTTTACTATATACTATAGTATATATATATTCTGTGAGGCAGGTAAAACTGAATTTTTTTCCACAAAACGCTCCACCGTAGCGTGCGATGCACGCCGTGCGTTGATAAGAACAGCATTGAGGGAAATAAGGTAGGGTGGAGGGTGGTTAATTGTGGGTAGGGGGGGATAGTATGAGTGAAGGGAATTGAAGGAAATGATAGGGGTGTGTTGGGTGAGGGTGAAATAAGGGGAGAGGTATAAGTAGGGGGGTTTAATATATCAATAGGTATATATATCGGGTGGGACACATGAAATTAAGGGGATGTGAAAATTGTTGGTGCCGCGGACCACGTAATTGAAGTTGGGGATGGGGTGTAAGAAGTGCAGGTGATTGATGGTTGATATGCAGACTTTACGAGCAATAAGTTGGGAATTGTTGAGGGGTTCACAGAACCTGACTTGAAAGGGTGAGTTTTTTAGGAGGTGGAGAGAGCGGATAACAGTGTTTTTTGAATGATGGTCAAGATAGGTGATGTATAGGTGGATATATGGATAGGTGATGTTTTGGGAGGTTGGAGGAGGAGTTGGGTGAGTGTGGGATACGGTGAGAGTGTATATGTGGTTGGGAGTGGATATTGATGGATGCAAAAATCTTTTTCAGGTAGGCTCTATCGTTACCTGTTTCAATGGCTCCAATGATTGTGTGGGAGATAGTTGGTAATTTATCGACAAGAAAGTTAATAAGTGGAGTGTTGGGGGGGTTATTAATTCTTTTCCAAGCAATTTTATCAGATTTGGGGAGGGGGGGGAGTAGGGGACCCAGCAAACACACAGAGTCTAAATAGAGTGAATTCACTCTAATTTTAGACTCTAAAAATGTTAACATTTAGACTCTATTTTCACTCTATTTTCACTCTATTTAGACTCTATTTTCACTCTATTTTCACTCTATTTTCACTCTATTTTCACTCTATTTTCACTCTATTTTCACTCTATTTTCACTCTATTTAGCCTCTGTTTTCACTCTATTTTCACTCTATTTTCACTCTATTTTCACTCTATTTAGCCTCTGTTTTCACTCTATTTAGACTCTATTTTGACTCTATTTATACTCTATTTTGACTCTATTTATATTCTATTTAGCCTCTAATTTTGACTATATTTAGCCTCTATTTAGCCTCTATTTAGACTCTATTTATAATCTATTTAGATTTTATTTATAAATAGAGGCTATAGCCTCTGTTTTTACTATAATAAATATATTTATTATGTTAATTAACACTACAAATTAGAAAATAATATGATTATATTAAAAATTTATTTAAAAATTGTTTATTAAATACAAATGTTAACAAACAGATGATACATCAGATAGAACATCATTCTCTATATCATCTTTTTTAAGTGATTCATCTTTTCGCTAAAATATAATAAATGCATTATTGTTGTGTTAATATATATATATGTTATATGTATGCATATTATTAAATATATTGATTTCAATAAAAACATGTTTTTCCAAAAAATTATGTTATTAAATATTATTATTTACATATTATAATAAATATTATATACAAAGGAAATTCTAATATGATTATTTGATTTTATAATAATGCTTGCAACTGTGAATACACACATAATTTTATTATTTTATATATATATATATATATATATATATATACATATTAATATTAATATTAAACATAATCTTAAGAAATAATAATAAATAGATTTTTATAACTTAATTAAAGAAATTAGTAGTATTACAAACCTTATATTTGACGGCCTTAAAACCCATATGTAGTTCATTTTTAAGCACGCAGTCCGACTCATCTTTAAATGTTATTCTTAAAGCTCCTATAAAAACAAATATTTAATAATTAGACTAATAATTATTGAGATAAAATATATTTAACATGTACTAATTTTGCATTAAGATTAGAAATTAATATGTATGAATGCAATACCCTAGTATCATATCCAGGTAAATATTATAGTAGCATTCAATTAATAGTTTATTTCGTATGTACAATGTTGAATAAAAATACATTATTTTCTGTGGATAGAATGCTAATAGATTTATACAAGTGTTTATATTGTTAATATAGCTAATAAAACTAACCAATCACATTTCTCAATAGTGATGTTTTATAAAATGATTCTTTTTTAGCTTCTCCAATTCTCCTCAGCCTCGTCGTATACGACAATCCCTGCCAATATTCAGGAGTATGTATTTGACGTAAAATATTACGTGTCATTTTCCGAGGTGTTTTCCCACCGATGAGGGTAAATCTTTCAATCTAAAAATTACAAAATAACTGTTTAAATAGAAATCGTAGTAATACAGGATATAGAAATAAAATAGGTTTATAAATACATAGTCATAATATAATATCAAATTATCTTATAAATATAATATTATCGTAATATCGCCTTTATTTACATATTGGCTGAATTCAATGTAGGTACCTACTAACTATTTCATGTTCACTCAGTTTTGCAATATCGATGTTAGCCCTATCTCCCGAATTAACATTATTCGTTATATTTTCGATAATATTTTGTTGCCTAGCTTGCAATCTCGAGACGTCTTGTTCTACTGTATAAAATAAAATTATTATGTAATGAATTATATTTATAAATATAATATAATAATTTGATTGTACTTTTATTAATTAAATAATAGTTTAGATAAAAAAATTATTAATTAATACTAACACTCTTGAATTCTTTTAATATATAAATTTTCATTGGTATTTAATTGTCGTACATCTTGAATTACTAAAAATAAATAAATACATATATTATATATTAAAGATTATATACTTATAATTAGTATTCCGTTTCAATAACGACAAAATTAAAAAAATGATTAATCCAATCGGTACAACTATGTATATTATACTAGATAATAATTGTTTAACACAAATGTTAACATATTATATTAATTTTTGTTAATAAATATTGTTTTTTTTAATAAATCACTAATATAACTATTAATTCTAAATTTATCAACTAAAATAACTAGAGAATTTCTGAGTAAAATCATGATATCCTAAAATATATATACATATATATACGTGTATACTACAAACTATTATCTACAATAATATTTATTATTAACCTTGACTTAGTAAATGCGCCGAGTTTTGTGTATCATGATGAAGATATCTTCCATAATGTGCTATAAGTGAATAGTTTGAAATTATATAATTAATTAGCATATTGTTTTTTTTAATAAATCACATATAAATATTAATTCTAAATTTATCAACTAAATAACTAGAGCATTTGTGAGTATATTCACAGATTTTCGGGAAAGGGAAAGATATTGCACTTGTGTAAATTTGTGTAACCTACTAATTTAATATAGCCATCTAGTGTTAATAGTTTTATAATAATAATTTTTATATTTATTGTAATTGTAAATAATATATTATATACAATATACATGTATATTGTATTATAATATGTATTGACATGATTTTAAAATGATAATATAATTATATAGTTATAAATATATTGTTATAAATCATAATAGTAAAAATAACATGTATTGTATTGTTAGGAATTTAAACTTTAAAATGTATATAATTATAAAACAATAACTTAAACTAATTAGTAATTATGTAATTTAATGTAAACAATAAATATATAATATAAATATATATTATTTATAAATTATACTATTAAAAAAAACTACATGTATTGTATTATAATTGGTATTATATTGTAATGATTTTAAATGTATGTATATAAATAGAAAACAAGAAATTTATATAACAATACATGACATAACATTTCATATAATATATCGCTATCTAGTGTTAATAGTTTGATTATATTAAATGTTGAGGTACTAGAGATAGATAGGGAGTGCAATATCTTTGCAATAATATTTATTATTAACCTTGACTTAAAGTTGCAGAGCTGTGTGCCATATGTTGACTATTTAGGTCTCTTCCATAAGGAGCTATAAGCGAATAGTTTGAAATTATATATTAGTAATTATGTAATTTAATGTAAACAATAAATATATAATATTAATATATATTATTTATAAATTATACTATTAAAAAAAACTACATGTATTGTATTATAATTGGTATTATATTGTAATGATTTTAATAATTGTAATGATTTAATGATTTTAATGATTTAAATGTATGTATATAAATAGAAAACAAGAAATTTATATAACAATACATGATATAACATTTCATATAATATATCGCTATCTAGTGTTAATAGTTTGGTTATATTAAATTTTGAGGTACTAGAGATAGATAGGGAGTGCAATATCTTTGCAATAATATTTATTATTAACCTTGACTTAAAGTTTCAGAGCTGTGTGCCATATGTTGACTATTTAGGTCTCTTCCATAAGGAGCTATAAGCGAATAGTTTGAAATTATATATTAGTAATTATGTAATTTAATGTAAACAATAAATATATAATATAAATATATATTATTTATAAATTATACTATTAAAAAAAACTACATGTATTGTATTATAATTGGTATTATATTGTAATGATTTTAATAATTGTAATGATTTAATGATTTTAATGATTTAAATGTATGTATATAAATAGAAAACAAGAAATTTATATAACAATACATGATATAACATTTCATATAATATATTGCTATCTAGTGTTAATAGTTTGATTATATTAAATTTTGAGGTACTAGAGATAGATAGGGAGTGCAATATCTTTGCAATAATATTTATTATTAACCTTGACTTAAAGTTGAAGAGCTGTGTGCCATATGTTGACTATTTAGGTCTCTTCCATAAGGAGCTATAAGTGAATAGTTTGAAATTATATATTAGTAATTATGTAATTTAATGTAAAAAATAAATATATAATATAAATATATATTATTTATAAATTATACTATTAAAAAAAACTACATGTATTGTATTATAATTGGTATTATATTGTAATGATTTTAATAATTGTAATGATTTAATGATTTTAATGATTTAAATGTATGTATATAAATAGAAAACAAGACATTTATATAACAATACATGATATAACATTTCATATAATATATCGCTATCTAGTGTTAATAGTTTGATTATATTAAATTTTGAGGTACTAGAGATAGATAGGGAGTGCAATATCTTTGCAATAATATTTATTATTAACCTTGACTTAAAGTTTCAGAGCTGTGTGCCATATGTTGACTATTTAGGTCTCTTCCATAAGGAGCTATAAGCGAATAGTTTGAAATTATATATTAGTAATTATGTAATTTAATGTAAAAAATAAATATATAATATAAATATATATTATTTATAAATTATACTATTAAAAAAAACTACATGTATTGTATTATAATTGGTATTATATTGTAATGATTTTAATAATTGTAATGATTTAATGATTTTAATGATTTAAATGTATGTATATAAATAGAAAACAAGAAATTTATATAACAATACATGATATAACATTTCATATAATATATCGCTATCTAGTGTTAATAGTTTGATTATATTAAATTTTGAGGTACTAGAGATAGATAGGGAGTGCAATATCTTTGCAATAATATTTATTATTAACCTTGACTTAAAGTTTCAGAGCTGTGTGCCATATGTTGACTATTTAGGTCTCTTCCATAAGGAGCTATAAGCGAATAGTTTGAAATTATATATTAGTAATTATGTAATTTAATGTAAAAAATAAATATATAATATAAATATATATTATTTATAAATTATACTATTAAAAAAAACTACATGTATTGTATTATAATTGGTATTATATTGTAATGATTTTAATAATTGTAATGATTTAATGATTTTAATGATTTAAATGTATGTATATAAATAGAAAACAAGAAATTTATATAACAATACATGATATAACATTTCATATAATATATCGCTATCTAGTGTTAATAGTTTGATTATATTAAATTTTGAGGTACTAGAGATAGATAGGGAGTGCAATATCTTTGCAATAATATTTATTATTAACCTTGACTTAAAGTTTCAGAGCTGTGTGCCATATGTTGACTATTTAGGTCTCTTCCATAAGGAGCTATAAGCGAATAGTTTGAAATTATATATTAGTAATTATGTAATTTAATGTAAAAAATAAATATATAATATAAATATATATTATTTATAAATTATACTATTAAAAAAAACTACATGTATTGTATTATAATTGGTATTATATTGTAATGATTTTAATAATTGTAATGATTTAATGATTTTAATGATTTAAATGTATGTATATAAATAGAAAACAAGAAATTTATATAACAATACATGATATAACATTTCATATAATATATCGCTATCTAGTGTTAATAGTTTGATTATATTAAATTTTGAGGTACTAGAGATAGATAGGGAGTGCAATATCTTTGCAATAATATTTATTATTAACCTTGACTTAAAGTTTCAGAGCTGTGTGCCATATGTTGACTATTTAGGTCTCTTCCATAAGGAGCTATAAGCGAATAGTTTGAAATTATATATTAGTAATTATGTAATTTAATGTAAACAATAAATATATAATATAAATATATATTATTTATAAATTATACTATTAAAAAAAACTACATGTATTGTATTATAATTGGTATTATATTGTAATGATTTTAATAATTGTAATGATTTAATGATTTTAATGATTTAAATGTATGTATAAATAGAAAACAAGAAATTTATATAACAATACATGATATAACATTTCATATAATATATCGCTATCTAGTGTTAATAGTTTGATTATATTAAATTTTGAGGTACTAGAGATAGATAGGGAGTGCAATATCTTTGCAATAATATTTATTATTAACCTTGACTTAGAGTTGCAGAGCTGTGTGCCATATGTTGACTATTTAGGTCTCTTCCATAAGGAGCTATAAGCGAATAGTTTGAAATTATATAATTAATTAGCATATTGCTTTTTAATAAAGCGCTAATATAACTATTAATTATAATTTTACCTGAGTCCTGATGTAGAAGACTAAGATACTCTCCTTGGGTACTAGGCAGTGTATCATTATTTGTTACGGTTTCCTCGTGAACAACATACGTGTCCTGTTCTTTTGACCTATCGTGCTATAAGTGAATATGTTGAAATTATATATATTTAGATAGATAGATTGATTTATATATATATATATATATATATATATATATATATATATAAAACGAGATTTATTTATTATTCATATTAATTAATTGGCATACAAAATGTATTTTTCTATTACCTGTGTTTTTTTGGCCTCACTTTCTTTAGAAAATATCTGCAACTTTCTTTTCTTTTTTTGAACTATAGAATCTTTACCTTTATTTAAAATAATAAAGTTAATATTTATATATATATAATAAATAAATAATTTAATTATTAACCTTCCGATATAAATGCTGTCGAATTTTCTTTGCATTTTTGAGTAGGTTTTATTTTACGACGTGCTATAAGTGATATATATATATATATATATATATATATATATATTTTCTCTAAATATGACAATCATAAGTATTATTTTCATTTTAAAAGTGAACGTTGAAATAATATATAAAATTTGGGGTTTTTTTATTTTATTATAAATAATCAAGTATTATATCCTTATGGCTGTTTTATATGAATGAATAATTATTACAAATACAATCAAATTAATTTATTGGTTAATAATAATTTTATTTATTATATAAATAGTTAATATACACGTGGTCTCAACGTTTTGTATATAAAAATATTACTAAATCACTAATATAACTATTAATTATTAATTTAACAACTAAAATAAACTAACGATCATTTCTGATTACACTCTGGCTTTCCTAAATGATATATATATATATATATATATAGAATTAGAACATTTAATATATAGCGAATATTAACAAATAATTGTTAACATATAAGTAATATTAATTGGTATATAATATAATTTTATAATAAATATTTAAATGTATATATTTATATTTAATTAATGCATGATATAAATTAATACAATACCTATATTATTTAATAATTTATATTTAGTATATTTTATATTAAATAGTTAAACAAATAGTTATTAAAATTTTTTAAATCGATTTAGTAAGTTAAAATAAGTTAACATTATTCAAAAATTAGATTTAAAATTATGGATATTTAAAAAAATGTTAACACGATTTTGAAAAGTCGATTAAACACTCAATATTAAATATTAGTTTATACCCAGCAAACAGTAAGAGCAGCATAATAGCAGCATAACAGCATATGCTAGAGCCTCAAATGTTTACATTGTGCTATTATGCTGCTCTTAAATGTATATTATGCTGCTATTAATTTGTCACGCTATTATGCTGCTGTTATGCTGCTATTATGCTGCCCTTATGCTGCCCTTATGCTGCTATTAATTTAAAAGTATATTATGCTGCTCTTATAATAATAGCAGCATAATAGCAGCATAATATACTTTTAAATTAATAGCAGCATAATAGCAGCATAATAGCGTGACAAATTAATAGCAGCATAATAGCAGCATAATATACTTTTAAATTAATAGCAGCATAATAGCAGCATAAGGGCAGCATAATAGCAGCATAACAGCAGCATAATAGCGTGACAAATTAATAGCAGCATAATAGCAGCATAATATACATTTAAGAGCAGCATAATAGCACAATGTAAACATTTGAGGCTCTAGCATATGCTGTTATGCTGCTATTATGCTGCACTTACTGTTTGCTGGGTATGTTATACACCATATGTATACCTTATTTATATTTAGTATATTTATATTTAATAGTTATTAAAATTTGTTAAATCGATTTAATAAGTTAAAATAAGTTAAAATTATTCAAAAATTAGATTTAAAATTATGGATATTTAAAAAAATGTTAACACGATTTTGAAAAGTCGATTAAACACTCAATATTAAATATTAGTTTATATATTATATACCATAGTATACCTTATTTATATTTAGTATATTTATATTAAATAGTTATTAAAATTTGTTAAATCGATTTAATAAGTTAAAATAAGTTAAAATTATTCAAAACAATTTTGAAAAGTCGATTAAACACTTATTATTAAATATTAGTTTATATATTATACGCTGAATATATAATATGGCCTGTTTCGGTTATACACCATATGACATATAATTTAATAATCTATATAGATATATAAATAATAATAATAAATATATATATATTACTTTAAAAATAAATAATTTATTTTTAAAAAGCACGTGCACGTAAATTTAGATATCCTTTTATACAATTTCATAGCTATACCTACATGATACTAATAGGTAAATTTATAAATATTTAATACATCGATATTATATTAATATAATACGATATTTATAATTCAGTTATATATTGTATACTTTGATATCTAACCATGTTTATAGTAAATAGTTTTATAAAGTAAAATAAATGAAGGATCAGTATGAATATTGAAATATCAAAGATAGTAAAAAAAACAGTTTGTAAATAAACAAAAATCTAATATTCAAATACATATTATTATATTGGTGTTTATTAATACATTATATCTTATTTGTACTATTAATTTACAGTAATTAACATTTATTATCTGTATTAAAAGATGAATTCAAGACAAGAATATATGAAAACATATATGATGAATACAAGGAAAAAAAAAAGTTTGCTTGATACTTCATTTTCTACAAATTCAGCTGATATTAGAAATGATAATGTTAGTCTTCAAACATTTTTATAATTTTATATTTATAACTATATTTATATATATATATATATTAATTATTTAGGAATTTCGATTCAAGAGATTTCAGCTTGAAAAAAAGGTATATAATATAAATTTATTTTTAAATATATTAAATTAAAAACTAGTTATATATATTATATTATTACCTATATTCAATATTGCACACATATATTTATTTTATAACATAAATAATTCAAAAAATATTAGAATAATTACTTTTATATTTTAATTAAATATATTTAATGAGTTATTAACTTAATAACGTATCATTAGCCTAATGATTAGGATTATTATATGATAATCATATAATAATTATAATAGTTCAATTTATAAACCCATATATTGTAGCAAAAGCATATGATCAACATATATATAAATAGGTGTGTGCAATATAGATAATAATATAAAATATATATAAATTGTTTTTAATTTAATATATTTATTTTAAAATAAATTTATATTATATACATTGTATTATATACATGATATCATATCATTATATACATGATATTTACTTGTCGGCATGATATTTATGTATCTCTGCATGATATTTACTTGTGGCGGCATGATATTTACTTGTGGCGGCATGATATTTACTTGTCGGCATGATATTTACTTGTGGCGGTATGATATTTACTTGTGTCGGCATGATATTTACTTGTGGCGGCATGATATTTATGTATCTCTGCATGATATTTACTTGTGGCGGCTTGATATTTACTTGTGCCGGCATGATATTTACTTGTGGCGGCATGATATTTACTTGTCGGAATGATATTTACTTGTATCGGAATGATATTTACTTGTGGCGGCATGATATTTACTTGTCGGAATGATATTTACTTGTATCGGAATGATATTTACTTGTGGCGGCATGATATTTACTTGTATCGGAATGATATTTACTTGTGGCGGCATGATATTTATGTATCTCTGCATGATATTTACTTGTGGCGGCATGATATTTATGTATCTCTGCATGATATTTACTTATGGCGGCTTGATATTTACTTGTGGCGGCATGATATTTACTTGTCGGCATGATATTTACTTGTGGCGGTATGATATTTACTTGTGGCGGCTTGATATTTACTTGTCGGCATGATATTTACTTGTGGCGGCATGATATTTACTTGTGGCGGCATGATATTTATGTATCTCTGCATGATATTTACTTGTGGCGGCTTGATATTTACTTGTGGCGGCATGATATTTACTTGTCGGCATGATATTTACTTGTGGCGGTATGATATTTACTTGTCGGCATGATATTTACTTGTATCGGAATGATATTTATGTATCTCTGCATGATATTTACTTGTGGCGGCTTGATATTTACTTGTCGGCATGATATTTACTTGTGGCGGCATGATATTATTATTTTGCTCAATACGGATCAAATATATATTGCGTAAAGAAAATATAAATATAGTTGATGTTTTATATAGCAATAGAAAATATTGTAAAATCTTATATTAAAAATATATGATATAAATTTGTATACAGCATTGTTTTTGTAATTATTTATTTTATATGTAACCTTTGAATAAATTAACAATATAGATTATATAATATAAGCATATGGTATATGGTACATATTTATATTGATAGAGTATTTTAATTTCTTGAGTATATATATCTAATACATAACATATTTTAAATTTATGAATACTAGATAAGCTAATAGATGTTATTATTATAAAGTACAATACAGTTTATACTTAAATATTTAATATATCTTAAATAATTTGTAGTCTTTACATTTATAAATATTAGGTAGGCTAATAAAATGTATTCATAAAACTAACACTGTATTTTATTCCTTTATTAAAAATGTTTTTCATTCATATTATATTCCATCAATTTATTTTATATTAACATATTACAGATTAACGTTGAAGATTGCGATATGGAGGAAAGAGAAGTCGATTATGAAATACCAGATATAGAGTCTTCGACTAACGAAGAAGATGACACAGGAGATAATTCGAACTTTGGATCAGAAATAAATGATAATTTAACATCGAGTTTGTTAACGTATATTACGATATGGGCTATTACTAATAGAATAAAATTCTCTGCATTAGATGAGTTGTTAGTCATCTTAAATGATCATAATATCAAATGCCCCAAAAGAGGTAGAACGCTTTTACAAACTAATCGTATCCCAAAAAATATTCAGGGTAATGATAATTATTTATATTATTACTTTTCGTGGTTACCTATATTACAAAAAATAATACAGAATACTTATAAAAACTCTAATAATTTTCAACTATCTTTAAATATAGATGGATTACCTCTATTCAAAAGTTCGCAGACATCAGTATGGCCTATCTTGTTATCGATTAAAAAACATATTATTATTTTAGCGATGACATATGGTAAAAAACCTTCAGATTTAACTTTTCTGAAAGATTCAATTGTAGATCTAAAAACAATATTAACCGAGGGATTAGATATTGATGACAGACATATTAATTTTCAATTGGCAAATATAACATGCGATGCACCCGCTAAAGCATTTATTAAAGCAACAAAAATGTTTAACGCCAAACATGGGTGCGATAGATGTAGTTCTATCAGTATCAATGTCAGTGGAACTGCGACGTACAGGAATATTTTATTTACTAGTAGAAATAATTGTGATTTTAGATCAAATCTTTATGTAGAACACCAAAAATCGATATCTCCTTTAGTAGATCTTCCTATAGATATGATTACATGCTTTAATATAGATTACATGCACTGTGTGTTGTTAGGTGTCACTAAACAATTATTACGTATATATTTAAACAAAGAAAAAGCAATAAAGCCTGAATATAAATTATCTGATTTACAAATCAATCGTATAAATAATAGATTAGAATATATAAAAAAAAGCATAACGAACGATTTTTGTAGAAAAACAAGAACTCTGAACGAACTAGACAGATTCAAAGCTACAGAATTGCGCCAGTTCTTGTTATATTCTGGTAGAACTGCCTTGAAAGGTATCTTACATCCGGAATACTATAATCATTTTTTGATATTTAATGTTGCTATCAGCATTTTAGTTTCACCATTTCTTTCAAAAGATGTAAATTTAACTTCGTATGCACATAAATTATTAGAATATTTTATAGAAGAGGGTATTCGTTTATTTGGTGTTAGATTTGCAGTTTATAATGTCCATAGTTTACTACATTTAAAAGAGGATGTTTTGAGACTCGGTGGTTTAGATGGATCATCTGCATTTAAATTCGAAAACTACATGCAAGTTATAAAAAAAATGGTTAGGTCAGGAAAATGTCCTTTAACACAAATAAGTAATAGACTAGAAGAATATAATAGACATATAGTTGTAGATATTATACCGGAACAATGTAAAGCTATTTCCCTTAAATATCCAAATAATTGTTATATTTATAACGACACATTTTGTGAAATTATTACATTTTCAAATAATATATATACATGCAAAGTATACAAATCTAAACCATATTTTGATTTAGACTCTTTTAAATCAGATATTATAGGTAATTTGACAAGCAGTAAATATGACTTTGAGATGAACTATATTAATGCTTCGTCAACTTTTCCAATCCATAAGGGCATCTTAATAAAAAGTGACGATAGTGATGAATATGTATTTTCGAAAATACTTCATTGTTAAACTATTTTGTGTTATTCGTATTATTGTATATTTTATAATCATCCGTACTTATATATATATATAAATTACATATAATAAGTATAACAACTATTTTGTAATATTAATGTTACTATTTATATATATATATATATATATATATATATATATATATATATATATAGGTTACTTACGATATTTACTATATATGATTATTGTTTACAATTTTATAAATATTTATATTATAAATGATTTTTTTTAATTTTATTTATATCTATATATGACTTTGCCTAAAATATTATATATTAATCATTAAATAAAATATATCATTTATAAATGAATCTATAGATTATTTTTTTCTTTTATTTATACTCTATTATGATCATATTTTATCTCTATTTAGATTATATTTTACCTATTATTTATACTCTATTTTAACTATTATTTATACTCAATTTTAACTCTATTTAGACCATAATATTTTTCCTCTATTTATAAATAGACTATATCTATATAAATAGTCTATAGACTCTATTTTGACTGACAATAACTGAAAATAACAGTATATATATGTTATTTTTAACATTTATCTGTAGTAAAATTCAAATTAATTTTCCTCTATTTTAACTCTATTTAGACCATAATATTTTTCCTCTATTTAGCCTCTATTTATACTCTATTTAGCCTATGTTAACATAAAAAGTAAATTGTACTACTGATAAATGTTAAAAATAACAGTAGAGTCTAAATAGAGTGAAAAAATATTATGGTCTAAATAGAGTGAAAATAGAGTGAAAATAGAGTGAAAATAGAGTGAAAATAGAGTGAAAATAGAGTGAAAATAGAGTCTAAATAGAGTGAAAATAGAGTGAAAATTCACTCTATTTTCACTCTATTTTCACTCTATTTAGACCATAATATTTTTTCACTCTATTTAGACTCTATTTTGACTATACTGTTATTTTTAACATTTATCAGTAGTAAAATTTACTTTTTATCCTCTATTTTCACTCTATTTTCACTCTATTTAGAGCATAATATTTTTTCACTCTATTTAGACTCTATTTCGTTTTTTTCACTCTATTTTCACTCTGTGTGTTTGCTGGGGAGATAAGCATGAATTGTGAAGGTTATTAAAAGAGGGGGGTTTAGCTACGGAAGTGATGGATTGTAATCGTTTAGTGGTAACAGGAGATAGGCGAGTGGGGATATTAAGGATGGTAGGAACAGTGGATGAGTTGGGGGGTGACTGGGGTATGGACTCTGATATAGTTTGGGATAAAGGGTTGGGTGGTGGGGTGAGTGGTGAAGATGTAGAAAAAGTGGGTTGTGGAGATAGGTGGGGTGCAGGTGCAGGGGAATTATTGTTATAGATGGGAGGGGAGCTCATTGGAGAAGTTTGGGAGGAGCTATTGGAGAGTATATTACGTTGGGACGGTCTAGAGTCAGTTCTACAGTTGGTGCAAAACCAGTAGAGATCAGATTTTTGGAGGGCAGTCATTTTGTTAAGGTTAGATTTGGGGAGTTTGGAAAATGATTTGCAAAGCCACTTACGGAAATGGTTACATTCCGTGTAATATATAATTAGGTATAACCTATATATTGGAAATATATTGGAAATTGACCTAAACTGAAAAATGGGTTAATTGTCCAATTATAGTAACATTTGATATATATATATATATATATATATATATATATATATATATATATATTATTCAACAGGGACACGAAAACGACAAATACAATTAATATTACCTATGATGTTTACTGTATACAGAATTATTTAAAAAAAATTCTTGCCAATAATATTAATTTTCGCATAGATTATTTATTTAAATATAGATACAATATTATATTTTAACTTTTCTTTATTTTGTTAAATTGATTTAATTTAGCACTAATGGAATTAAGTATCAATTATTATTTTATTTCTATATTTAAGTTGATATAATGATTTAATAAAGTTACTATTTTAAAATCATAAATTCTTTAAGTATCTATGTTATTTTGATATAATCATAATTTCATTTATGTGTCAACTTAATTATATTAATCAACAATAATTATAATCATAATTATATTGATATTAAGATAATATAAATTTGAAATAATGTTATAATGATTGAAAAATATTAAACATTGAAACATTGTATTTAATATTATTAATGTTAAATTCATATATTAAATATAACATATATGTAATTATATAATATTTTATAATATATAAGTCATTACAATTAAATACTAATACATTATTGCTGTGTAGAACTAAATGTTGAATTAGAAGATATGGATGAACAGAGGAATTATGCTAGAATACAAATGATTAAAAATGAAAATGATCACAGATCTGTTCGAACAGAATTGGAAAATAAGAAAGAAAAGTTTGTTTATATTGATTAACATATATTTAATTAAACTGTTACTATCTATTAGTTACAATATAATTATAAATACATTAAGGGTTTAAATTAACAGTTTAATATTAGATTATAACTTCTATTAGATATAATACATATTCACATAATAATTTATATTTCTTACCATTTATAGATACTACTAATACATTTTCTATACAAATAACTATTAATTAGCATATTCACATATATTTTCTTAACAATATGCTTCCATTTGAAAATTATTCTTAAGGGTATCCTATAGGCATACTATAGTTTCAATAAATGTAGTGTGCTTTTAAAAGTAAATAGATAGTAAAACAGTATTTTCACTATAAATACTCATTCAATATGTGTCCGATTACCAAATGTTGTTGTGATATATACTTTAAATAATATATATATAAAATTCATTATTAAAATTAGCTAATACATTAAAAAAATGCTATTTTATAGATATATATATATATATATAATATAAATATATAGCAAAAAATATTTTAGATATTACATAATATATTACATAATATGTCATTTAAATTCATCTTTTTCAGAGACATTTAAATTACTGTATACAGAATTATTTTTAAAAAATTCTTGCCAATAATATTAATTTTCGCATAGATTATTTATTTAAATATAGATACAATATTATATTTTAACTTTTCTTTATTTTGTTAAATTGATTTAATTTAGCACTAATGGAATTAAGTATCAACTATTATTTTATTTCTATATTTAAGTTGATATTATGATTTAATAAATAAAGTTACTATTTTAAAATCATAAATTCTTTAAGTATCTATGTTATTTTGATATAATCATAATTTCATTTATGTGTCAACTTAATTATATTAATCAACAATAATTATAATCATAATTATATTGATATTAAGATAATATAAATTTGAAATAATGTTATAATGATTGAAAAATATTAAACATTGAAACATTGTATTTAATATTATTAATGTTAAATTCATATATTAAATATAACATATATGTAATTATATAATATTTTATAATATATAAGTCATTACAATTAAATACTAATACATTATTGCTGTGTAGAACTAAATGTTGAATTAGAAGATATGGAGGAACAGAGGAATTATGCTAGAATACAAATGATTAAAAATGAAAATGATCACAGATCTGTTCGAACAGAATTGGAAAATAAGAAAGAAAAGTTTGTTTATATTGATTAACATATATTTAATTAAACTGTTACTATCTATTAGTTACAATATAATTATAAATACATTAAGGGTTTAAATTAACAGTTTAATATTAGATTATAACTTCTATTAGATATAATACATATTCACATAATAATTTATATTTCTTACCATTTATAGATACTACTAATACATTTTCTATACAAATAACTATTAATTAGCATATTCACATATATTTTCTTAACAATATGCTTCCATTTGAAAATTATTCTTAAGGGTATCCTATAGGCATACTATAGTTTCAATAAATGTAGTGTGCTTTTAAAAGTAAATAGATAGTAAAACAGTATTTTCACTATAAATACTCATTCAATATGTGTCCGATTACCAAATGTTGTTGTGATATATACTTTAAATAATATATATATAAAATTCATTATTAAAATTAGCTAATACATTACAAAAATGCTATTTTATAGATATATATATATATATATATAATATAAATATATAGCAAAAAATATTTTAGATATTACATAATATATTACATAATATGTCATTTAAATTCATCTTTTTCAGAGACATTTAAATTACTGTATACAGAATTATTTTTAAAAAATTCTTGCCAATAATATTAATTTTCGCATAAATTATTTATTTAAATATAGATACAATATTATATTTTAACTTTTCTTTATTTTGTTAAATTGATTTAATTTAGCACTAATGGAATTAAGTATCAACTATTATTTTATTTCTATATTTAAGTTGATATTATGATTTAATAAATAAAGTTACTATTTTAAAATCATAAATTCTTTAAGTATCTATGTTATTTTGATATAATCATAATTTCATTTATGTGTCAACTTAATTATATTAATCAACAATAATTATAATCATAATTATATTGATATTAAGATAATATAAATTTGAAATAATGTTATAATGATTGAAAAATATTAAACATTGAAACATCGTATTTAATATTATTAATGTTAAATTCATATATTAAATATAACATATATGTAATTATATAATATTTTATAATATATAAGTCATTACAAATTAAATACTAATATGAACATATCTCCGCTAATACATATATAATTATAAGCATATCAATAATATAAAATATTCAAAATATAGAGTCTAATGAACGTTTTTGCATAAACGTTCATTATAAAATAGAGTATAATGAACGTTATAAAAGGTTCGCTATTTCGACCACCCAATGAACGTTTCAATTTAATCTAATGAACGTTTAGTTTTTACTGTGTAGTACATTAAGCTGGAACGTGGTACGTTAAGCTGGATTTTGTTGCTGCATTACTTCACGAGTGAGCCTATAAAAGTAGATTTTCACTGTTGTGGTTAGGCTGGGTTAAGTTTTAATTAGTGTAGGTTTTTTTTAGCTGCATTACTTCCCGAGTTAACCTATAAAAGTATATTTTCACAGTTGTGGTTAGGTTGGGTTAAGTTTTAATTTGTGTAGGTTTTTTTTAGCTGCATTACTTCCCGAGTGAACCTATAAAAGTATATTTTCACAGTTGTGGTTAGGTTGGGTTAAGTTTTAATTTGTGTAGGTTTTTTTTAGCTGCATTACTTCCCGAGTGAAACTAAAAAAGAATATTAATATATATTGTTATTTTAACAGTTGTGGTTAGGTTGAGTTAAGTTTTAATTATTGTAGGTTTTTTTTAGCTGCATTACTTTCCGAGTGAACATATACAAGGAGATTTTCACTGTTGTGGTTAGGTTGGGTTAAGTTTTAATTTGTGTAGGTTTTTTTTAGCTGCATTACTTCCCGAGTGAACCTATAAAAGTATATTTTCACAGTTGTGGTTAGAATGGGTTAAGTTTTAATTTGTGTAGGTTTTTTTTAGCTGCATTACTTCAAGAGTGAACCTATAAAAGTATATTTTCACAGTTGTGGTTTGGTTGGGTTAAGTTTTAATTTGTGTAGGTTTTTTTTTAGCTGCATTACTTCCAGAGTTAACCTATAAAAGTATATTTTCACAGTTGTGGTTAGGTTGGGTTAAGTTTTATTTGTGTAGGTTTTTTTTAGCTGCATTACTTCCAGAGTTAACCTATAAAAGTATATTTTCACAGTTGTGGTTAGGTTGGGTTAAGTTTTAATTTGTGTAGGTTTTTTTTAGCTGCATTACTTCCCGAGTGAACCTATAAAAGTATATTTTCACAGTTGTGGTTAGGTTGGGTTAAGTTTTAATTTGTGTAGGTTTTTTTTAGCTGCATTACTTCCCGAGTGAAACTAAAAAAGAATATTAATATATATTGTTATTTTAACAGTTGTGGTTAGGTTGAGTTAAGTTTTAATTATTGTAGGTTTTTTTTAGCTGCATTACTTTCCGAGTGAACCTATACAAGGAGATTTTCACTGTTGTGGTTAGGTTGAGTTAAGTTTTAATTTGTGTAATTTTTTTTTAGCTGCATTACTTCCAGAGTGAACCTAAAAAAGTATATTAATATATATTGTTATTTTCACAGTTGTGGTTAGATTGCGTTAAGTTTTAGTTTTTGTAGGTTTTTTTTAGCTGCATTACTTCCCGAGTGAGCCTATAAAAGTATAGTGATATGTGTGTGTATGTATGTGGTCATAGTTATTTTCACTATTGTGGTTAGGTTGGGTTAAGTTTTAATTTGTGTAGGTTTTTTTTAGCTGCATTACTTCCCGAGTGACCTATAAAAGTATATTTTCACAGTTGTGGTTAGAATGGGTTAAGTTTTAATTTGTGTAGGTTTTTTTTAGCTGCATTACTTCAAGAGTGAACCTATAAAAGTATATTTTCACAGTTGTTGTTTGGTTGGGTTAAGTTTTAATTTGTGTAGGTTTTTTTTAGCTGCATTACTTCCCGAGTGAACCTAAAAAAGAATATTAATATATATTGTTATTTTAACAGTTGTGGTTAGGTTGAGTTAAGTTTTAATTATTGTAGGTTTTTTTTTAGCTGCATTACTTCCCGAGTGAACCTATAAAAGTATATTTTCACAGTTGTGGTTAGGTTAGGTTAAGTTTTAATTTGTGTAGGTTTTTTTTAACTGCATTACTTCCAGAATGTACCTATAAAAGTAATAAAGTTGTTTTAGTAATAAAGTAACTTTTAGTAATAAATTAACTACTTTAAGTAATAAAGTTTTTTGTAGTAATAAAATAACTATTCTTAGTAATAAAGTAACTACTTTTAGTAATAAAGTAACAATTTAGTAATAAAGTTGCTTTAGTAAAAAAGTAAGCACTCAAGGAGCGTTAGCCCTTGATTGGGGAAAAAGAGTCCGCTAGTTGTTGGATTATTTTGCCTGGTTGTTGGATATTTTCTTAAAAACAAAAAAATCATGCTTTTTGTCAATTATTATGGTTTTTACAATTAAAAATACAGGTATTTTGTTTTAAACATTTTAAATTCATTTATAAATTCTTTCTAACAAAAAACTAACTCAATTGTAATATTTATATTATAATTTTTAAATATATTGACTTATATTACTTAATATTTAATTATATCACATAATGTAATAATTGGAATCGTTGAATCTATTATTTTTGATTGGTATTCATGTACAATTTTGATGAACTATTTTTTTGTAAATAGAGTTAATATAACTGTATATACTTGTAACCTATTTCTTTACAACTAAGTCTGAGTTTCAGCATTTTAATTATTGAATTTTGTAGCATTTCTTTAGCATAATATCAACAATAATCATATTAATAATATGATAACTATAATGCAATATTACAATAATTAATTTCATCCACAATTATGTTGGTATATTTTCAAAATTTCTCTACTAATAATACTTGTAATCCAAAATACGTCAATTATATTGTTATTTTTTATATATTTTTATAAATGATTAATTATAATTTTTTTTTAATTATTCTAACCTAAAATATGACCTATATTATATAGTTTATAAAATATAGATATTAAAAAACATTGATTGTTATGTTCATAAATTTACTAATTTTATTAAAATTCTCTGTGCATTTTTGACTTTAAATAATAATAATAATGTATAATAATAAATATATTTTGATTATATTTGATTCTGTATTTAATAACATTCACCAAATAAAACAATCAAATATAATTAATATCTGATTAATCATTAAAATACAAATAAACCAATAATTGTTACGGACAAATAAGTATTTGGAGCCATAACTGACATCACTGATGTTTGTTTATGTTTCATAGGAAACCAGTATGTTTCATTGACCAATATACATGGTACTATCTGCTCATTTATTAATTAAAATGAATTTAAAACATTTCCAGTCAGTGCGATGCGATACTATAACATTTTCAACCAATAATATTCATAAGTCGAACTTTCTCACTGTAGGAGACTACATATACATATACACATACATATGTATATATTTATTTAATTTATTTCTATTTTATGCATTAATGAACAATACATTTCTTCAAAGCTATTTTGAAAATGTAATATGATATTGTGTTTATTAAAATTAAAAAAAAAATTTAATAGACGTTTTATACACGTTTGTATATATACCTGTAATAATAAGTAATGGTATATAATAAGTACAGTTATATTTCAATATTGGTGAAATATATTAGATACATAAATTATAGAATATAGATTCTATTAATTATGTTATAGTTTCATTCAGAGTTATAGGTTAATATAGTTTTTCGTAGGTTAATCTTATAATTTTATCATTAAAATAATAATAACGATATTACATATTCCTACAGATGAATCCATGGTTAACAATCAAAAGTGAAGAGGGGGGTGCCTCTCGCAGCGGGGGGAACGCATCACTAGATGTTAGTACACCGCTGCAGGGGCACTTCATGTTGTTTCTCGGCGATATACTTCTGTTGGCGATCTTTCCTACCGAGGTGATAACTTCTATATGTTATCATATCAAATACACTCCTAGCTCATATATATATAATTTCTATTATTATATTATATTATTGTAACTAAATTACAATACATTATAATTTATAAGGATATTAAATATTAATAAAACATTTATCACAGATATAAATTATAGTATTTTTATTTTTTAAATTTTTATAATTTAAATTTTGCCTTTTTTAGAAGTATATATTGATTGTGGACAATTTGTGGAGAGCTCAGTTTCTTTTGGATCCTAGGCCCATATTTCATCATCTATATCCGAAATTGATATGGTGATGTGGTTGTGACAACTCCCATCCACCGGTTCCCAAGGTTGCGGATAGGGGAACAGCCCCCAGATATGGAGGTTATCTGCGAATAACCAATAAGCGATGCCTGACATAATCCAGGTTGCCCCTTTGCAAGTCATAGTATCTGTTAGCCACCCGATCAGGATTACGTGAAGACACTGGTAGCAGGATGTTGGATGTGGTTAGGTGAATAAAATCTACAATGAGTAGTTTTATACTTATAAATTAAGTGCAACATAATCCTATAACCATATTTCTATATCATAAATTAAATGTGGACATACTACTATATATCGTAGTTTAATAATGACATATTTAATACATTTTGTAACATTAATAAAAATAATCACGATTTCACATTTTTACTACAGATGAATCCATCCTTAAGGAGGTATGTGGGTTGTGGAAATATTTTAAATATTTTAAAAAATGTAAAAAAATATTATTTGAAATATATCAAATATAGTTTGTTATATATAACATATATGAAAATTAGAGTTTTAAACCATATATAAAACATTCAAATCGAATATTTAAACTCAACCTATTTTTAAAAATATAAATATAATATATGTAAATATCATAAAATATAAATTATTATTTTAGTACTATTTTTAAACTTGATTTTCTCAGAATAATTATTTTTGCTAAATTATATTCCTAATAAATTCTATAACTCCGAAAATAATGCTTATAACTAGATGACATTTTCAGTATGAATAACATATTATGTTTATATTATAAAACTATAGGCTTATTGATTTATTTGTATTATATCATATATAAAAAATAATTTAAATAAAAATAAAATGAAATAAATTGTTAATTATAAATATATTTATATCAAATTATATTTTATAACACACTTAATCTTATATGATTGATATAGATGGGAAGGGAGCTCATGGGAGAAGTTTGGGAGGAGCTATTGGAGAGTATATTACGTTGGGACGGTCTAGAGTCAGTTCTACAGTTGGTGCAAAACCAGTAGAGATCAGATTTTTGGAGGGCAGTCATTTTGTTAAGGTTAGATTTGGGGAGTTTGGAAAATGATTTGCAAAGCCACTTACGGAAATGGTTACATTCCGTGAGTGACGTGGCTATAGTGTTACACGAGGAGCATGTGAAGGCAATGTGGATGGAGTCAGTCATAATCGGGGGTAGAAGTAGTTTAGTGGAAGTAAATGGTAATACATATTGGAATTAGCTTTATTATGGGTAATAAAGTTAAAATTAAATAATTAAAAATGTGTTAATTTAAAAGTTGGATTATAATATATATATATTATATATATAGGTTAACCTATATATAATATATATATTATAAATATATTATTGGTAATTTAAATATTATTGGTAAAATTTAATAATTAAAAATTTGTTAATTTAAAAGTTGGATTATAATATATATATATTATATATAGGTTAAACTATATATAATATATATATTATAAATATATTATTGTAAATTATATAAGATATAGACATGTTTTCTCCAATATATAAGTATAATATTAATATTTTTATGATACGATTAATTATAATTATATTATTTTAATATACAAAAGTTTTGAGAACAATATATAATCCTTATTTATGGGATATAATCTTTAATTATGTTAATAATAATATAGGAGAGGGGTTGGGAATTAGCTATTTTATATTTTATATGAAGTAGCGCCACCTATAGCGTCAGTGGGATCATTTATAAAAAAAAATTAGTTTTCAATATTTATATGACTTAAAAATGTATATTATTGGACATTATAGATATTATTCCGTATATAACTGTAAAAATTAAGATTTATTATTTTCTAGATTCTCAATAGATATTAAAATGTAATATTTAATATAATCGAGAGTTATCTATTAGGTTATTATTGGGTTATTATTTATTAATTATTTCCATCCATTTATATTAAACCCATATAAGGCATTAAACGTGTATCATATTATACCCGGATGTAAACAACAGTTACATTTTAATTTTTGAGAATAATTAATTACATTTATTATAATACTATTGTTCTCCATTGATATACGTGCAAAGTCTCAGGTAATTTATTTAAATAACCACTACATTAATATACTAAATATCAATACATCGTGAATATTAAGTTCAAACAACTTTATCATTGATATTAAATTTAATATAATATTCAAGTAATTAAAAAAAAATTATATTAATTTTGTAATTCGAACATATAATAAAGTAATATTAAAATACGGATTAAAACAACTATACATTTATGTATAGTTATTTATATTATTTAATATTATAATTAATTTTCTGATTACAATTATATTTATTGAATAATTTAACATTCTTCCGAATGTAATAGGTCTATACTGGTAAGGGAGGTTAATTTTAAATATATTAGAATATTTCAGGCTGAAATTTGCAGCATATGTATACATGATTTTTTAGTAGAGTAATATTCATAAAATAAAAATACTGAGAACATTTTCCATTAATTATTAATTCTATTAATTTAATAGCTGTCAAGATTTGGTAAATATTTTTGATTATACTATAATCATTATTATAATAATGACATTTATTTTTATAGTTAGTTTTATAAAACATCATTTACATTACTAATATTGAAAATTTAGGTAAGATTTGTATATTAAAGGATAGATAAATGATTATATAAATAATTTGATTAATAATAATCAGATTTTTAACAACATTTTTTTAACAGATTTAATAAATGTATGTAACATTGTTACATACATTTATTAAATATGTTTTAAATTGTTATAAATTAAATATGTAACACAATTTTTGTTATCTGATATTGTAACATTAATACAAATAATCATGACATTACATTTTCCTACAGATGAATCCTGAGAATATCTAATATGGCCTCCGTTTGTGTTGATTACGATATCAGAGGTTAAATTTAAAATATTTTACATTTATCCATGAATACTTTAAAATTATAATAACAACTAATTTTGAGTTGTTATATAAAAACTAATTTATAATTATAATTTATAATAATATCGTATAATTAATACTACATGTACATTGTCTATATAAGTTTATCATATACACTAGATGGTCAAATATCAAATCGAATATTTTGATGTTGACCACATATAAATCGTAATCATAATAAACGGGGTCCATATTCGATATAGATCATGAATCCATGGTTAACAATCAAAAGTGAAGAGGGGAGTGCCTCTCGCAGCGGGGGGAACGCATCACTAGATGTTAGTACACCGCTGCAGGGGCACTTCAATGCAACATGATAATGGTGAGAATTTACAGACTTAGTGAGGAATCAAAGAGGAACATTATACCAGGTTCATATATTATTATTATTATTATTATATATTTAAGTAATTGTAGATTTTAATTAAAAGCACGCACATGTTTATTTATGCGTATTTGAACTTAGTTTTATTTGAATATGATAATATTTAAACGTATAGTATTCGAAAAGAAATGTTGTAAATGTATACTGTTTTATCATGAAATTAATTAAATGTCTTTGATGACAAAGACAATATTATAATAATTTAACTGAAATTCAAAATAGAAATTTATAATATATCTACAAAATAATAGATTATTATTAGTAATACCTTAAATAATAATCACTTATTTAATTATTATAATTTATAATAATAGTTATTTAACTAATTCAGAATAAATTAATGAAATAAGAATATAATAATAAATTGAAATCTGAAAAAGCAGGGCCAAAATGGGTTTGTATTTATAAAATAATTTTAAGATATATCTCAACTAGAGTAACACATTTTAAGAAATACTATGTATAATTAAACCAAATATTTTTTTTGGAAAGTTATTATTTAAGTTTAAACTTATTAACATCGTGTATTTTATTTGTATATAAAACAGTGCCATACATATAGGTTACATATTTGGAACTATGTGTTGTTTATAATATATATTCGTATAAAACTATATACTTTTAAAATATAAAATACTATGTTTTAAATTATTATTTATATAATGAAAACTAAGTGTTCATTAATAATATATAACAAAGCGATATAATATATTGGTTTTAAATGCTACACATATCTATGTGGTGTGTAAACGATAATTTATATTACATGTAATTTATTAGAACATTGAACATTAAAATATTATAGTATAGAAACCGCACTAAACCTAAATCTATTTCAGAATATTAATCACATTGCGTAGGTAGCGTTATATCTTTGCTTAAATTTATTAAATATATTTAAAACTATATCAAGATAATATCTGAATATATAGTAAAGGACAATAGTTTAATATATAGTATGAATCACAGCATATCATATTATTGTTTCTATTGTATAATAATTATAATTATGAATGAGTTTATAAAAAAAAGTATAATCAAATACATATTAAGCTTTTAGTAATACAATAATTACATATTTTATATCGATTAACGCCCATTTAAACTATAAATTATAGTATTATAGTATTCAAATTATTCATATAATTTGAAAATAGGTATATAAAGTATATAATAAGTGAATTATTTATCTAAATACTTGAATATCGTAAATCTCACAAGAGTTGAGAAATATTAAACAAATTATAATTTTAACATATTCAGTCGTAATTACTTCGAAAGTGATAGGCGATACCGAATGCAGTATACTGGTAAGGGAAGTGAATTCCATAAGGGAGAGGTAGCCAAACTGTATAATATTTTCCCAATTTTCATTTTTTGATTTTATATACTTTAAACATATTTGAATATTACAACATATATTGCTACATAATATTATTCTTTAAAACCTAGGCTTCTGAGACCTTCTTGACTCACAAAATTACAGGCAGATATTTTACAGATCTGTCTAGTATGCACCATAATATATTTTTCATATATGAATGATACTAGGAAATCTATTTTTATATTATTTATTTCAAATTAAGATTTTCTATAATTCTATTATTAATAAATATCATGTATAATTTTTTATTTTTCTTGCAAATATTTTAATACTTTTTTAAAATATTTATTAATAACACAATATTTAACATATAATAGAATATAATAATTAACAAATAAATCCATATATTTATTTCAATTATTTCTATTTAATGAATGAAAAATACTATGTATTTTAAAGCTATTTTAAAAATATAAAATGATATTGTGATTGAGATTATTTTTAACTTTTTTGATAAATATTTGTACAATAACCTATTATAAAAAATAGTCGTAGATTTTTTTTTAATTATTAATATCATATTTCAATATTTCTATATTTCTATAAATACATTATAGTATCTATTATTTATATTGTAGTTTCAGTCAGGGTTATAGGTTAATATATAGTTTTTTTGTTGGCTTATTATTGAAAAATGTAAACAAATTATTAAAAAGATATTATAAATATATATATACAGTAAAACCTCTCTATAAGAAACTATTTTTTTTCAGTACTTTTTTTCTTATAGAGAGGTTTTCTTATAAAGAGGTTTTTACTTTTCCAATGATTTTAAGAATTAATTTATAATTGAAAATTCATTATATAACCTATAGGTTATATATATATATAGTATATTTATTTATATTTATTTCAAAGTATTAATCAAAAGAATAGTTTAGAAATTTATTTAAAAATAACATTTATTAATTAATTTTGATAAATTTTAATAAATGTATTGTATAAACAATAACAATTCTTAATTAATTTTAATTCATTTCGAGCTATTTATGTAATATAAAATATTTGTAAGTAATAAAAATATCTTATATAATAATTAATTTCTATAATTGTTATCAATATATAATAATTCTATTTATATGTAATTATTTTTTATATTTTTTTATACAATAAGTTTCTTATAAAGAGGTTTTTCTTATATTTTTCTTATAAAATTTTCTTATAAAGAGGTTTTTTAATGTGGAAAAGGTTGAATTCCAACCAAATGTGTGAACAATTTTCTTATAAAGAGGTTTTTCTTATAAAGGGGTTTCTTATAGAGAGGTTTTACTGTATATATATCGTAAAATTACTTATGCTATGTCTATATAGATGTACGCTGATCGTAAAATTAATATGTTGGGGTTGTTTGATTTATTTGGTTTAGTTTTATTAGCTTAGGATACCTACATGCTTTTTATATAATTTATAATTACGTACCTATATTAGTACCAGTATGGACGTTTGCGTACCACGTACAATGTACGACGTACTAATTTCTGGCGAATACGGGTCTTGGTATGAGTCAATAATTCATCTAAAGTAATTAATAATTCGTTTGTAAATCATAATTCATCTATTATATTTCAGAAACAATATAAAACTCCTATACAATATGCGCATTATAATTGCGATGGCGTCTATTTATTAGACGTCAAGCCACTAACATGTATGCTTAGACATATGATTCTAATGCGCGTATGTAGGCGTTACTATAGACGACGAGATTACTGGATAGGATGCTGCGTACGCTAATACTCGTACCGTTACGACAGGAACATCTAAACAGAGGTCCGCAGATACTAGAGTAGTTGCGCCGACAGCCAGGATGATCCGTATACCACTCAGAACGGCGGCAATAAAGAAACCTGCCCAGATTGTTCAGCGTTGTTCGCTTAACATTGATAATATATAGTTCTTAATTTTATAATTGACTCAACAAAAGAAATGAATGGTCTTCCGATGTATTGTATTGAAAGCTTAGTTGCAAGGTGAGTATTCTGCAAAAGAAAATGTGAGTTATACATTAAAAACATAATATTATATATTTTTACGATTTGTGACAGAGCGAATTTTAAAATGTTTTCTTTATGATTCCTTTATACCTTTTATCTAAAGTACTGTGGAAAAGTAAGCATCTCAGCATGTGTTATTAAAAATATATAAAAAATGGGTAACTTTTTTTACATTGTAATAAGGACAGGACACCTGCTTACAAATATTCATGAAACTTTTATTTTAAGTTTGAATTCTTTTAACATATTGCATTATTTATGAATCATTATTATATTTTAATTTAATATACAATTTATGTACTCATTTTTAAATTAATGATTATAATATGATTATACAATATAGAATATCTACATAAATATAGAAAAACATCTTTAAATTTAATTTTAATTTATTAATATATTCTTATTTTAATAATATTTATAAAAGAATACCGATTTTTTTTAAATTAATGTATTTTTATTTTACTAATAAATAAATATAACTGTTATTGTTAAAATTAAGGAAATGTAATGAATTATCCCATTGACCAAGTATACTTTTCAGAGTACAAATAACATTGCAGATATTGCAAGAAAAACACACATTCCTTGATTTTAGTAAATTGTAGGAGGTATAAATAATAAATATAAGTAACTATAATAATGTTATATATAATCGCAGTGTTATCAAGTGAATGATAAACTAATGAATTATACTAGTAGATCTAGTTTTATATTATTTATATCAAATAAGATTATCAATAATTCTATTATTATTAACATTCATGAATAATTGTAGTTTTTTTTGAAAGTTGTTTAACTTATTGTAAATTATGGTAACTGATGTTTTTATGATTACTATGTAAAAAATAAATGCATATATTTAATTAAATTATATCTATTTTATGCATTAATAAACAATAAATTTCTGCAAATCTATTTTGAAAATGTAATATGATATTGTGATTATTAAAATTAAAAAAAAAATTAATAGTCGTTTTATCCACATTTGTATATATACCTGGTATAATAAGTAATGGTATATAATAAGTACAGTTATATTTCAATATTGGTGAAATATATTAGATACAGAAATTATAGAGTATAGAATCTATTAATTATGTTATAGTTTCATTCAGAGTTATAGGTTAATTTAGTTTTTAATATGTTAATCTTATAATTTTATCATTAAAATAATAATAACGATTTCACATATTCCTACAGATGAATCCATGGTTAACAATCAAAAGTGAAGAGGGGTGTGCCTCTCGCAGCGGGGGGAACGCATCACTAGATGTTAGTACACCGCTGCAGGGGCACTTCAATGCAACATAATAATTGTGAGAATAGCAGACCTAGTAGGCATTCACAGAGGAACATTATATCAGGTTCATATAGATTTAAGTCATTGTTGATTTGAATTAAAAAATTATCACAAATTTTATTGATGCCTAATTGAATTTAGTTTTATTTGAATATGATATTAAAATACATATAGTATTAGAACATTTTTATCATAAAAGTAAAGATAACAATATTTTAATAATTTTAATGAAATTCAAAAGAAATTTCAAATATATATTTACTAAACCATTAAATTGTATTAGTAGTAATAAAATTAGTAGTACTTAAAATATAAATTATTAAATTAAATTATTATCCTTTATTTAAATATCATAATTAATAATAATTATTATTTTACTAATTTAGAATTAGAAAATTAATGAAATAAGGATGTAATTATATTGAAATATGAAAAAAATGTTGTCTACATATATATTAAAGGGCTTACATTTTTGTTTTCGTAGTCGTCACTTGACCTTTTTTTGCGAGCGAGCCATCGCGACGAATTCTCAAAATTTTTCGACAAAAATAATATATAGGTAATCTATAGCTAATAAAACCGCAATAATATTTGTATATAATTACCATATAATTAGCGAGTAATGAGTATATATTATACGGTTATAATTATATATATTTTTATATATTTATATATTTTTTTATTTTATTTATTGATCTAGGATATTTTAAAAAAATTTAAATTTTTTAAATTCGCTATGGCGAGGATAGGTAAGCGAGCTTATATCGCGTATACGGACATTATAAAATATGTTATATACGCATTTTTTTCGCATTTTACTAATAATACTCGAACCCTAATAATACTAGATTGCGAGATTATAATTTTTTTTTCCTATCTCCGCCGTGAAAAATAAATTATTAAAACTGTAAAAAAATCAAAATCCACAATAATGATTCGATTTCGATAATTTTAACTTTATCTTATAGGTAATTAAAATATAATATTATTTTCTAAATCGTGACATCTGATTTTTAATATTCTTCGAGCTACGGCCGAAATTGTGAAAAATGTGTGATTTTCGATAAGTCGATTCGGCTTCCGGTAACCCGTTCGCCTCGATTATGGATTCAACGAATGCGGAGTACGAAAGTACCTACAATAAAATGAGATAAACCATTAATATATGAATAATTTGGGGGTACAGATCGGTTTTAATTTTTCGCCAAAATTCAAGAAAAAATTTTGAAATTTATTTAAAAAAAAAAAATTCTAATTTCTATTCTATAATGTTAAGAGTGATGAGTAGATATAAATGTAACCATCCGCGATGCATTTACTATGATTATTTACCTCATAAATGACTACAAAAGTACATTTCCTATCTCCACCATATAAAAATGTGAATTTATAATATTTGTATCATGTAAAACATAGATAATCAATACTAATCATCCGATTTCAATAATTTTAACTTTATTAAATAGATAATTATAATATAATACTATGTTATAAACTTAGATTACTTTATGTAATTAATTAAATCAGTAAAAAATATTAAATTTCCCCGTATTTTCATGTAAATATTATATATTCCATATTTTATGTACTTTATTATACCAATAATGAAGTAAATTTCATAATTCTTGATTGTAAACAACTCTAATTATCTATGTGAATACGATACAATCACGGTCTACTCAAATTTATTTAGAAATTTTAATTCATTAAAAAATATTAAATTCTTAAATATCTATGCAGTTTGTTCTCTATCTCATATCATTTCACCTAGAACCGTTGATATTATTATTATATATAATTAGGTATAACCTATATATTGGAAATATATTGGAAATTGACCTAAACTGAAAAATGGGTTAATTGTCCAATTATAGTAACATTTGATATATATATATATATATATATATATATATATATATATATATATATATATTATTCAACAGGGACACGAAAACGACAAATACAATTAATATTACCTATGATGTTTACTGTATACAGAATTATTTAAAAAAAATTCTTGCCAATAATATTAATTTTCGCATAGATTATTTATTTAAATATAGATACAATATTATATTTTAACTTTTCTTTATTTTGTTAAATTGATTTAATTTAGCACTAATGGAATTAAGTATCAATTATTATTTTATTTCTATATTTAAGTTGATATAATGATTTAATAAAGTTACTATTTTAAAATCATAAATTCTTTAAGTATCTATGTTATTTTGATATAATCATAATTTCATTTACGTGTCAACTTAATTATATTAATCAACAATAATTATAATCATAATTATATTGATATTAAGATAATATAAATTTGAAATAATGTTATAATGATTGAAAAATATTAAACATTGAAACATTGTATTTAATATTATTAATGTTAAATTCATATATTAAATATAACATATATGTAATTATATAATATTTTATAATATATAAGTCATTACAATTAAATACTAATACATTATTGCTGTGTAGAACTAAATGTTGAATTAGAAGATATGGAGGAACAGAGGAATTATGCTAGAATACAAATGATTAAAAATGAAAATGATCACAGATCTGTTCGAACAGAATTGGAAAATAAGAAAGAAAAGTTTGTTTATATTGATTAACATATATTTAATTAAACTGTTACTATCTATTAGTTACAATATAATTATAAATACATTAAGGGTTTAAATTAACAGTTTAATATTAGATTATAACTTCTATTAGATATAATACATATTCACATAATAATTTATATTTCTTACCATTTATAGATACTACTAATACATTTTCTATACAAATAACTATTAATTAGCATATTCACATATATTTTCTTAACAATATGCTTCCATTTGAAAATTATTCTTATGGGTATCCTATAGGCATACTATAGTTTCAATAAATGTAGTGTGCTTTTAAAAGTAAATAGATAGTAAAACAGTATTTTAACTATAAATACTCATTCAATATGTGTCCGATTACCAAATGTTGTTGTGATATATACTTTAAATAATATATATATAAAATTCATTATTAAAATTAGCTAATACATTAAAAAAATGCTATTTTATAGATATATATATATATATATAATATAAATATATAGCAAAAAATATTTTAGATATTACATAATATATTACATAATATGTCATTTAAATTCATCTTTTTCAGAGACATTTAAATTACTGTATACAGAATTATTTTTAAAAAATTCTTGCCAATAATATTAATTTTTGCATAGATTATTTATTTAAATATAGATACAATATTATATTTTAACTTTTCTTTATTTTGTTAAATTGATTTAATTTAGCACTAATGGAATTAAGTATCAACTATTATTTTATTTCTATATTTAAGTTGATATTATGATTTAATAAATAAAGTTACTATTTTAAAATCATAAATTCTTTAAGTATCTATGTTATTTTGATATAATCATAATTTCATTTACGTGTCAACTTAATTATATTAATCAACAATAATTATAATCATAATTATATTGATATTAAGATAATATAAATTTGAAATAATGTTATAATGATTGAAAAATATTAAACATTGAAACATCGTATTTAATATTATTAATGTTAAATTCATATATTAAATATAACATATATGTAATTATATAATATTTTATAATATATAAGTCATTACACTTAAATACTAATACATTATTGCTGTGTAGAACTAAATGTTGAATTAGAAGATATGGAGGAACGTAGGAATTATGCTAGAATACAAATGATTAAAAATGAAAATGATCACAGATCTGTTCGAACAGAATTGGAAAATAAGAAAGAAAAGTTTGTTTATATTGATTAACATATATTTAATTAAACTGTTACTATCTATTAGTTACAATATAATTATAAATACATTAAGGGTTTAAATTAACAGTTTAATATTAGATTATAACTTCTATTAGATATAATACATATTCACATAATAATTTATATTTCTTACCATTTATAGATACTACTAATACATTTTCTATACAAATAACTATTAATTAGCATATTCACATATATTTTCTTAACAATATGCTTCCATTTGAAAATTATTCTTAAGGGTATCCTATAGGCATACTATAGTTTCAATAAATGTAGTGTGCTTTTAAAAGTAAATAGATAGTAAAACAGTATTTTCACTATAAATACTCATTCAATATGTGTCCGATTACCAAATTTTGTTGTGATATATACTTTAAATAATATATATATAAAATTCATTATTAAAATTAGCTAATACATTAAAAAAATGCTATTTTATAGATATATATATATATATATATAATATAAATATATAGCAAAAAATATTTTAGATATTACATAATATATTACATAATTTGTCATTTAAATTCATCTTTTTCAGAGACATTTAAATTACTGTATACAGAATTATTTAAAAAAAATTCTTGCCAATAATATTAATTTTCGCATAGATTATTTATTTAAATATAGATACAATATTATATTTTAACTTTTCTTTATTTTGTTAAATTGATTTAATTTAGCACTAATGGAATTAAGTATCAACTATTATTTTATTTCTATATTTAAGTTGATATTATGATTTAATAAATAAAGTTACTATTTTAAAATCATAAATTCTTTAAGTATCTATGTTATTTTGATATAATCATAATTTCATTTATGTGTCAACTTAATTATATTAATCAACAATAATTATAATCATAATTATATTGATATTAAGATAATATAAATTTGAAATAATGTTATAATGATTGAAAAATATTAAACATTGAAACATTGTATTTAATATTATTAATGTTAAATTCATATATTAAATATAACATATATGTAATTATATAATATTTTATAATATATAAGTCATTACAAATTAAATACTAATATGAACATATCTCCGCTAATACATATATAATTATAAGCATATCAATAATATAAAATATTCAAAATATAGAGTCTAATGAACGTTTTTGCATAAACGTTCATTATAAACTAGAGTATAATGAACGTTATAAAAGGTTCGCTATTTCGACCACCCAATGAACGTTTCAATTTAATCTAATGAATGTTTAGTTTTTACTGTGTAGTACATTAAGCTGGAACGTGGTACGTTAAGCTGGATTTTGTTGCTGCATTACTTCACGAGTGAGCCTATAAAAGTAGATTTTCACAGTTGTGGTTAGGCTGGGTTAAGTTTTAATTAGTGTAGGTTTTTTTTAGCTGCATTACTTCCCGAGTTAACCTATAAAAGTATATTTTCACAGTTGTGGTTAGGTTGGGTTAAGTTTTATTTGTGTAGGTTTTTTTTAGCTGCATTACTTCCAGAGTTAACCTATAAAAGTATATTTTCACAGTTGTGGTTAGGTTGGGTTAAGTTTTATTTGTGTAGGTTTTTTTTAGCTGCATTACTTCCAGAGTTAACCTATAAAAGTATATTTTCACAGTTCTGGTTAGGTTGGGTTAAGTTTTAATTTGTGTAGGTTTTTTTTAGCTGCATTACTTCCCGAGTGAACCTATAAAAGTATATTTTCACAGTTGTGGTTAGGTTGGGTTAAGTTTTAATTTGTGTAGGTTTTTTTTAGCTGCATTACTTCCCGAGTGAACCTAAAAAAGAATATTAATATATATTGTTATTTTAACAGTTGTGGTTAGTTTGAGTTAAGTTTTAGTTATTGTAGGTTTTTTTTAGCTGATTTATTTCCAGAGTGAGCCTATAAAAGTATAGTGATATGTGTGTGTATGTATGTGGTCATAGTTATTTTCACTATTGTGGTTAGGTTGGGTTAAGTTTTAATTTGTGTAGGTTTTTTTTAGCTGCATTACTTCCCGAGTGAACCTATAAAAGTATATTTTCACAGTTGTGGTTAGAATGGGTTAAGTTTTAATTTGTGTAGGTTTTTTTTAGCTGCATTACTTCAAGAGTGAACCTATAAAAGTATATTTTCACAGTTGTGGTTTGGTTGGGTTAAGTTTTAATTTGTGTAGGTTTTTTTTTAGCTGCATTACTTCCAGAGTTAACCTATAAAAGTATATTTTCACAGTTGTGGTTAGGTTGGGTTAAGTTTTAATTTGTGTAGGTTTTTTTTAGCTGCATTACTTCCCGAGTGAACCTATAAAAGTATATTTTCACAGTTGTGGTTAGGTTGGGTTAAGTTTTAATTTGTGTAGGTTTTTTTTAGCTGCATTACTTCCCGAGTGAACCTAAAAAAGAATATTAATATATATTGTTATTTTAACAGTTGTGGTTAGTTTGAGTTAAGTTTTAGTTATTGTAGGTTTTTTTTAGCTGATTTATTTCCAGAGTGAGCCTATAAAAGTATAGTGATATGTGTGTGTATGTATGTGGTCATAGTTATTTTCACTATTGTGGTTAGGTTGGGTTAAGTTTTAATTTGTGTAGGTTTTTTTTAGCTGCATTACTTCCCGAGTGAACCTATAAAAGTATATTTTCACAGTTGTGGTTAGAATGGGTTAAGTTTTAATTTGTGTAGGTTTTTTTTAGCTGCATTACTTCAAGAGTGAACCTATAAAAGTATATTTTCACAGTTGTGGTTTGGTTGGGTTAAGTTTTAATTTGTGTAGGTTTTTTTTTAGCTGCATTACTTCAAGAGTGAACCTATAAAAGTATATTTTCACAGTTGTTGTTTGGTTGGGTTAAGTTTTAATTTGTGTAGGTTTTTTTTAGCTGCATTACTTCCCGAGTGAACCTAAAAAAGAATATTAATATATATTGTTATTTTAACAGTTGTTGTTAGGTTGAGTTAAGTTTTAATTATTGTAGGTTTTTTTTTAGCTGCATTACTTCCCGAGTGAACCTATAAAAGTATATTTTCACAGTTGTGGTTAGGTTAGGTTAAGTTTTAATTTGTGTAGGTTTTTTTTAACTGCATTACTTCCAGAATGTACCTATAAAAGTAATAAAGTTGTTTTAGTAATAAAGTAACTTTTAGTAATAAAGTAACTACTTTAAGTAATAAAGTTTTTTGTAGTAATAAAATAACTATTCTTAGTAATAAAGTAACTACTTTTAGTAATAAAGTAACAATTTAGTAATAAAGTTGCTTTAGTAAAAAAGTAAGCACTCAAGGAGCGTTAGCCCTTGATTGGGGAAAAAGAGTCCGCTAGTTGTTGGATTATTTTGCCTGGTTGTTGGATATTTTCTTAAAAACCAAAAAACAGGTTTTTGTCAGTTTTTATGGTTTTTACAATTTCAAATTCTAGTATTTAATTGTTGTTATTTTTTAAATTAGTTTATAAATTCTTTCATAACAAAAAACTAACTCAATTGTATTATTTTTAATAACATTTTTGACTTATATCACTTAATATTTAATTATATCACATAATGTAAGAATTGGAATCGTAGAATCTATTATTTTTGATTGTTATTCATGTAACGATTTTGATGAACTATTTTTTTGTAAATAGAGTTAATATAACTGTATATAACTTGTAACCTATTTCTTTACAACTAAGTCTGAGTTTCAGCATTTTAATTATTCAATTTTGTAATATAGCTTTAGCCTAATATCAACAGTTAATCATTTTAATAATATGATAACTATAATGCAATATTACAATAATTAATTTCATCCACAATTATGTTGGTATATTTTCAAAATTTCTCTACTAATAATACTTGTAATCCAAAATACGTCAATTATATTGTTATTTTTTATATATTTTTATAAATGATTAATTATAATTTTTTTTAAATTATTCTAACCTAAAATATGACCTATATTATATAGTTTATAAAATATAGATATTAAAAAACATTGATTGTTATGTTCATAAATTTACTAATTTTATTAAAATTCTCTGTGCATTTTTGACTTTAAATAATAATAATAATGTATAATAATAAATATATTTTGATTATATTTGATTCTGTATTTAATAACATTCACCAAATAAAACAATCAAATATAATTAATATCTGATTAATCATTAAAATACAAATAAACCAATAAGTGTTACGGACAAATAAGTATTTGGAGCCATAACTGACATCACTGATGTTTGTTTATGTTTCATAGGAAACCAGTATGTTTCATTGACCAATATACATGGTACTATCTGCTCATTTATAAATTAAAATGAATTTAAAACATTTCCAGTCAGTGCGATGCGATACTATAACATTTTCAACCAATAATATTCATAAGTCGAACTTTCTCACTGTAGGAGACTACATATACACATACACATACATATGTATATATACACGTACTGTATGATACACACAAGGCGATGATTCATTATCTTCTACCTATTGTTGTAGGAATTACGTAAGACATTTGGACCAAGTGGATGTGGCTGCGAAGTTCAGGGAATCGCCCCTCCAGCCCTAAACCCAATATATATCAAGAGAATATGCCATAATAATACTGATAAACTAGGCTCAGAAGAATGTAAAGAGAAGAAGAGAGTCCGATGAAACGACATAAGCTGCTACGCCTTAACTCGAAGTTAAATGTTGCAATTAAACGAAAGTTACCACGCTGCAGCATCGTCTCCACTACTCGCTTTCAGGCCTGTATCGGGTAAGAGAGATAGAGGGCAAGAGGACATCGCTACAATTACGATTTACGCTACGAAATGAAGAAAAATAAAGGTTATATATTCGATTAAACCAGATATACATTTTATACCTCTAACTATAGTTGTTTTTCTTAATCTATATAGCTATAGCAATATATAACTGCTGCCCCTTACACTACCTCTACTACTAATATATTATCTTCTACGTTTATAGACTGCAAGAACCTCCACGACTATTAGTGCCACTACTACTATCTCCGATTCTATAAATCTGTATAATATAATTGAATGCGTTAATTTAAATTACTTAATTTATTTAAAATATATTAAATATATAATCTTATATATATACATATTAGTGATGTAAATTTTGAGGAAAATAGATGTCTCGTGAAAATCTCATAAAAATCTCAAATAAATTCGTATTTTAATAATATTTATAAAATAATACCGATTTTTTTAAATGAATGTAATTTTATTTTACTAATAAATAAATATATCTGTTATTGTTAAAATAAATGAAATATAAAGAATTATACCATTACCAAATATAATTTTCAGAGTACAACAAATAACATTGCAGATATTGCAAGAAAAACACACTGTCCTTGATTGTAGTAAATTGTAGGAATTTATAAATAATAAATATAAGTAACTATAATAATGTTATATATAATCGCAGTGTTATCAAGTGAATGATAAACTAATGAATTATACTAGTAAATCTAGTTTTATATTATTTATATCAAATAAGAATATCAATAATTCTATTATTATTAAATGTCATGAATAATTATAGTTTTTTTTTTAAAGATTTTTTTACTTATTGTAAATTATGGAAACTGATATTTTTATGATTATTATGTAAAAAATAAATGCATATATTTATTTAATTTATTTCTATTTTATGCATTAATGAACAATACATTTCTTCAAAGCTATTTTGAAAATGTAATATGATATTGTGTTTATTAAAATTAAAAAAAAAATTTAATAGACGTTTTATACACGTTTGTATATATACCTGTAATAATAAGTAATGGTATATAATAAGTACAGTTATATTTCAATATTGGTGAAATATATTAGATACATAAATTATAGAATATAGATTCTATTAATTATGTTATAGTTTCATTCAGAGTTATAGGTTAATATAGTTTTTCGTAGGTTAATCTTATAATTTTATCATTAAAATAATAATAACGATATTACATATTCCTACAGATGAATCCATGGTTAACAATCAAAAGTGAAGAGGCGGGTGCCTCTCGCAGCGGGGGGAACGCATCACTAGATGTTAGTACACCGCTGCAGGGGCACTTCATGTTGTTTCTCGGCGATATACTTCTGTTGGCGATCTTTCCTACCGAGGTGATAACTTCTATATGTTATCATATCAAATACACTCCTAGCTCATATATATATATAATTTCTATTATTATATTATATTATTGTAACTAAATTACAATACATTATAATTTATAAGGATATTAAATATTAATAAAACATTTATCACAGATATAAATTATAGTATTTTTATTTTTTAAATTTTTATAATTTAAATTTTGCCTTTTTTAGAAGTATATATTGATTGTGGACAATTTGTGGAGAGCTCAGTTTCTTTTGGATCCTAGGCCCATATTTCATCATCTATATCCGAAATTGATATGGTGATGTGGTTGTGACAACTCCCATCCACCGGTTCCCAAGGTTGCGGATAGGGGAACAGCCCCCAGATATGGAGGTTATCTGCGAATAACCAATAAGCGATGCCTGACATAATCCAGGTTGCCCCTTTGCAAGTCATAGTATCTGTTAGCCACCCGATCAGGATTACGTGAAGACACTGGTAGCAGGATGTTGGATGTGGTTAGGCGAATACAATCTACAATGAGTAGTTTTATACTTATAAATTAAGTGCAACATAATCCTATAACCATATTTCTATATCATAAATTAAATGTGGACATAATACTATATATCGTAGTTTAATAACGACATATTTAATACATTTTGTAACATTAATACAAATAATCACGATTTCACATTTTTACTACAGATGAATCCATCCTTAAGGGGGTATGTGGGTTGTGGAAATATTTTAAATATTTTAAAAAATGTAAACAAATATTATTTGAAATATATCAAATATAGTTTGTTATATATAACATATATGAAAATTAGAGTTTTAAACCATATATAAAACATTCAAATCGAATATTTAAACTCAACCTATTTTTAAAAATATAAATATAATATATGTAAATATCATAAAATATAAATTATTATTTTAGTACTATTTTTAAACTTGATTTTCTCAGAATAATTATTTTTGCTAAATTATATTCCTAATAAATTCTATAACTCCGAAAATAATGCTTATAACTAGATGACATTTTCAGTATGAATAACATATTATGTTTATATTATAAAACTATAGGCTTATTGATTTATTTGTATTATATCATATATAAAAAATAATTTAAATAAAAATAAAATGAAATAAATTGTTACCATTGTTACCATTTTACCAAGTTTCATTCAGAGTTATAGGTTAATATAGTTTTTTCATAGGCTTATTCATTTAAAATGTAAATAACTTATATATAAAAGTATACAAATATATATTTATATCAAATTATATTTTATAACACACTTAATCTTATATGATTGATATAGATGGGAAGGGAGCTCATGGGAGAAGTTTGGGAGGAGCTATTGGAGAGTATATTACGTTGGGACGGTCTAGAGTCAGTTCTACAGTTGGTGCAAAACCAGTAGAAATCAGATTTTTGGAGGGCAGTCATTTTGTTAAGGTTAGATTTGGGGAGTTTGGAAAATGATTTGCAAAGCCACTTACGGAAATGGTTACATTCCATGACGTGGCTATAGTTTTACACGAGGAGAACGTGAAGGCAATGTGGATGGAGTCAGTCATAATCGGGGGTAGAAGTAGTTTAGTAGAAGTAAATGGTAATAAATATTGGAATTAGCTTTATTATGGGTAATAAAGTTAAAATTAAATAATTAAAAATGTGTTAATTTAAAAGTTGGATTATAATATATATATATTATATATATAGGTTAACCTATATATAATATATATATTATAAATATATTATTGGTAATTTAAATATTATTGGTAAAATTTAATAATTAAAAATTTGTTAATTTAAAAGTTGGATTATAATATATATATATTATATATAGGTTAACCTATATATAATATATATATTATAAATATATTATTGTAAATTATATAAGATATAGACATGTTTTCTCCAATATATAAGTATAATATTAATATTTTTATGATACGATTAATTATAATTATATTATTTTAATATACAAAAGTTTTGAGAACAATATATAATCCTTATTTGTGGGATATAATCTTTAATTATGTTAATAATAATATAGGAGAGGGGTTGGGAATTAGCTTTTTTATATTTTATATGAAGTAGCGCCACCTATAGCGTCAGTGGGATCATTTATAAAAAAAAATTAGTTTTCAATATTTATATGACTTAAAAATGTATATTATTGGACATTATAGATATTATTCCGTATATAACTGTAAAAATTAAGATTTATTATTTTCTAGATTCTCAACAGATATTAAATTGTAATATTTAATATAATCGAGAGATATCTATTAGGTTATTATTGGGTTATTATTTATTAATTATTTCCATCCATTTATATTAAACCCATATAAGGCATTAAACGTGTATCATATTATACCCGGATGTAAACAACAGTTACATTTTAATTTTTGAGAATAATTAATTACATTTACTATAATACTATTGTTCTCCATTGATATACGTGCAAAGTCTCAGGTAATTTATTTAAATAACCACTACATTAATATACTAAATATCAATACATCGTGAATATTAAGTTCAAACAACTTTATCATTGATATTAAATTTAATATAATATTCAAGTAATTAAAAAAAAATTATATTAATTTTGTAATTCGAACATATAATAAAGTAATATTAAAATACGGATTAAAACAACTATACATTTATGTATAGTTATTTATATTATTTAATATTTTAATTAATTTTCTGATTACAATTATATTTATTGAATAATTTAACATTCTTCCGAATGTAATATACTGGTAAGGGAGGTTAATTTTAAATATATTAGAATATTTCAGGCTGAAATTTGCAGCATATGTATACATGATTTTTTAGTAGAGTAATATTCATAAAATAAAAATACTGAGAACATTTTCCATTAATTATTAATTCTATTAATTTAATAGCTGTCAAGATTTGGTAAATGTTTTAATCATACTATAATCATTATTATAATAATGATATTTATTTTTATAGTTAGTGTTATAAAACATCATTTACATTACTAATATTGAAAATTTAGGTAAGATTTGTATATTAAAGGATAGATAAATGATTATATAAATAATTTGATTAATAATAATCAGATACAACATTTTTTTAACAGATTTAATAAATGTATGTAACATTGTTACATACATTTATTAAATATGTTTTAAATTGTTATAAATTAAATATGTAACACAATTTCTGTTATCTGATATTGTAACATTAATACAAATAATCATGACATTACATTTTACTACAGATGAATCCTGAGAATATCTAATATGGCCATTTGTGTTGATTACGATTTCCGAGGTCAAATTTAAAATATTTTACATTTATCTATGAATACTTTAAAATTATAATATTATAATTTTGAGTTGTTATATAAAAACTAATTTATAATTATAATTTATAATAATATCGTATAATTAATACTACATGTACATTGTCTATATAAGTTTATCATATACACTAGATGGTCAAATATCAAATCGAATATTTTGATGTTGACCACATATATATCGTAATCATAATAAACGGGGTCCATATTCGATATAGATCATGAATCCATGGTTAACAATCAAAAGTGAAGAGGGGAGTGCCTCTCGCAGCGGGGGGAACGCATCACTAGATGTTAGTACACCGCTGCAGGGGTACTTCAATGCAACATAATAATTGTGAGAATAGCAGACTTAGTGAGGAATCAAAGATGAACATTATACCAGGTTCATATATTATTATTATTATTATTATAGTTTTAAGTAATTGTAGATTTTAATTAAAAGCACGCACATGTTTATTTATGCGTATTTGAACTTAGTTTTATTTGAATATGATAATATTTAAACGTATAGTATTCGAAAAGAAATGTTGTAAATGTATACTGTTTTATCATGAAATTAATTAAATGTCTTTGATGACAAAGACAATATTATAATAATTTAACTGAAATTCAAAATAGAAATTTATAATATATCTACAAAATAATAGATTATTATTAGTAATACCTTAAATAATAATCACTTATTTAATTATTATAATTTATAATAATAGTTATTTAACTAATTCAGAATAAATTAATGAAATAAGAATATAATAATAAATTGAAATCTGAAAAAGTAGGGCCAAAATGGGTTTGTATTTTTAAAATAATTTTAAGATATATCTTAACTAGAGTAAAACATTTTAAGTAATACTATGTATAAATAAACAAAATATTTTTTTTGAAAAGTTATTAAACTTATTAACATCGTGTATTTTATTTGTATATAAAAAAGAACAGTTCCACACATATATGTTCAATTTTTAGAACTATGTGTTGTTTATAATATATATTCGTATCAAACTATATACTTTTAAAATATAAAATAATATGTTTTAAATTATTATTTATATAATGAAAACTAAGTGTTCATTAATAATATATAACAAAGCGATATAATATGTTGGTTTTAAATGCTACACATATCTATGTGGTGTGTAAACGATAATTTATATTACATGTAATTTATTAGAACATTGAACATTAAAATATTGTAGTATAGAAACCGCACTAAACCTAAATCTATTTCAGAATATTAATCACATTGCATAGAGAGCGTAGGTAGTATTATATCTTTGCTTAAATTTATTAAATATTTGTAATACTATATCAAGATAATATCTGAATATATAGTAAAGGACAATAGTTTAATATATAGTATGAATCACAGCATATCATATTATTGTTTCTATTGTATATTAATTATAATTATGAATGAGTTTATAAAAAAAAGTATAATCAAATACATATTAAGCTTTTAGTAATACAATAATTGTATATCGATTAACGCCCATTTAAACTATAAATTATAGTATTATAGTATTCAAATTATTCATATAATTTGAAAATAGCTATATAAAGTATATAATAAGTGAATTATTTATCTAAATACTTGAATATCGTAAATCTCACAAGAGTTGAGAAATATTAAACAAATTATAATTTTAACATATTCAGTCGTAATTACTTCGAAAGTGATAGGCGATACCGAATGCAATATACTGGTAAGGGAAGTGAATTCCATAAGGGAGAGGTAGCCAAACTGTATAATATTTTCCCAATTTTCATTTTTTATTTTATATACTTTAAACATATTTGAATATTACAACATATATTGCTACATAATATTATTCTTTAAAACCTAGGCTTCTGGGACCTTCTTGACTCAAAAAATTACAGGCGTCTCGGACTGTCGCACAATCTATTATGACATATAATTTAATAATTCAGCACTCGATTTATATAAATGAAAATATGTGATATATTTTTTTTATTATAGGTTTTAAAAAAAAAGTTATCTTTATATTTTTTTTTGAGAATTTTCATATAACTGTATATAGTATTTATTTTTTAAATAAATAATTATAATTAAATAAATTATAAATTCAATTTTTATAACATAAATATCATCTATTTAAACTAGTTATAATAACAATGTTCCATTTTATTGGTATACAAATATAATTCATAAACCGTTTAAAACTATATGTCTAAAAATACATTTTAAATAAATGTATAATACTATATATTAAATATACACTTAAAATTATTAATTTACTTTAATATCTAATTCATTATTTATAGAAATTAATTAATTATATATATATATATAAATATATGCTAAATATTGTATCTATATACTATGTTATAGTGTATATACTAAGATATAGGATTATTATAATAAAGCGTAGAAATAATCGAAAATAGAAATAAAACACAATATTTTGTAAATGGCATAGAAATATTCAATTTCAACTTTAACTTATTTGAATTCTTCTTATCTGTGTAAGAGTAATACATTATTAGTTATATAGTTTATTATTTAAATGATAAATTTTAAATATATTATAAATAGAACATGTTAAAAATAAAATGAACCAATACTAGAATGAAGCAAACAAATAATGTAATAGGCTACTTATCAAAATCTGTAATGGTACATTAATCATTTTATATTTTAATTGTATAATAAATTTGTAACATATATATATATATGCAAACAGAGCAAGTTAACAATAAATTGAAGCATTAATATTACGAAACAAACAATATAATACTTTATAATATTTTGTATTCGTTAATATTTATAAATGTATGTTAATGTTTATTTAAAAATATTATTAAAATATTGGAAGTTTTCGAGAAAACAATTTTAAGATTTGAAGTTCTCGAGAAAATCAAGTATTTGAAATTTTACAGATCTGTCTAGTATGCACCATAATATATTTTTCATTTATTTGAATGATACTAGGAAATCTATTTTTATATTATTTATTTCAAATTAAGATTTTCTATAATTCTATTATTAATAAATATCATGTATAATTTTTTATTTTAATACTTTTTTAAAATAATTATTAATAACACAATATTTAACATATAATTGAATATAATAATTAACAAATAAATCCATATATTTATTTCAATTATTTCTATTTAATGAATGAAAAATACTATGTATTTTAAGGCTATTTTAAAAATATAAAATGATATTGTGATTGAGATTATTTTTAACTTTTTTGATAAATATTTGTACAATAACCTATTATAAAAAATAGTCGTAGATTTTTTTTTAATTATTAATATCATATTTCAATATTTCTATATTTCTATAAATACATTATAGTATCTATTATTTATACTGTAGTTTCAGTCAGGGTTATAGGTTAATATATAGTTTTTTTGTTGGCAAATTGAAAAATGTAAACAAATTATTAAAAAGATATTATAAATATATATATACAGTAAAACCTCTCTATAAGAAACTATTTTTTTTCAGTACTTTTTTTCTTATAGAGAGGTTTTCTTATAAAGAGGTTTTTACTTTTCCAATGATTTTAAGAATTAATTTATAATTGAAAATGCATTATATAACCTATAGGTTATATATATATATAGTATATTTATTTATATTTATTTCAAAGTATTAATCAAAAGAATAGTTTAGAAATTTATTTAAAAATAACATTTATTAATTAATTTTGATAAATTTTAATAAATGTATTGTATAAACAATAACAATTCTTAATTAATTTTAATTCATTTCGAGCTATTTATGTAATATAAAATATTTGTAAGTAATAAAAATATCTTATATAATAATTAATTTCTATAATTGTTATCAATATATAATAATTCTATTTATATGTAATTATTTTTTATATTTTTTTATACAATAAGTTTCTTATAAAGAGGTTTTTCTTATATTTTTCTTATAAAATTTTCTTATAAAGAGGTTTTTTAATGTGGAAAAGGTTGAATTCCAACCAAATGTGTGAACAATTTTCTTATAAAGAGGTTTTTCTTATAAAGGGGTTTCTTATAGAGAGGTTTTACTGTATATATATCGTAAAATTACTTATGCTATGTCTATATAGATGTACGCTGATCGTAAAATTAATGTGTTGGGGTTGTTTGATTTATTTGGTTTGGTTTTATTAGCTTAGGATACCTACATGCTTTTTATATAATTTATAATTACGTGCTTATATTAGTACCAGTATGGACGTTTGCGTACCACGTACAATGTACGACGTACTAATTTCTGGCGAATACGGGCCTTGGTATGAGTCAATAATTCATCTAAAGTAATTAATAATTCGTTTGTAAATCATAATTCATCTATTATATTTCAGAAACAATATAAAACTCCTATATAATATGCGCATTATAATTGCGATGGCGTCTATTTATTAGACGTCAAGCCACTAACATGTATGCTTAGACATATGATTCTAATGCGCGTATGTAGGCGTTACTATAGACGACGAGATTACTGGATAGGATGCTGCGTACGCTAATACTAGTACCGTTACGACAGGAACATCTAAACAGAGGTCCGCAGATACTAGAGTAGTTGCGCCGACAGCCAGGATGATCCGTATACCACTCAGAACGGCGGCAATAAAGAAACCTGCCCAGATTGTTCAGCGTTGTTCGCTTAACATTGATAATATATAGTTCTTAATTTTATAATTGACTCAACAAAAGAAATGAATGGTCTTCCGATGTATTGTATTGAAAGCTTAGTTGCAAGGTGAGTATTCTGCAAAAGAAAATGTGAGTTATACATTAAAAACATAATATTATATCTTTTTACGATTTGTGACAGAGCGAATTTTAAAATGTTTTCTTTATGATTCCTTTATACCTTTTATCTAAAGTACTGTGGAAAAGTAAGCATCTCAGCATGTGTTATTAAAAATATATAAAAAATGGGTAACTTTTTTTACATTGTAATAAGGACAGGACACCTGCTTACAAATATTCATGAAACTTTTATTTTAAGTTTGAATTCTTTTAACATATTGCATTATTTATGAATCATTATTATATTTTAATTTAATATACAATTTATGTACTCATTTTTAAATTAATGATTATAATATGATTATACAATATAGAATATCTACATAAATATAGAAAAACATCTTTAAATTTAATTTTAATTTATTAATATATTCTTATTTTAATAATATTTATAAAAGAATACCGATTTTTTTTAAATTAATGTATTTTTATTTTACTAATAAATAAATATAACTGTTATTGTTAAAATTAAGGAAATGTAATGAATTATCCCATTGACCAAGTATACTTTTCAGAGTACAAATAACATTGCAGATATTGCAAGAAAAACACACATTCCTTGATTTTAGTAAATTGTAGGAGGTATAAATAATAAATATAAGTAACTATAATAATGTTATATATAATCGCAGTGTTATCAAGTGAATGATAAACTAATGAATTATACTAGTAGATCTAGTTTTATATTATTTATATCAAATAAGATTATCAATAATTCTATTATTATTAACATTCATGAATAATTGTAGTTTTTTTTTAAAGTTGTTTTTGAAACTTATTGTAAATTATGGTAACTGATGTTTTTATGATTACTATGTAAAAAATAAATGCATATATTTAATTAAATTATATCTATTTTATGCATTAATAAACAATAAATTTCTGCAAATCTATTTTGAAAATGTAATATGATATTGTGATTATTAAAATTAAAAAAAAAATTAATAGTCGTTTTATCCACGTTTGTATATATACCTGGTATAATAAGTAATGGTATATAATAAGTACAGTTATATTTCAATATTGGTGAAATATATTAGATACATAAATTATAGAGTATAGAATCTATTAATTATGTTATAGTTTCATTCAGAGTTATAGGTTAATTTAGTTTTTCATATGTTAATCTTATAATTTGATCATTAAAATAATAATAACGATTTCTCATATTCCTACAGATGAATCCATGGTTAACAATCAAAAGTGAAGAGGGGAGTGCCTCTCGCAGCGGGGGGAACGCATCACTAGATGTTAGTACACCGCTGCAGGGGCACTTCAATGCAACATGATAATGGTGAGTACAACAGACCTAGTGGCCATTCACAGAGGAACATTATACTAGGTTCATATAGATTTAAGTCATTATTGATTTGAATTAAAAAATTATCACAAATTTTATTGATGCCTAATTGAATTTAGTTTTATTTGAATATGATATTAAAAACATATAGTATTAGAAAATTTTTATCATAAAAGTAAACATAACAATATTTTAATAATTTTAGTGAAATTCAAAAGAAATTTCAAATATATATTTACTAAACCATTAAATTGTATTAGTAGTACTAAAATTAGTAGTACTTAAAATATAAATTATTAAATTAAATTATTATCCTTTATTTAAATATCATAATTAATAATAATTATTATTTTACTAATTTAGAATTAGAAAATTAATGAAATAAGGATGTAATTATATTGAAATCTGAAAAAAATGCTGTCTACATATATATTAAAGGGCTTACATTTTTGTTTTCGTAGTCGTCACTTGACATTTTTTTGCGAGCGAGCCATCGCGACGAATTCTCGAAATTTTTCGACAAAAATAATATATATTTATCTATAGATAATAAAACCGCAATAATATTTGTATATAATTACCATATAATTAGCGAGTAATGAGTATATATTATACGGTTATAATTATATATATTTTTATATATTTATATATTTGTTTATTTTATTTATTGATCTAGGATATTTTAAAAAAATTTAAATTTTTTAAATTCGCTATGGCGAGGATAGGTAAGCGAGCTTATATCGCGTATACGGACATTATAAAATATGTTATATACGCATTTTTTTCGCATTTTACTAATAATACTCGAACCCTAATAATACTAGATTTCGAGATTATAATTTTTTTTTCCTATCTCCGCCGTGAAAAATAAATTATTAAAACTGTAAAAAAATCAAAATCCACAATAATGATTCGATTTCGATAATTTTAACTTTATCTTATAGGTAATTAAAATATAATATTATTTTCTAAATCGTGACATCTGATTTTTAATATTCTTCGAGCTACGGCCGAAATTGTGAAAAATGCGTGATTTTCGATAAGTCGATTCGACTTCCGGTAACCCGTTCGCCTCGATTATGGATTCAACGAATGCGGAGTACGAAAGTACCTACAATAAAATGAGATAAACCATTAATATATGAATAATTTGGGGGTACAGATCGGTTTTAATTTTTCGCCAAAATTCAAGAAAAAATTTTGAAATTTATTTAAAAAAAAAAAATTCTAATTTCTATTCTATAATGTTAAGAGTGATGAGTAGATATAAATGTAACCATCCGCGATGCATTTACTATGATTATTTACCTCATAAATGACTACAAAAGTACATTTCCTATCTCCACCATATAAAAAATGTGAATTTATAATATTTGTATCATGTAAAACATAGATAATCAATACTAATCATCCGATTTCAATAATTTTAACTTTATTAAATAGATAATTATAATATAATACTATGTTATAAACTTAGATTACTTTATGTAATTAATTAAATCAGTAAAAAATATTAAATTTCCCCGTATTTTCATGTAAATATTATATATTCCATATTTTATGTACTTTATTATACCAATAATGAAGTAAATTTCATAATTCTTGATTGTAAACAACTCTAATTATCTATGTGAATACGATACAATCACGGTCTACTCAAATTTATTTAGAAATTTTAATTCTTTAAAAAATATTAAATTCTTAAATATCTATGCAGTTTGTTCTCTATCTCATATCATTTCACCTAGAACCGTCGATATTATTATTATATATAATTAGGTATAACCTATATATTGGAAATATATTGGAAATTGACCTAAACTGAAAAATGGGTTAATTGTCCAATTATAGTAACATTTGATATATATATATATATATATATATATATATATATATATATATATATATTATTCAACAGGGACACGAAAACGACAAATACAATTAATATTACCTATGATGTTTACTGTATACAGAATTATTTAAAAAAAATTCTTGCCAATAATATTAATTTTCGCATAGATTATTTATTTAAATATAGATACAATATTATATTTTAATTTTTCTTTATTTTGTTAAATTGATTTAATTTAGCACTAATGGAATTAAGTATCAATTATTATTTTATTTCTATATTTAAGTTGATATAATGATTTAATAAAGTTACTATTTTAAAATCATAAATTCTTTAAGTATCTATGTTATTTTGATATAATCATAATTTCATTTATGTGTCAACTTAATTATATTAATCAACAATAATTATAATCATAATTATATTGATATTAAGATAATATAAATTTGAAATAATGTTATAATGATTGAAAAATATTAAACATTGAAACATTGTATTTAATATTATTAATGTTAAATTCATATATTAAATATAACATATATGTAATTATATAATATTTTATAATATATAAGTCATTACAATTAAATACTAATACATTATTGCTGTGTAGAACTAAATGTTGAATTAGAAGATATGGAGGAACAGAGGAATTATGCTAGAATACAAATGATTAAAAATGAAAATGATCACAGATCTGTTCGAACAGAATTGGAAAATAAGAAAGAAAAGTTTGTTTATATTGATTAACATATATTTAATTAAACTGTTACTATCTATTAGTTACAATATAATTATAAATACATTAAGGGTTTAAATTAACAGTTTAATATTAGATTATAACTTCTATTAGATATAATACATATTCACATAATAATTTATATTTCTTACCATTTATAGATACTACTAATACATTTTCTATACAAATAACTATTAATTAGCATATTCACATATATTTTCTTAACAATATGCTTCCATTTGAAAATTATTCTTAAGGGTATCCTATAGGCATACTATAGTTTCAATAAATGTAGTGTGCTTTTAAAAGTAAATAGATAGTAAAACAGTATTTTCACTATAAATACTCATTCAATATGTGTCCGATTACCAAATGTTGTTGTGATATATACTTTAAATAATATATATATAAAATTCATTATTAAAATTAGCTAATACATTAAAAAAATGCTATTTTATAGATATATATATATATATATAATATAAATATATAGCAAAAAATATTTTAGATATTACATAATATATTACATAATATGTCATTTAAATTCATCTTTTTCAGAGACATTTAAATTACTGTATACAGAATTATTTTTAAAAAATTCTTGCCAATAATATTAATTTTCGCATAGATTATTTATTTAAATATAGATACAATATTATATTTTAACTTTTCTTTATTTTGTTAAATTGATTTAATTTAGCACTAATGGAATTAAGTATCAACTATTATTTTATTTCTATATTTAAGTTGATATTATGATTTAATAAATAAAGTTACTATTTTAAAATCATAAATTCTTTAAGTATCTATGTTATTTTGATATAATCATAATTTCATTTATGTGTCAACTTAATTATATTAATCAACAATAATTATAATCATAATTATATTGATATTAAGATAATATAAATTTGAAATAATGTTATAATGATTGAAAAATATTAAACATTGAAACATCGTATTTAATATTATTAATGTTAAATTCATATATTAAATATAACATATATGTAATTATATAATATTTTATAATATATAAGTCATTACAAATTAAATACTAATATGAACATATCTCCGCTAATACATATATAATTATAAGCATATCAATAATATAAAATATTCAAAATATAGAGTCTAATGAACGTTTTTGCATAAACGTTCATTATAAACTAGAGTATAATGAACGTTATAAAAGGTTCGCTATTTCGACCACCCAATGAACGTTTCAATTTAATCTAATGAACGTTTAGTTTTTACTGTGTAGTACATTAAGCTGGAACGTGGTACGTTAAGCTGGATTTTGTTGCTGCATTACTTCACGAGTGAGCCTATAAAAGTATATTTTCACAGTTGTGGTTAGGTTGGGTTAAGTTTTATTTGTGTAGGTTTTTTTTAGCTGCATTACTTCCAGAGTTAACCTATAAAAGTATATTTTCACAGTTGTGGTTAGGTTGGGTTAAGTTTTAATTTGTGTAGGTTTTTTTTAGCTGCATTACTTCCCGAGTGAACCTATAAAAGTATATTTTCACAGTTGTGGTTAGGTTGGGTTAAGTTTTAATTTGTGTAGGTTTTTTTTAGCTGCATTACTTCCCGAGTGAAACTAAAAAAGAATATTAATATATATTGTTATTTTAACAGTTGTGGTTAGGTTGAGTTAAGTTTTAATTATTGTAGGTTTTTTTTAGCTGCATTACTTTCCGAGTGAACCTATACAAGGAGATTTTCACTGTTGTGGTTAGGTTGGGTTAAGTTTTAATTTGTGTAATTTTTTTTTAGCTGCATTACTTCCAGAGTGAACCTAAAAAAGTATATTAATATATATTGTTATTTTCACAGTTGTGGTTAGATTGCGTTAAGTTTTAGTTTTTGTAGGTTTTTTTTAGCTGCATTACTTCCCGAGTGAGCCTATAAAAGTATAGTGATATGTGTGTGTATGTATGTGGTCATAGTTATTTTCACTATTGTGGTTAGGTTGGGTTAAGTTTTAATTTGTGTAGGTTTTTTTTAGCTGTATTACTTCCCGAGTGACCTATAAAAGTATATTTTCACAGTTGTGGTTAGAATGGGTTAAGTTTTAATTTGTGTAGGTTTTTTTTAGCTGCATTACTTCAAGAGTGAACCTATAAAAGTATATTTTCACAGTTGTTGTTTGGTTGGGTTAAGTTTTAATTTGTGTAGGTTTTTTTTAGCTGCATTACTTCCCGAGTGAACCTAAAAAAGAATATTAATATATATTGTTATTTTAACAGTTGTTGTTAGGTTGAGTTAAGTTTTAATTATTGTAGGTTTTTTTTTAGCTGCATTACTTCCCGAGTGAACCTATAAAAGTATATTTTCACAGTTGTGGTTAGGTTAGGTTAAGTTTTAATTTGTGTAAGTTTTTTTTAACTGCATTACTTCCAGAATGTACCTATAAAAGTAATAAAGTTGTTTTAGTAATAAAGTAACTTTTAGTAATAAAGTAACTACTTTAAGTAATAAAGTTTTTTGTAGTAATAAAATAACTATTCTTAATAATAAAGTAACTACTTTTAGTAATAAAGTAACAATTTAGTAATAAAGTTGCTTTAGTAAAAAAGTAAGCACTCAAGGAGCGTTAGCCCTTGATTGGGGAAAAAGAGTCCGCTAGTTGTTGGATTATTTTGCCTGGTTGTTGGATATTTTCTTAAAAACAAAAAAATCATGCTTTTTGTCAATTATTATGGTTTTTACAATAAAAAATACAGGTATTTTGTTTTAAACATTTTAAATTCATTTATAAATTCTTTCATAACAAAAAACTAACTCAATTGTAATATTTATATTATAATTTTTAAATATATTGACTTATATTACTTAATATTTAATTATATCACATAATGTAATAATTGGAATCGTTGAATCTATTATTTTTGATTGGTATTCATGTACAATTTTGATGAACTATTTTTTTGTAAATAGAGTTAATATAACTGTATATACTTGTAACCTATTTCTTTACAACTAAGTCTGAGTTTCAGCATTTTAATTATTGAATTTTGTAGCATTTCTTTAGCATAATATCAACAATAATCATATTAATAATATGATTACTATAATGCAATATTACAATAATTAATTTCATCCACAATTATGTTGGTATATTTACAAAATTTCTCTACTAATAATACTTGTAATCTAAAATACGTCAATTATATTGTTATTTTTTATATATTTTTATAAATGATTAATTATAAATTTTTTTAAATTATTCTAACCTAAAATATGACCTATATTATATAGTTTATAAAATATAGATATTAAAAAACATTGATTGTTATGTTCATAAATTTACTAATTTTATTAAAATTCTCTGTGCATTTTTGACTTTAAATAATAATAATAATGTATAATAATAAATATATTTTGATTATATTTGATTCTGTATTTAATAACATTCACCAAATAAAACAATCAAATATAATTAATATCTGATTAATCATTAAAATACAAATAAACCAATAAGTGTTACGGACAAATAAGTATTTGGAGCCATAACTGACATCACTGATATGTGTTGATGTTTCATAGGAAACCAGTATGTTTCATTGACAAATATACATGGTATTATCTGCTTATTTATAAATTAAATTGAATTTAAAACATTTCCAGTCTGTGCGATGCGATACTATAACATTTTCAACTAATAATATTCTTAAGTCGAACTTTCCCACTGTAGGAGACTACATATACACATACACATACATATGTATATATACACATACTGTATGATACACACAAGGCGATGATTCATTATCTTCTACCTATTGTTGTAGGAATTACGTAAGAAATTCAGAAAACAAATAAATTGGCATGGTGCTAAGAAGCCAATATTAAATAGTATGCTAACACAAGCACTATTAGCACCTACTGTCGTCACCACTACTACTAGCGCTTCCTCTAGTGCGTTATCTGTGAAGAGAGACGAGGAGGAGGCCCCTCTCAAAGTTCAGACTTCAAGCACATCCACTAGCACTACCCCCAATCAAACTAAGGTTCTAATCACGCACATAAATCACGTACCAGCGCATGTAACCACTAATTTCAGAGTATCGTTAAGACTTTTGTTTAAATATTACATCTATTTATATATATATATATATATAACTATTTAATGGTTGTAGTAATAAAAAAAATGGAAGATTAGTAGATTAGTTGTTATTATGTATCATGATTAACGAATTGTATTATCGTTATTTCATTTTATTATTATTAACATTCATGAATAATTGTAGTTTTTTTTGAAAGTTTTTCACTTATTGTAAATTATGGTAACTGATGTTTTTATGATTACTATGTAAAAAATAAATGCATATATTTATTTAAATTATATCTATTTTATGCATTAATGAACAAAAAGTTTCATCAAAGCTATTTTGAAAATGTAATATGATATTGTGATTATTAAAATTTAAAAAATAATGTAATAGACGTTTTATCCACGTTTGTATATATACCTGGTATAATAAGTAATGGTATATAATCAGTAAAATTATATTTCAATATTGCTGAAATATATTAGATATATAAATTATAGAATATAGTATCTATTAATTAATTTTAATTAGTTTCATTTAGAGTTATAGGTTAATATATAGTTTTTTCGTTGGCTTATTCATTAAAAATGTAAACAAATTATATATAAAAGTATTACAAATATATATATATATCACATTATATTTTATAACACACTTAAGATTATAATTTGATCATTAAAACAATAACAACGATTTCACATATTCTTACAGATGAATCCATGGTTAATAATCAAAAGTGAAGAGGGGAGTGCCTCTCGCAGCGGGGGGAACGCATCACTAGATGTTAGTACACCGCTGCAGGGGCACTTCAATGCAACATGATAATTGTGATTACAACATACCTAGTGGGAATTCACAGAGGAACCTTATACCAGGTTTATATAGATTTAAGTAATTGTAGATTTTAATTAAAAGCATGCATATGTTTATATATGCGTATTTGAATTTTATTTGAATATGATATTGAAAACATATAGTATTAGAACATTTTTTATCATGAAAGTAATTAAATATCTGATGACCTATCAATATTTTAATAATTTAACTATAATTCAAAAGAAATTTCAAATATATATTTACTAAATAATATATTATTATTAGTAGTACCTTACATTATAATCCTTTATTTAAATATCATACTTAATAATAGTTATTATTTTACTAATTCATAATTAGAAAATTAATGAAATAAGGATGTAATATTAAATTGTAATCTGAAAAAAAATGTGTTGTTATATTGTTTTGCCTGGTTGTTGGATATTTTCTTAAAAACCAAAATCCAGGCTTTTGTCAGTTTTTATGCTTTTTACAATTACAAATATTTGTATTTAGTTTAAAAATATTTTTAAATTCTTTCATAACAAAAAACTCAATTGTATTATTTTTATTATAATTTTAAAATATATTGACTTATATCACTTTAATATTTAATTATATCACATAATGTAAAATTGGAATCGTTGAATCTATTATTTTTGATTGGTATTCATGTAACGATTTTGATGAACTATTTGTTTGTAAATAGAGTAAATATAACTGTATATAACTAATAGTAACCTATTTCTTTACAACTAAGTATGAGCTTCAGCATTTTAATTATTGAATTTTGTAACATAACTTTAGCCTAATATCAACAGTTAATCATTTTAATAATATGATTACTATAATGCAATATTACAATAATTAATGTCATTCACAATTATGTTGATATATTTACAAAATTTCTCTACTAATAATACTTGTAATCTAAAATACGTCAATTTTATTGTTATTTTTTATATATTTTTATAAATGATTAATTATAAATTTATTTTAATTATCCTAACCTAAAATATGTCCTATATTATATAGTTTATAAAATATAAATATTAAAAAAGATTTTTATGCTCATAAATTTACTAATTCGATTAAAATTCGTTGTGCACTTGGCTTTAAATAATAATAATATTAACTAATAATAATTATTAATAAATATACATAATATATAATATAAATATACTAAATATTTTGATTATATTTGATTCTGTATTTGATAACATTCACCAAATAAAACAATCAAATATAATAAATATCTGATTAATCATTTAAATACAAATAAACCACCTAAGTGTTACGTACAAATACGTATTTGGAGCCATAACTGATATCACTGATATGTGCTGATGTTTCATAGGAAACCAGTATGTTTCATTGACCAATATACATGGTATTATCTACTAATTTATAAATTAAAATGAATTTAAAACATTACCAGTCAGTGCGATGCGATACTATAACATTTTCAACCAATAATATTCGTAAGTCAAACTTTCCCACTGTAGGACACTACACATAAACATACACATACATATACACATACTATATGATACGAATATACACACATTGCGATGATTCATTATCTTCTACTTATTGTTGTAGCCATTACGTAAGACATTTGGACCAAGTGGATGTGGCTGCGAAGTTCAAGGAATCGCCCCTCCAGCCCTAAACCCAATATATATCAAGAGAATATGCCATAAGAATACTGATAAACTAGGCTCAGAAGAATGTAAAGAGAAGAAGAGAGTGCGATGAAACGACATAAGCAGCTACGCCTTAACTCGAAGTTAAATGTTGCAATTAAACGAAAGTTACCACGCTGCAGCATCGTCTCCACTACTCACTTTCAGGCCTGTATCGGGTAAGAGAGATAGAGGGCAAGAGGACATCGCTACAATTACGATTTACGCTACGAAACGAAGAAAAATAAAGGTTATATATTCGATTAAACCAGATATACATTTTATACCTATAACTATAGTTGTTGTTCTTAATCTATATAGCTATAGCAATATATAACTGCTGCCCCTTACACTACCTCTACTACTAATACATTATCTTCTTCGTTTATAGACTGCAAGAACCTCCACTACTATTAGTGCCACTACTACTATCTCCGACTCTATAAATCTGTATAATATAATTGAATGCGTTAATTTAAATTACTTAATTTATTTAAAATATATTAAATATATTAAATATATAATCTTATATATATACATATTAGTGATGTAAATGTTGAGGAAAATAGATGTCTCGAGACATTCAAATCTAAAATAAATTCGTATTTTAATAATATTTATAAAATAATACCGATTTTTTTAAATGAATGTAATTTTATTTTACTAATAAATAAATATATCTGTTATTGTTAAAATAAATGAAATATAAAGCATTATACCATTACCAAGTATAATTTTCAGAGTACAACAAATAACATTGCAGATATTGCAAGAAAAACACACTGTCCTATTAGATACATAAATTATAGAATATAGTATCTATTAATTATTTTATAGTTTCATTCAGAGTTATAGGTTAATATATAGTTTTTTCGTAGGCTTATTCATTAAAAATGTAAACAAATTATATATAAAAGTATTACAAATATATATATATATATATCAAATTGTATTTTATAACACACTTAATCTTATAATTTGATCATTAAAACAATAACAACGATTTCACATATTCCTACAGATGAATCCATGGTTAACAATCAAAAGTGAAGATGGGAGTGCCTCTCGCAGCGGGGGGAACGCATCACTAGATGTTAGTACACCGCTGCAGGGGTACTTCAATGCAACATAATAATGGTGAGTACAACAGACCTAGTAGGCCTTCACAGAGGAACCTTATACCAGGTTCATATAGGTTTAAGTCATTGTTGATTTGAATTAAAAAATTATTACAAATGTTTATTAATGCGTATTTGAATTTAGTTTTATTTGAATATGATATTAAAAACATATAGTATTAGAACATTTTTTATCATGAAAGTAATTAAATATCTGATGACTAGTGTTGGAAATTTTCAGATTTTTCACTCATTCGAAGGTTTCGAATAGTAAATAAATACACTTCGAAGGTTTCAAATAATATTATTTATATTAAATTAAGTATTCAAAGGTTTAGAATAGTAAATAAATACACTTTGAAGGTTTCAAATAGTAATATTTGTATTAAATTAAGTATACAAAGTTTTCGAATAGTTAAATTATTCATTTCTAAGGTGTAAAATAGTAAATAGATACACTTCGAATGTTTAAAATAGTATTATTTGTATTAAATTAAGTATACAAAGTTTTCTAATAGTAAAATTATTCATTTTAAAGGTTTAAAATAGTAAATAAATACAATTTGAAGGTTTCAAATAGTAAATATATTTAATAATTAAAAATAATAATAATTATTTATTTTGAAAAATATATATAATAATAGAATGTAATATAATAAAAAAGGGTTATGAATTTTGAATTATGATCAATTAATATCAATAAGTCTAATTATTGGACATAATACTGGACATAAATTTGAACGTTTTATTGTTAAAATATTTGGAGCCATAGAAAATATTCTTTCTGCAGGAACAGAAGATGACTGCCCAGTTAAATATTTTTTTTTCAATCTTAGAAAGAATTGGAAATTACTTATCGTGGTCAGACCACCACATTAATGGACAATCATTCCGGTCAATTCTCTGTTTATACAGATATAATTTCAGTTCATCTATTTCATTATAAAATAGAGATAAGTTTCTATTATTTTAAATAAAATATTGAAGTAGGATATGATATTTTTCGATTAGTTAAATACAATTATTTAAAGTTATTTAAATTATATTTACTAAATAATCTAATAATGAAATAAAGATGTTTCTATTATTTTAAATTATATTTATTAATAATAATAAAGATATGTTTCCATTATTTTAAAAAAAGAGTATTCAAAAAAAAAGTTATCTCTATATTATATTTTTTGAGAATTTTCATATAACTGTATATAGTATTTATTTTTTAAATAAATAATTATTATTAAATAAATTATAAATTCAATTTTTATATCATAAATATCATATATTTAAACTAGTTATAATAACAATGTTCCATTTTATTGGTATACAAATATTAATTCATAAACCGTTTATACATTTTAAATAAATATATAACACTATATGACACTTAAAATTATTAATTTACTTTAATTTCTAATTCAGTATTTATAGAAATTAATTAATTATATATATATATATATATATATAAATATATGCTAAGTATAGTATTTATATACTATGTTATAGTGTATATACTAAGATATAGAATTATTATAATAAAGCGTAGAAATAATCGAAAATAGAAATAAAACACAATATTTTGTAAATGGCATAGAAATATTCAATTTCTACTTTAACTTATTTGAATTCTTCTTATCTATGTAAGAGTAATAAATTATTAGTTATATAGTTTAATATTTAAATAATAAATTTTAATTATATTATAAACAGAACATGTTAAAAATAAAATGAACCCATACTAGAATGAATAAAACAAATAATGTGATACTATATAAAAATCTGTAATAATAGTACATTATTAATTATATATTTTAATTGTATAATAAATTTGTAACATATATATATGCAAACTGAGACCGTTAAAAATAAATTGAAATATCAATATAATACTTTACAATATTTTGTCTTCGTTAATATTTATAAATTTATGTTAATGTTTATTTAAAAATATTATTAAAATATTGGAAGTTTTCGAGAAAACAAATTGTAAGATTTGAAGTTCTTGAGAAAATGTATTTAAAATGTATTTGAAATTTTAAAACGTAAATTTCAAAAAGTATTTGAAATTTTGCAGATCTGTCTAGTATACATAATATATTTTTCATTTATGAATGATACTAGGAAATCTATTTTTATATTATTTATATCAAATTAAGATTTTCTATAATTCTATTATTAATAAATATCATGTATAATTTGTTATTTATCTTGCAAATATTTTAATACTTTTTTTAAATATTTATTAATAACACAATATTTAACATATAATAGAATATAATAATTAACAAATAAATCCATATATTTATTTCAATTATTTCTATGTAATGAATGAAAAATACTATGTATTTTAAGGATATTTAAAAAATGTAAAATGATATTGTGATTGAGATTATTTTTAACTTTTTGTAATAAATATTTGTACAATAACCTATTATAATAAATAGTCGTAGATTTTTTTTTTATTATTAATATCATATTTCAATATTTCTATATTTCTATAAATACATTATAGTATCTATTATTTATATTGTAGTTTCAGTCAGGGTTATAGGTTAATATATAGTTTTTTTGTTGGCTTATTATTGAAAAATGTAAATAAATTATTTAAAATATATTATAAATATATATATATATATATATATATATATATATATATATATATATATATCGTAAAGTTACTTATGCTATGTCTATATATTTATAGATGTCCGCTGATCGAAAATTGATATGTTTGTTTGATTTATTTTATTTGGTTTTATTAGCTTAGGATACCTATACGATTTTTATATAATTTAAAATTACGTGCTTAGATTAGTACCAATATGGACGTTTGCGTACCATGTACAATGTACGACGTACTAATTTCTGGCGAATACGGGCCCTGGTGTGAATCAATAATTCATCTAAAATAATTAATAATTCGTTCGTAAATAAATTTATTTATTATATTTCAACTCCTATACAATATGCTCATTATAATTGCGATGGTGACGATTTATTAGATCCATCACGTGCTGCGTCATCCTACTGGCCTTCCTCGTAACAGTTTCTACATCACGACTGCTCCTGTTGCGGCATCGATTGTTTGATCTCGCCAATGTGTTTCCTGCTCCATCTCATGGCTATAATGTCCTGCCTGGAGTGCAATGATGTCTCCACTCCTGATGATGCCATTTCGTGTGATGGCTGTGACAACACCATTCACTACAAATGCCTATACCTATCCTTGCCAGCTGAGTGTCGATCCCAGAATATGCCAAAATACGGTTAACAATCATAAGTGAAGAGGGGAGTGCCTCTCGCAGCGGGGGGAACGCATCACTAGATGTTAGTACACCGCTGCAGGGGTACTTCATGTTGTTTCTCGACGATATACTTCTGTTGGCGATCTTTCCTACCGAGGTGATAACTTCTATATGTTATCATATCAAATACACTCCTACCTCATCTTCAAAAAATAATAGACAACATGAAAGGTTTGAATTTAAAAATAACATAGCAAGATGACCTGATTGCTTTTATTGCAAGAAAAAAATGCACTTCAAAACAAGATATAAGAATTTTATAGTTTCATTCAGAGTTATAGGTTAATATATAGTTTTTTCGTTGGCTTATTCATTAAAAATGTAAACAAATTATATATAAAAGTATTATAAATATATATATATATATATATATATATCAAATTATATTTTATAACACACTTAATCTTATAATTTTATCATTAAAATAATAATAACGATTTCACATATTCCTACAGATGAATCCATGGTTAACAATCAAAAGTGAAGAGGGGATTGCCTCTCGCAGCGGGGGGAACGCATCACTAGATGTTAGTACACCGCTGCAGGGGCACTTCAATGCAACATGATAATGGTGAGTACAACAGACCTAGTGGCCATTCACAGAGGAACATTATACTAGGTTCATATAGATTTAAGTCATTGTTGATTTGAATTAAAAAATTATCACAAATTTTATTGATGCCTAATTGAATTTAGTTTTATTTGAATATGATATTAAAAACATATAGTATTAGAACATTTTTATCATAAAAGTAAACATAACAATATTTTAATAATTTTAATGAAATTCAAAAGAAATTTCAAATATATATTTACTAAACCATTAAATTGTATTAGTAGTACTAAAATTAGTAGTACTTAAAATATAAATTATTAAATTAAATTATTATCCTTTATTTAAATATCATAATTAATAATAATTATTATTTTACTAATTTAGAATTAGAAAATTAATGAAATAAGGATGTAATTATATTGAAATATGAAAAAAATGTTGTCTACATATATATTAAAGGGCTTACATTTTTGTTTTCGTAGTCGTCACTTGACCTTTTTTTGCGAGCGAGCCATCGCGACGAATTCTCGAAATTTTTCGACAAAAATAATATATAGGTAATCTATAGATAATAAAACCGCAATAATATTTGTATATAATTACCATATAATTAGCGAGTAATGAGTATATATTATACGGTTATAATTATATATATTTTTATATATTTATATATTTTTTTATTTTATTTATTGATCTAGGATATTTTAAAAAAATTTAAATTTTTTAAATTCGCTATGGCGAGGATAGGTAAGCGAGCTTATATCGCGTATACGGACATTATAAAATATGTTATATACGCATTTTTTTCGCATTTTACTAATAATACTCGAACCCTAATAATACTAGATTTCGAGATTATAATTTTTTTTTCCTATCTCCGCCGTGAAAAATAATTTATTAAAACTGTAAAAAAATCAAAATCCACAATAATGATTCGATTTCGATAATTTTAACTTTATCTAATAGGTAATTAAAATATAATATTATTTTCTAAATCGTGACATCTAATTTTTAATATTCTTCGAGCTACGGCCGAAATTGTGAAAAATGCGTGATTTTCGATAAGTCGATTCGACTTCCGGTAACCCGTTCGCCTCGATTATGGATTCAACGAATGCGGAGTACGAAAGTACCTACAATAAAATGAGATAAACCATTAATATATGAATAATTTGGGGGTACAGATCGGTTTTAATTTTTCGCCAAAATTCAAGAAAAAATGTTGAAATTTATTTAAAAAAAAAAAATATAAAAAATATTCTTCGAGCTACGGCCGAAATTGTGAAAAATGCGTGATTTTCGATAAGTCGATTCGACTTCCGGTAACCCGTTCACCTCGATTATGGATTCAACGAATGCGGAGTACGAAAGTACCTACAATAAAATGAGATAAACCATTAATATATGAATAATTTGGGGGTACAGATCGGTTTTAATTTTTCGCCAAAATTCAAGAAAAAATGTTGAAATTTATTTTTAAAAAAAAAATTCTAATTTCTATTCTATAATGTTAAGAGTGATGAGTAGATATAAATGTAACCATCCGCGATGCATTTACTATGATTATTTACCTCATAAATTACTACAAAAGTACATTTCCTATCTCCACCATATAAAAATGTGAATTTATAATATTTGTATCATGTAAAACATAGATAATCAATACTAATCATCCAATTTCAATAATTTTAACTTTATTAAATAGATAATTATAATATAATACTATGTTATAAACTTAGATTACTTTATGTAATTAATTAAATCACTAACAAATATTAAATGTCCCTGTATTTTCATGTAAATATTATATATTCCATATTTTATGTACTTTATTATACCAATAATGAAGTAAATTTCATAATTCTTGATTGTAAACAACTCTAATTATCTATGTGTATACGATACAATCACGGTCTACTCAAATTTATTTAGAAATTTTAATTCATTAAAAAATATTAAATTCTTAAATATCTATGCAGTTTGTTCTCTATCTCATTCATTTCACCTAGAACCGTCGATATTATTATTATATATAATTAGGTATAACCTATATATTGGAAATATATTGGAAATTGACCTAAACTGAAAAATGGGTTAATTGTCCAATTATAGTAACATTTGATATATATATATATATATATATATTATTCAACAGGGACACGAAAACGACAAATACAATTAATATTACCTATGATGTTTACTGTATACAGAATTATTTTTAAAAAATTCTTGCCAATAATATTAATTTTCGCATAGATTATTTATTTAAATATAGATACAATATTATATTTTAACTTTTCTTTATTTTGTTAAATTGATTTAATTTAGCACTAATGGAATTAAGTATCAATTATTATTTTATTTCTATATTTAAGTTGATATTATGATTTAATAAATAAAGTTACTATTTTAAAATCATAAATTCTTTAAGTATCTATGTTATTTTGATATAATCATAATTTCATTTATGTGTCAACTTAATTATATTAATCAACAATAATTATAATCATAATTATATTGATATTAAGATAATATAAATTTGAAATAATGTTATAATGATTGAAAAATATTAAACATTGAAACATTGTATTTAATAGTATTAATGTTAAATTCATATATTAAATATAACATATATGTAATTATATAATATTTTATAATATATAAGTCATTTCAAATTAAATACTAATATGAACATATCTCCGCTAATACATATATAATTATAAGCATATCAATAATATAAAATATTCAAAATATAGAGTCTAATGAACGTTTTTGCATAAACGTTCATTATAAACTAGAGTATAATGAACGTTATAAAAGGTTCGCTATTTCGACCACCCAATGAACGTTTCAATTTAATCTAATGAACGTTTAGTTTTTACTGTGTAGTACATTAAGCTGGAACGTGGTACGTTAAGCTGGATTTTTTTGCTGCATTACTTCACGAGTGAGCCTATAAAAGTAGATTTTCACAGTTGTGGTTAGGTTGGGTTAAGTTTTAATTTGTGTAGGTTTTTTTTAGCTGCATTACTTTCCGAGTGAACCTATACAAGGAGATTTTCACTGTTGTGGTTAGGTTGGGTTAAGTTTTAATTTGTGTAATTTTTTTTTAGCTGCATTACTTCCAGAGTGAACCTAAAAAAGTATATTAATATATATTGTTATTTTCACAGTTGTGGTTAGATTGCGTTAAGTTTTAGTTTTTGTAGGTTTTTTTTAGCTGCATTACTTCCCGAGTGAGCCTATAAAAGTATAGTGATATGTGTGTGTATGTATGTGGTCATAGTTATTTTCACTATTGTGGTTAGGTTGGGTTAAGTTTTAATTTGTGTAGGTTTTTTTTAGCTGCATTACTTCCCGAGTGAACCTATAAAAGTATATTTTCACAGTTGTGGTTAGAATGGGTTAAGTTTTAATTTGTGTAGGTTTTTTTTTAGCTGCATTACTTCCAGAGTTAACCTATAAAAGTATATTTTCACAGTTGTGGTTAGGTTGGGTTAAGTTTTATTTGTGTAGGTTTTTTTTAGCTGCATTACTTCCCGAGTGAGCCTATAAAAGTATAGTGATATGTGTGTGTATGTATGTGGTCATAGTTATTTTCACTATTGTGGTTAGGTTGGGTTAAGTTTTAATTTGTGTAGGATTTTTTTAGCTGCATTACTTCCCGAGTGAACCTATAAAAGTATATTTTCACAGTTGTGGTTAGAATGGGTTAAGTTTTAATTTGTGTAGGTTTTTTTTAGCTGCATTACTTCAAGAGTGAACCTATAAAAGTATATTTTCACAGTTGTGGTTTGGTTGGGTTAAGTTTTAATTTGTGTAGGTTTTTTTTTAGCTGCATTACTTCCAGAGTTAACCTATAAAAGTATATTTTCACAGTTGTGGTTAGGTTGGGTTAAGTTTTATTTGTGTAGGTTTTTTTTAGCTGCATTACTTCAAGAGTGAACCTATAAAAGTATATTTTCACAGTTTTGGTTTGGTTGGGTTAAGTTTTAATTTGTGTAGGTTTTTTTTTAGCTGCATTACTTCCCGAGTGAACCTATAAAAGTATATTTTCACAGTTGTGGTTAGGTTGGGTTAAGTTTTATTTGTGTAGGTTTTTTTTAGCTGCATTACTTTCCGAGTGAACCTATACAAGGAGATTTTCACTGTTGTGGTTAGGTTGGGTTAAGTTTTAATTTGTGTAATTTTTTTTTAGCTGCATTACTTCCAGAGTGAACCTAAAAAAGTATATTAATATATATTGTTATTTTCACAGTTGTGGTTAGATTGCGTTAAGTTTTAGTTTTTGTAGGTTTTTTTTAACTGCATTACTTCCCGAGTGAGCCTATAAAAGTATAGTGATATGTGTGTATGTATGTGGTCATAGTTATTTTCACTATTGTGGTTAGGTTGGGTTAAGTTTTAATTTGTGTAGGTTTTTTTTAGCTGCATTACTTCCCGAGTGACCTATAAAAGTATATTTTCACAGTTGTGGTTAGATTAGGTTAAGTTTTAATTTGTGTAGGTTTTTTTTAACTGCATTACTTCCAGAATGTTCCTATAAAAGTAATAAAGTTGTTTTAGTAATAAAGTAACTTTTAGTAGTAAAGTAACTACTTTAAGTAATACAGTTTTTTATAGTAATAAAATAACTATTCTTAGTAATAAAGTAACTACTTTTAGTAATAAAGTAACAATTTAGTAATAAAGTTGCTTTAGTAAAAAAGTAAGCACTCAAGGAGCGTTAGCCCTTGATTGCGGAAAAAGAGTCCGCTAGTTGTTGGATTATTTTGCCTGGTTGTTGGATATTTTCTTAAAAACCAAAAAACAGGTTTTTGTCAGTTTTTATGGTTTTTACAATTTCAAATTCTAGTATTTAATTGTTGTTATTTTTTAAATTAGTTTATAAATTCTTTCATAACAAAAAACTAACTCAATTGTATTATTTGTAATAACATTTTTGACTTATATCACTTAATATTTAATTATATCACATAATGTAAGAATTGGAATCGTAGAATCTATTATTTTTGATTGTTATTCATGTAACGATTTTGATGAACTATTTTTTTGTAAATAGAGTTAATATAACTGTATATAACTTGTAACCTATTTCTTTACAACTAAGTCTGAGTTTCAGCATTTTAATTATTGAATTTTGTAATATAGCTTTAGCCTAATATCAACAGTTAATCATATTAATAATATGATAACTATAATGCAATATTACAATAATTAATTTCATCCACAATTATGTTGGTATATTTACAAAATTTCTCTACTGATAATACTTGTAATCCAAAATACGTCAATTATATTGTTATTTTTTATATATTTTTATAAATTATTAATTATAATTTTTTTTTAATTATTCTAACCTAAAATATGTCCTATATTATATAGTTTATAGAATATAGATATTAAAAAACTGTTGATTGTTCATTAATTTACTACTTTTATTAAAATTCTTTGTGCACTTTTGGGTTCAAATAATAATAATGTTAACTTATATTAAATATATTTTGATTATATTTGATTCTGTATTTGATAACATTACCCAAATAAAACAATAGAAATATAATACATATCTGATTAATCATTTAAATACAAATAAACCACCTAAGTGTTACGTACAAATACGTATTTGGAGCCATAACTGATATCACTAATGTGTGTTGATGTTTCATAGGAAACCAGTCTATTTCATTGACCAATACAGGGTACTATCTGCTCATTTATAAATTAAAATGAATTTAAAACATTACCAGTCAGTGCGATGCGATACTATAACATTTTCAACCAATAATATTCGTAAGTCAAACTTTCCCACTGTAGGACACTACACATACACATACACATACATATACACATACTGTATGATACGAATATACACACATTGCGATGATTCATTATCTTCTACCTATTGTTGTAGCCATTACGTACGAAATTCAGAAAACAAATAAATTGGCATGGTGCTAAGAAGTCTATATTGAATAGTATGCTATTACAAGCACTATTAGAACCCACCGTCGCCGCCACTACTAGCGCCTCCTATAGTGCGTTATCGGTGAAGAGAGACGAGGAGGCCCCCCTCAAAGTTCAGAGTTCAAGCAAATCCACTAGCACCACGCCCAATTAAACTAAGGTTCTATTCACGCACATAAATCACGTACATGCGCTAATAAACCACTAATTTCAGAGTATCGTTAAGACTTTTGTTTAAATTTTACCTCTATTTATATATATATATATATATATATTCCAATAAATATATATCGTCGTATTCAAAAAAAAATTATCTTTATATTTTATTTTTTGAGAATTTTCATATACTGTATATAGTATTTATTTTTAAAATAAATAATTATTAAATAAATTATAAATTCAATTTTTATATAATAAATATCATCTATTTAAACTAGTTATAATAACAATGTTCCATTTTATTGGTATACAAATATTAATTCATTAACCGTTTAAAACTATATGTCTAAAAATACATTTTAAATAAATGTATAACACTATAGTGTTATATATATATATATATTAAATATACACTTAAAATTATTAATTTACTTTAATTTCTAATTCAGTATTTAAAGAAATTAATTAATTATATATATATATAAATATATGCTAAGTATTGTATTTATATAATATGTTATAGTGTATATACTAAGATATAGAATTATTATAATAAAGCGTAGAAATAATCGAAAATAGAAATAAAACACAATATTTTGTAAATGGTATAGAAATATTCAATTTCTACTTTAACTTATTTGAATTCTTCTTATCTGTGTAAGAGTAATAAATTATTAGTTATATAGTTTAATATTTAAATGATAAATTTTAATTATATTATAAACAGAACATGTTAAAAATAAAATGAACCCATACTAGAATGAATAAAACAAATTATGTAATACTATATACAAATCTGAAATAATAGTACATTATTAATTATATATTTTAATTGTATAATAAATTTATAACTATAACTGTAACTATAACTATAACTATAAATGCAAACTGAGCACGTTAAAAATAAATTGAAATATTAATATTACGAAACAAACAATATAATACTTTACAATATTTTGTCTTCGTTAATATTTATGAATTTATGTTAATGTTTATTTAAAAATATTATTAAAATATTGGAAGTTTTCGAGAAAACAAATTGTGTGATTTGAAGTTATCGAGAAAATGTATTTGAAATTTTAAAACGTAAATTTCAAAAAGTATTTGAAATTTTACAGATCTGTCTAGTATGCACCATAATATATTTTTCATTTATGAATGATACTAGGAAATCTATTTTTATATTATTTATATCAAATTAAGAGTATTGCAAGAAAAACACCCATTCCTTATTGTAGTAAATTATAGGAATTATAAATAATTAATATAAGTAACTATAATAATATAATATATAATCGCAGTGTTATCAAGTGAATGATAAACTAATGAATTATACTAGTAAATCTAGTTTTATATTATTTATATCAAATAAGAATATCAATAATTCTATTATTATTAAATGTCATGAATAATTGTATTTTTTTTTTGAAAGATTTTTTTACTTATTGTAAATTAGGATAACTGATATTTTTATGATTACTATGTAAAAAATAAATGCATATATTTATTTAAATTATATCTATTTTATGCATTAATGAACAATAAGTTTCTTCAAAGCTATTTTGAAAATGTAATATGATATTGTGATTATTAAAATTTAAAAAATAATGTAATAGACGTTTTATCCACGTTTGTATATATACCTGTAATAATAAGTAATGGTATATAATAAGTACAGTTATATTTCAATATTGGTGAAACATATTAGATACATAAATTATAGAATATAGATTCTATTAATTATGTTATAGTTTCATTCAGAGTTATAGGTTAATATAGTTTTTCGTAGGTTAATCTTATAATTTTATCATTAAAATAATAATCACGATTTCACATATTCCTACAGATGAATCCATGGTTAACAATCAAAAGTGAAGAGGGGAGTGCCTCTCGCAGCGGGGGGAACGCATCACTAGATGTTAGTACACCGCTGCAGGGGCACTTCATGTTGTTTCTCGGCGATATACTTCTTTTGGCGATCTTTCGTACCGAGGTGATAACTTCTATATGTTATCATATCAAATACACTCCTAGCTCATATATATATATAATTTCTATTATTATATTATAATATTGTAACTAAATTACAATACATTATAATTTATAAGGATATTAAATATTTATAAAACATTATAATATATATCAATATGATACAAACACTTAATATGTCAAGGATATAAATGTATACATGGACATAATGCCCTATAAGGACATGACCTAGGTTCAATAGTTGTCAGCTTCACGCCTCTATACATCGCGTGCATACTTCATACCTAAATCTTACCCTATCTTAACAATTATACCCCTTATTACCGCTATAGCAAATTATATCATTATTATAATAATAATTATAATTATAATTATAATTATATATATATATATACGAATAGGGGAAGGAAGGGTGTTGTGGAAAGGAGGGAGTTGTGGAGAATGCAAATAACTTTTTAATTATAACAGATAGGACAAAATGTTGTATATATATTATTAGCAGTATGGCAAGCTCCGTTTTTTTAGAAAAAAAAATAAAAATAAAAACTAATCAATTAACAAATATTTAACTAATTAAAAAACAGTACTTTTTGATTAAAAAAACGTAACTTTAAGCTGTTATATCTACGAAAATAATTGAAATATATAGATAATTTTTATAGTATATTGTAATCATAAATATCGTTATCAATATACATTTTAAAAGTTAATTATTATTAACATTTATTTTCATTATATATGCACTTTAAGAAGGCTATAATATTAATGATTTTTACATAAAAGTCGGGTGTTGTGGAGAGCTTTTATCCAATCAGCGTCGTTGATTTTGTTTTAAAGTAGATATATATTTTAGACAATAGTGGGAAATACTTGTTATATTTGATATTTTATATACACTATTTTACTAGTATCATCTTATTATATATCGAATATTTAATTACATCGTAGTGTCTCACGCAATTTGCATATATATAAATACATAATTATAAACATAATAAATATATTTTATAATTTAAATATTACTATTAAATATAATTAACATAAAATGAACATAAATATAGTGATATTAATAATACAAATATATATATATACCGTTTATAATATATACTTAATGGTGAATATATACATATATATGCCTATTATATTAATACTACATAATTAGCTTAACCACTACTACTACTACTACTACTACTACTACTACTACTACTACTACTACTACTACTACTACTACTACTACTACTACTACTACTACTACCACCACCACCACCACCACTGGGCTAATTTCTAAAAAAAAATGCTCGTATTTTATAAAGTATCTATAGATACAGTTTAAATACAAATTTATCATTAAACTGAAGTTTAATAATAACAAAATAAATTTTTTTTCATTGGGTCATGGTATTTTAAATTAAGAATTATCAAAAAAGGGTAATGGTGACAAAATGTTAGGAACCACTGGCCTATATAGTATACTATAGTATACATGCAGTAATTCATCGAATACATAACAAAGCATTATATTAGCTATTAGTTTCCTATGACGCCCCCGCACATTAACTAATCGGTAACAGTATATGGCTATAGCCATATTAGCATCCGTATTACTTGCCGACATCAATAGAACATATATTATGTAATATAACATATTATAAATATATAGTATGTTATATAACATAATACTATAGTAGTGGTATTTAGAAATCCTTATGTAACAACCTGTATTTTTATTTATTATATTATGAACACAAAAATCACTACTATTAAATAATAATAGGCTGTTATTATTATTATTATTTTTATTATCATTATAGATATATATATATTTAATAATAATAATAATAATAATAATAAATATTAATTAGAAGAAAGTTGTACATTTTTTTCGTATGAAGTATATAAATTAATTATATTGTTATTTCCTCTAAAGGGCTTCAGATAAAGATCAATATCTTTTCTATGCTATCGCCCGATAAATATATATAATAATAAGTACTATTATTATTACTATATGTAACGAGGGAACCCTCACGAGAGAACCCTAACGAGAGAACCCTAACGAGGCAACCCTCACGAGAGCATATATGAAGCATATATCTGCATAATCTATAGGTCATATAAATCCCTAATACGGACACTATAGATGTGTTAATACGGACACCCTATAACCAATCAGCGCGCAGCGTATGAACAATTCTGATTTTCATAAAACTCGCGTGCGTTATAATATTAATACCACCAATAAAGCTAAATCTAAAATGTGTATTATGTAGATACTTAAATTGTATTATTAATTAAAAAATAATAAAAATAAATAAATTAACTACTTAAATTAGATTAAATTGTTCATAAAATTAATTATAAATAATGTAATTGTAATTTGTTTAATTGATTCATCATTAATATATAGTTTATCTAGTGGTATATATGGTGTCCTTATTATAACACAGAGTATCCGTATTCGGACATGGGTACCCAATACGGACACCCCCGTTATCTATGGAATTAAAAGATTAAATAAAATTTTAAAATCACAATAATATCTATAATCATATAATATTAATATATTGTAATTTTTGAATACAATTAATGAGTCATCAAATGTTAAGACAATTTATTGTTAAAGTGTCCGTATTAGGTTACTTTCCCCTATAGTGTATAGTAGAATATAAATTAATGTTACTGAAATTAATTAATGATTTTGTTATTTTTGGTGGAGATTATGAGGTCAAGGATATTGCCTTGGACATGGGTAGGGGAGGTGACGTGTTGGATAAGGTTGAAAGAGGTAATTAGATTGTTGAGGGACCGGGTCGAGGGTGGGTCAAGGAAGTTGAAATCACCTAATATAATGGTGTTAGGGGATATTGTGTGTAAGAAGAGGCGGAATTCATCTAGGAATGGGTCGATGGAGGGAGAGGGAGGACGGTAGAAAAGGGTAGTGTTGAAGGTCCGGGAGAAGGGTGAGCTGATGGCGCATCTAAGGGCTTCATAATGGGAGAACGAGTGATAGGAAATATTAGAGATAGTTAGAGAAGATTTGTAAAGTATTCCAGTGCAGCCACCGGGATGGGGAGAGTCGCGAGGGTTGTGAATGAAGCAGTAGGGGGGAGTGTTAAGAGTAGCAATGTGAGGAGAATCCAGAGGTGATAGCCAGGTTTCTGTGATGAAGTGGATGTCGAGGTCATGGTCGGTCATGAAGGAAATTACAGAACGGATTTTATTGCGAAGAGATCGTGCGTTGATAAGAACAGCATTGAGGGAAATAAGGTGGGGGTGGAGGGTGGTTAATTGTAGGTAGGGGGGATAGTATGAGTGAATGGAAGTGAAGGAAATAAGAGAGGTGTGTTGGGTGAGGGTGAAATAAGGGGAGAGGTATTAGTAGGGGGGTTTAAGATATCACGATATCGGGTGGGACACATGAAATTAAGGCGATGTGAAAATTGTTGGTGCCGCGGACCACGTAATTGAAGTTGGGGATGGGGTGTGAGAAGTTCAGGTGATTGATATATATATATATATTCAATATATAAATAAATATATATCGTCGTATTCCAAAAAAAAGTCATCTCTATATTATATTTTTTGATAATTTTCATATACCTGTATATAGTATTTATTTTTTAAATAAATAATTATTATTAAATAAATTATAAATTCAATTTTTATATCATAAATATCATATATTTAAACTAGTTATAATAACAATGTTCCATTTTATTGGTATACAAATATTAATTCATAAACCGTTTATACATTTTAAATAAATATATATCACTATATGACACTTAAAATTATTAATTTACTTTAATTTCTAATTCAGTATTTATAGAAATTAATTAATTATATATATATATATATATATATATATATATATAAATATATGCTAAGTATAGTATTTATATACTATGTTATAGTGTATATACTAAGATATAGAATTATTATAATAAAGCGTAGAAATAATCGAAAATAGAAATAAAACACAATATTTTGTAAATGGCATAGAAATATTCAATTTCTACTTTAACTTATTTGAATTCTTCTTATCTATGTAAGAGTAATAAATTATTAGTTATATAGTTTAAGTTTTAAATAATAAATTTTAATTATATTATAAACAGAACATGTTAAAAATAAAATGAACCCATACTAGAATGAATAAAACAAATAATGTGATACTATATAAAAATCTGTAATAATAGTACATTATTAATTATATATTTTAATTGTATAATAAATTTGTAACATATATAGCAAACTGAGACCGTTAAAAATAAATTGAAATATCAATATAATACTTTACAATATTTTGTCTTCGTTAATATTTATAAATTTATGTTAATGTTTATTTAAAAATATTATTAAAATATTGGAAGTTTTCGAGAAAACAAATTGTAAGATCTGAAGTTCTTGAGAAAATGTATTTGAAATTTTAAAACGTAAATTTCAAAAAGTATTTGAAATTTTGCAGATCTGTCTAGTATACATAATATATTTTTCATTTATGAATGATACTAGGAAATCTATTTTTATATTATTTATATCAAATTAAGATTTTCTATAATTCTATTATTAATAAATATCATGTATAATTTGTTATTTTTCTTGCAAATATTTTAATACTTTTTTTAAATATTTATTAATAACACAATATAAATACATTATAGTATCTATTATTTATATTGTAGTTTCAGTCAGGGTTATAGGTTAATATATAGTTTTTTTGTTGGCTTATTATTGAAAAATGTAAATAAATTATTTAAAATATATTATAAATATATATATATATATATATATATATATATATATATATATCGTAAAGTTACTTATGCTATGTCTATATATTTATAGATGTCCGCTGATCGTAAAATTGATATGTTTGTTTGATTTATTTTATTTGGTTTTATTAGCTTAGGATACCTATACGATTTTTATATAATTTAAAATTACGTGCTTAGATTAGTACCAATATGGACGTTTGCGTACCATGTACAATGTACGACGTACTAATTTCTGGCGAATACGGGCCCTGGTGTGAATCAATAATTCATCTAAAATAATTAATAATTCGTTCGTAAATAAATTTATTTATTATATTTCAACTCCTATACAATATGCGCATTATAATTGCGATGGTGACGATTTATTAGATCCATCACGTGCTGCGTCATCCTACTGGCCTTCCTCGTAACGGTTTCTACATCACGACTGCTCCTGTTGCGGCATCGATTGTTTGATCTCGCCAATGTGTTTCCTGCTCCATCTCATGGCTACAATGTCCTGCCTGAAGTGCAATGATGTCTCCACTCCTGATGATACCATTTCGTGTGATGGCTGTGACAACACCATTCACTACAAATGCCTATACCTATCCTTGCCAGCTGAGTGTCGATCCCAGAATATGCCAAAATACGGTTAACAATCAAAAGTGAAGAGGGGAGTGCCTCTCGCAGCGGGGGGAACGCATCACTAGATGTTAGTACACCGCTGCAGGGGTACTTCATGTTGTTTCTCGACGATATACTTCTATTGGCGATCTTTCCTACCGAGGTGATAACTTCTATATGTTATCATATCAAATACACTCCTACCTCATCTTCAAAAAATAATAGACAACATGAAAGGTTTGAATTTAAAAATAACATAGCAAGATGACCTGATTGCTTTTATTGCAAGAAAAAAATGCACTTCAAAACAAGATATAAGAATTTTATAGTTTCATTCAGAGTTATAGGTTAATATATAGTTTTTTCGTTGGCTTATTCATTAAAAATGTAAACAAATTATATATAAAAGTATTATAAATATATATATATATATATATATATCAAATTATATTTTATAACACACTTAATCTTATAATTTTATCATTAAAATAATAATAACGATTTCACATATTCCTACAGATGAATCCATGGTTAACAATCAAAAGTGAAGAGGGGATTGCCTCTCGCAGCGGGGGGAACGCATCACTAGATGTTAGTACACCGCTGCAGGGGCACTTCAATGCAACATGATAATGGTGAGTACAACAGACCTAGTGGCCATTCACAGAGGAACATTATACTAGGTTCATATAGATTTAAGTCATTGTTGATTTGAATTAAAAAATTATCACAAATTTTATTGATGCCTAATTGAATTTAGTTTTATTTGAATATGATATTAAAAACAAATAGTATTAGAACATTGTTTATCATGAAAGTAATTAAATGTCTGATGACAAATCAATATTTTAATAATTTAACTATAATTCAAAAAAAATTTCAAATATATATTTACTAAATAATCTACTATTATTAGTAGTACCTTACATTATAATCCTTTAATTAAATATTATAATTATTTTACTAATTCAGAATTAGAAAATTAATGAAAGGATATAATATTAAATTGAAATCTGAAAAAAAAATTGTTATTGGATTTTTTTGCCTGGTTGTTGGATATTTTCTTAAAAACCAAAAAACCTGGATTTTGTCAGTTTTTATGGTTTTTACATTTAAAAATACTAGTATTTATTTTTAAACAATTTAATGTATGCATATTTTATGCATTAATGAATAATAAGTTTCATCAAAGCTATTTTGAAAATGTAATATGATATTGTGATTATTAAAATTAAAAAGTTTTGTTCACGTTTGTATATATACCTGGTATAATAAGTAATGGTATATAATAAGTAAAATTATATTTCAATATTGCTGAAATATATTAGATACATAAATTATAGAATATAGTATCTTCTAATTATGTTATAGTTTCATTCAGAGTTATAGGTTAATATATAGTTTTTGCGTTGGCTTATTTATTAAAAATGTAAATAAATTACATATAAAAGTATTATAAATATATATACAGTGAAAGCCGCTTACTTCGACAGCCACGTACATCGATAATTCGAGATATTTTTGTTGGATTTACACCTATTTACATGTAAATTAATCCGCGTACATCGACAATCCACTTATATCGATAATTCGGCATTATCGACATATTTATAAGGTAATATTTGGAATTGAATCCACTTATATCGACAAATTTGATTATAAAACAAATTATTTACAAATTGTAATTTGTATGAAAAGTATTCCCATAATATTCATTGCTATTCCCCTACTACTTAATATCTTCAGTATATCTATAAATAACTTGAGCTTTAATATCTTAAGTAATTAAGTAATTGGTCAATATTTAGATATGCCTACAAATATGTATTGTGATATAATTACGTATGTCTTATTTCATTTATTAAATTATTGTAACAATGCCAAATCGTAAATTAATTTCTATCGTTGATAAATCTACTGCTATCAATAATATTAAAAATGGTAAGGAGAGAAATATTGTGGCAGAGGAACTGGGTGTTGGATTGTCTACTATTGTAGGATGAAAGATGAGAAAAATATAATAGAAAATAGTAAAATTGTAAATTAAAAAAATGTAAAAAAAATTAAATTATCACCTTATGATGATGTAGAAAACCTATTAGTAACATGGTTTGCTGCAGCAAGACGTGCTGGTATCCCTTTGAATGGTTTTTATTAACTTATATAAATCGTAATTATGATTTATTAGTGTTATTTTGCGTACGTTATTACATTTTTATATTATATTATAAAATAAGATTGTTATTGGCAAATGAATAGTTGGTAACATAAAATAAAATACAATCCGCTAAACAATCATCGATTACAAAATATTTTTGTTTATATATAAACTTTTTAGTAAATACGTATTTATTATTTAATAAACATGTAATTAAACCTTTTTTGTTATTATATTATATTATTACATACAATTAATTATATAACTTATACATCATTAGGGCTACGCCCCTATCGCTCATATCGACAATCCGCCTATATCGACATTTTTGGAGCTTACACAACCATGTCGATGTAGCGGCTTTCACTGTATATCAAATTATATTTTATAACACATTTAATATTATAATTTTATCATTAAAATAATAATCACGATTTCACATATTCCTACAGATGAATCCATCGTTAACAATTAAAAGTGAAGAGGGGAGTGCCTCTCGCAGCGGGGGGAACGCATCACTAGATGTTAGTACACCGCTGCAGGGGTACTTCAATGCAACATAATAATAGTGAGTACAACAGACCTAGTGGGCATTCACAGAGGAACCTTATATCAGGTTCATATAGATTTAGTAATTGTAGATTTTAATTAAAAGATTTACACAAATTTGTAATGATGCGTATTTGAATTTAGTTTTATTTAAATATGATAATATTAACATATAGTATTATAAAATAAATGAAATGTATACTGTTTTATCATGAAAGTATTTAAATGTCTTTGATGACAAAACAATATTTTAATAAAATTTAACTGAAATTCAAAAAAGAATTTTCAAATATACATTTACTAAATAATAGATTATTATTATTAGTAGAACTACCTTAAATAATAATCATTTATTTAATTATTATAATTAAAAATAATAGTTTTTTTTCTAATTCAGAATCAATTAATGAAATAATGCTGTAATAATAAATTGAAATCTTAAAAAAGCATGACTATAAATAAGGTTTGTATTTCACAAAAGTGATCAAAGTATTATATTATTTGTTTGTTTCATATAGGTATTGGTTTATTTGATTTTCAAAATATTCTGTTTGTAATATATTTAACATATATCATTTAAATATTAATCTATATCATTAATAATTTTTTACTATTACAGTTTACATAGTTAAGAAACTTCAATATATTTAAAGTAGAAATAAAATATTTCGATGCGGTTATTTAATAAATCAATGTATGTTATTTGTCATTTAATTTACGGTAAATGTAAGTTTTTAATATCGTATAATTCTTTGTTTATTATCATTATACATAATTATACTTTTGATTATATATTAATTGAAATAAAAGAATTAAACTGAATTTATTTTCTATATATAAAATCCCCTTCATAACATAAATAATTTAATCAGATAAATAATCGGTTCTCTAATATATATTACTTCCCAATTAAAAATATATGAAATAATAGCGGAATATATAGTTACCGACTGGTGCAATAGCTATAGCTTAAACCTAAACCCTTTATATATATCTTATGTCAGAGTATGAATCTACATGTGTATCATATATAACACTTTCTTGTTTATAATTTGTAATGCATGAGTTTATATACAAAGTATAATCAATTGACGATTAGGTATTAGTAATATAATAATGTGATATCGACCAGGCTCTCAAGGTTGGCTGTAACCGTTTATAGTCTACATATAATTAAAGATTATTCTATATTTAGTATACTATTACTTATTTACTTTAGTCGAATACTCTCTTGACCAGATCTTCCAATCTTACTTTCCATCGTTATCAATCCGTCATCAGTGTTCGTAATTCGTCTTTTTCTTCACAGTCGTAGTTATTTAAGTTGTCTACGAATATGTTGGGTTGTCTCCCTCTGTCTCTATTTGGCTACCATAAAAATTATAATATTAGTTATAGATATTATGTTTATATTCTGTAGTTTATATGATTATTAAATATTATAGTGATAATATAAAATCAAAACCAGGCATATCGAAGTTGGCTGCTAATTGTCATTTTTAATTTTAGCGTGGCTAAATATTCAAAGATAATTGTTAAGTTGTTAGAAAGAGAGTCAAGGCTTTAGTACATTATCTATTAGAGTACACTAAGTGCTGTACATGTGATGATATGCCGCTATATATAGACATTTATCTACGAACTGGGAGGTCATGCATGAGACGGCTTCACGTGAATTTGCCGGAGTTCGTTGTATAGCACGAGAAACTTTAGATAGTTTAACTTGGGTGTATTGAGTTCGATGGTGATCAATTTATTACAGGGATGATACGTTAGATCGGAATTCGATGTATCTAACTATATATTCGTCATTTACAATAATTTTAAATATTCGTAAATAAATTATAAAAATTTTCGAACAAATTTTAAATGTTGGTTTACTGGGTTTGGGTTTACAACGTATCTTGGCGCGATTCTAAGCGATAACGGAACTATCACAAAACATATTCTAATTAGACTATATATAATGCTACTGTTTACAACAACATCAGAAATGATGAGATTAACGATTAAATTAAAATAAAATTCAAGTTCAAGCTACGCGTAATTGATGTTATCACTTCTACCCTTAATACTAAACATTTCTGTCAACTTGTCATGGTGGACATATCCAGTGCTTTCGATACGCTAGACCATCAAATTCTACTGTCCCGTCTACACCTGCTTGGAGTTAAATACCTTGCCCTCTCATGGTTTACTTCATATATATCTGACCGTAGATGCAGTGTACAAATATATAATTATTTTTCTTCCCCTTCTCCTATGAAATATGGTGTTCCCTAGGTATCAGTACTCGGTCCTTCAATTTTCTATATTTATTTATATTCACTATCATCCATAATATTTAAATATACAAATTTCTATTATAATCTATATGCAGATGACATATGTAATTTTGTCATATGACAATAACATTAAATATGGCTTATTTCTAATAATATTCTCCTTAATACCTCAAAAACTACATTGTTCAATCTTTCTTCATCTCTAACTTAAGTTTAATTAATTAATTCCCTCCTTTTCTTATTGATAATATTGTAATATCTCCTTCTCCTACTGCATCCAACTTAGGGGTACTTTTTGATTCTACTTTTTCCTTCATTCCTCGTATCACTGCCATAACTAAATTTGCAAATTATCATCTATTTAGAATTAGAAAATACGAAAATCAATTATATAATTGTATAATTAACAATATTGTATCGATACTATAAAGAGTTATATTACTAAAACTCTAGTTAATTCCCTTGTCCTCTCACGTATAGATTATTGTTCCCCATTCCTCATCAATCTTCCATTATTCTCTATCTCTCCCCTAAATCGAGTTATTCATTCATCAATTCGTACAACATATGTCCTAATTATTCGAGACCATTCCTCTACTTCCTCATACCAACACTTACCTCCTTTGTTCCTAATTAACAAACGCTCTGCTTATCGCATACTATCTATTGTTCATTCCTCAATATACTCTTCGAATTTCACTCCTATATTTCTGTTTCTCTAGTACAAAGATCTTCCCTTCCATCTATTAGAATCCATGCATCTCATATTCTATTTACCTCTATTATCCGTCCCTCGAAATTGAATAATCGGGCACTGAGTTAAATTGGTCCTAAGCTATGGAATTCACTTCCATCCTATTATATCAATTCGTATAAAATGTGTTTTAATAAAACTTTCAATTCAATGTTATGGAAAGTTATTTTATGTATGTATTTGACAGGAAGAAATAATAAGTTATAATATATATATTATAAAGTATAATATATATATGTATAAGTATATAATATATATATATATATATATATAATCCTATAGGCTATAATACATATTATATATATATATATTAAATTCAATTAAGAATTAATTTAAAAATGAAATTGTTAACGAATAAAACTTTTAATAAAATTTCTAAAATTAATTAAATCGTAAACATACAATTCAACAAATATTAACGTATATTAAATAACATTCATAATATATAAATTCGCACGCCGAACACACCCGCATTTACGAACACACCCCCGCGTCTACGAACGAAGCCGAACTAGTGTTAACGCGTCGAGGCAACCCGTAACCATGGCACCCGTGATAAAACAGACGAAGGCGAAGAAAGCGGCTATCCGAGACCTGTACGCGCTGAGAGAACGGCAACAGTTCTTCTCCACCGCCGAACGGTACGTCAGGACCGAACGCCAGAACGGACGCATGCTAAGTGGCAGGTTCGTTATATAAATAAATAAATATTGTTTATTGAGATATACAGTTCGTATGAAATAATAAATATAAGTTATAAATTATAATGTATAGTTATTTTAAATCTCAAAAGGCCATAGAGTTAAGGTTCCGTTGAGGTCCTTTTCTGGTCTATCGCCGGGTAATATATCAGTATACACTTCCTGTTTACATATATTTTATTATAAGACGTATATTTTTATCTCTTATAAAATCAAGTAATATCATTATTCAGATAAGTAATACATATTTATAATTCATATATTATTTAAACTTAATTTATTAACTTTACATTAATATATTTATTTTATTGATATATATTTATTTACACCTTATTTGATTGCTTTTTCTATAGTTATTAATTTTGTATTGACATTTTTCTATATAATATTTCATGCATCAGTGATTTTCTGTTTGTTTTTCTTCAATTGCTTTATACTTTTTTATGTACATTTTAGTTTTATATACATTTATTATATATCTTCTATTGAATTTAATTTCATATATATTTTTATATGTATTATAGAAATAATAAATAATTTGTAGAATTTATTTATTATAGTATTATATATAGATGCAAATAATTTAATTTAAAATAATTTTATATATCTTCTATTGAATTGAATTTTCATATATATATTTATTGTATGTAATATAGAAACAATTTAAATGATTTGTAGAATTTATTTATGTTAGTATTATATATAGATGTAAATAATTTAATTTCATATATATATGTATCTATTAGGTATTATATATTAATAATAAACATTATATATAATTTATTTATTTTGGTATTACATATTGATGTATATATATACATGGTTATCATTAGTCACATACATATTCTAATACAGTTTTTCTTGAGTTTTTTCACTATATAAATATATTTATTTATATTATATATAAATTTCATTCACTATTGATATTAAAGACTTAATTGATGTGCTGTGTATTTCATTTTACTTTGATAATGATTTAAATAAATACATTTGTTTTGTGTTCATTAAAGTTTATATTTTAAATTTGATTACATAACAATATTATTTCCAATATATGATTTTACATTCTATACAATTTTCTTGAATAGATTTATTTCTATTTTATATTTTGTACATCATACATTTCATATATGTGCCTATTTATATTATTTATTTAATTTGTTGCATATATATTTATATGTTTATATGTAGATGTAAATTTCATTATATTTCATTATCTTTTTAGGATAAGTATTGTATTGATTAATTTTATAATTATATATATTTATATATTTTCAGTGACATTATGACGCAAAAACAAGATATTAATGAATTAAAAAACTCTATTCAAGAACTGCGTACAGTTGTATCTGAATTAGTAAATAAAGTTGATGAACTAACTGCAGTTGTAAATAATAAAGATAAAACAATTATTGAGTTAGAACAAAAAATTAATAACCTTGAACAATTTTCAAAACAAAATAATATTATTATATCTGATCCTAAATTGAATTTTGATTTAACTCAACGTAATCTAGCACCATCTTTCATCACATTTGCAAAGGAAAAATTAGATATAATTATACAACCGTATGACATTGTTAAGATACATAAATTAAAAAACAACAAGAATAAACATAATAAAATTTTAGTCAAACTACACCATAACTCTACTAAATTTGAAATTATTAAAAATTCTAAAAAATTAAAAGGCACTGATACATATATAAATGAACATCTAACACAATTTAATTCTGATATTTTCTACAAAGCTCGACAACTTCGAAAAGATAAAGTGATATTACATTGTTGGACTATAAATGGAATAACTTTTATTATAAAAAACGAAGATTCGTCTCCAGTAAAAATAACAGATATAAATAAATTCTCTGATATATAAATATTTTATTTTGTATTTATTTTTCGTTGTCGTTTGTTCTAATTTCATATTACATTCTATTTTTAACATTTTATTATAATTGGTATTTACATATATTTTTTATCTATATCTTTAATCTTTTATATTATCTTATTCAATTTTAACTTTTTAATATTTGTACTGTATGAACTTGAATGAAATCTATCCGCAATTTAATGTTGATCAAATTAACAATTTTAGTTCCAATAATGATAGTTTTAATAATAATAATTTCTCAAATTGTAATTTTAATTTTCTCAATGAATCCAATTATTACACCTCAAATGAATGGAAGTTGAATTCTAATAAAAATAATTTATTTAATTTTAATATTATTAACATCAATATTAGGAGTTTAAAAAAAAATTTTGATAAATTAATTATGTTTTTGAATACGTTTGATGATCATTTTGATATAGTTTCAATTACTGAAACATGGTTGAGTGATAATAATATTTTCATTTTTAATATTCCTGGTTATAACCATATATGTTCAAATCGTAAACATAAAAATGGAGGTGGTGTTTTAATCTATATACGTGAACATTATCAATTTAATATTCTATCTACCATATCAAATAACTATTATGACAACATATCAATTGAAATTATTTTTGAAAAATCAAAAAACATTATTTTCAGTACAATATATTTTCCTCCTACTTTAGAAAAATTAGCTCACTCTACATTTATTGATTTCTTGATAAATAATTTTCAGCAACATGTTAGTAATGATAAAAAAATGATTATCTGTGGTGACTTTAATATTGATCTAGTGCATATAAATACAAATAAAGTGGCTAATACCTTTTTTGATACGATGATTTCACTAGGTTGTTCCCATCTAATTAATCGTCCAACTAGAATCGACACTAAACATAATTCTTCATCTATAATTAATAATATATTTACAAATTTTAATCTTAATATGAAAAGATTTTCAGGAATAATTATTTCAGATATATCTGACCATTTTCCAATTGTTTTAAATTTACAATTGTCTACCAAACCTCAAGATAAAGTTAAATATACTAAAATCAAACAAAATCAAATTAATGATAGAACCATGTTTAATCTGTTTGAAATTTAAAAAAAAACAAACTGGGAATTCATAAAAACTAACGATACAGAAAAATCTTGGAATTTATTCTTGGAATACTTTATCTTACATTTTGATAGATACTGTCCAAAAATTAATAAAGCCTCCCACAAAAATAAACTCATTCCATGGAATACTCGAGATCTTAAAAAGGCTTGTAGAAAAAAACAGATATTATATAAAAAATATAAAATATCTAAATCTGGAAATGACTTATTTATTTACAAAATTTTTAAAAATAATACAACATCTTTAGTTCGAGAAGCTAAGAAAAAGTATTATTCAAATCTGTTAAAAAATTGCTCTGATACAAAAAATACATGGAATGTACTAAATAATTTACTTAATGTTAAAAAAAAATTCAAACAACTACCTGACAATTTTAATGTAAATAATGTGAATATTGTTGATTCTAAACAAATTGCTAATGAATTTAATTCTTTTTTTAGAGACATTGGTTCTAATTTAGATAATAATATAAATAATTGTAATGATGATGACTTTAAATTCTTTTTACCTGAACCTAATATACATAGTTTTTTTTTAACACCAGTAAGTTCAGATGAAATTATTAAAGTATTAAATGAATTCAAACCAAAAAAATCAAGAGATCATTATGGCATATCCATGCAGTTACTTAAATGTATTTTTCCTGTATTGGTTTATCCATTTGTTTTTCTTGTAAATTTATCTTTTGAATCAGGCGTTGTACCGGATTTCTTATAATTATCAAATATTATCCCTTTACACAAAACTGGTGATGATACATTTTTTAATAACTATCGTCCAATTTCTCTCACCTGTCAATTCGCAAATATTTTAGAAAAAATATTTTATTCTCGCTTTTATAGTTTTATATCATCTTTTAATATATTATCTCCTTCTCAATTTGGTTTTAGGAAAGGATACAGTACATCACATGCAATATTTAACCTCCAGTCACAAATCAGTACCTGTTTTAATAATAACAATGTTGGCGCTATAATCTTTATTGATTTAAAAAAAGCATTTGACACAGTTAATCACAGAATATTACTTTTTAAATTAAAAAATATTGGAGTACGAGGCATTGCACTTAACTGGATAATGAGCTATTTAACAAATAGATATCAACAGTGTATATATAATGATGTAATTTCAGATAAACTAAAAGTCATAACGGGTGTACCCCAAGGCACCATCCTAGGACCCATTTTATTTTTAATTTATATTAATGATATTACAAAATCATCTTCTTTATGTAAGTTTACCATGTTCGCAGATGATACTACTTTATATTTTGAAAATACATCAGCCGAATTACTTAATTATATTTGTCAAACTGAATTAAAAAATATTAATAAATGGTTAATATATAATAGGTTATCATTAAATTTAAATAAAACTTGCTTTATGTCTATTAATTCAAGAACTATTATAAATATAAATTTAAATAACATAAATATTGAAAGAGTTACATTTTATAAATTTTTAGGCGTAATTATAGACGATATATTAAACTGGAAACAACATATCTTGTTTTTAAAATCAAAACTAAAAAAAATCATATGGATTACCAACATTATTTCCAAATTTATAAATAAAAAAGCATTACTTCATATATATAATTCCATATTCTTGCCTCATATAAAGTATTGTAACATATTTTGGGGAAATACATATAAATCTAATGTATCATGCATATATATTCTTCAAAAGCGAATGATAAGAATTATATGTAAAAAACATTTTTTACATCATACTAATGGACTATTTATTGATAATTCTTTATTAAAAATAAATGAAATTACATATATAAGTACATGTGAATTTATGTTTAAAATTTTCAATGATCTTCATCCTGTTATAACAAATGCATTTTTTTCTGTAACTTCATCATCTCACAACACTAGGAGCATAAATAATTTCTCAATTATTAATTTCAAAAAAGAACTATGCAGAAGAACATTAATATACATTAAACCAATTACCTGGAATAAGCTTGATAATATTTTAAAAAATATTTCATATTATAAATTATTCAGGAAACGTATGTATACACATTTGTTATCTTCTTACTCAGTATACTTATAATCTAAATCTCATTTTTCTAATTTTATATCTTTTATCATGTATTTTATCTAATATTGTATTATATACTAAGATCCACATTTTATTCTTATTTTATTTTATTGACGTTTATGTAAAAATTAAAAAAAAATTAATACTTTTGAGTGTTTTACTTTACAATATTTTATTTCCCCGACATTAATAATATTATTTTACTGAATTTTTGCATTTTATATTTGAATTTACTTTCATGTTTTCTTTCTTTTTAATTGACGTTTATATAAAAATAATAAAATTAAAAAAAACTGTTAGGTATTTCTTTTTTCTTTAGTATTTTCTTTAGTATTTTTTATTTCCCTCTGACTAATAATATTATTTGACTTTATTTTTAATTACATAAACATTTTGTATTGAATCTTTTTTCTTGTATACTTGATTATACTTCTTTGTTTTATTTCTCTTTATTGACACTTATATAAAAATTAGTAATTAAACTAACATTTCAGTTTGAACAAATATTTTACATTCTTTACATTATTATAAAGTATTACAAAAAAATTCCTAAAACTTATTTACTGAAAAAAAAAAAAAAAAAAAAAAAAAATTTTACATACAGTTCTTACCATCTTTCTAGATATTCTTTTTGTTATGTTTTATTCAGTTTTATTCAGTTTTACTTCATTTTACTTCATTTTTTTCTTCTTTTATACTAATACATCTATATTTTTGTTTAGTGTATTATTTTATAGTACTTATTATTTATTTTAGTTATTTATTTATAAATAATTAAATGATGATTACATAATTTTATGGCAAGTTCAAACAATTTATATTATTTTTCTATTTTATTCATTGTATCTATGTAAACAGGAAGTCATCTAATATTTTATAATATTTTATTTATTTAGTTTTTTTTTGAACTTGCTTTAAAATTAAGGGTAATTGTCTCGATAAGCTTTAGCTTCTACAAAAACCCTGGTGCAAACCTAAATCTGATAATAATAATAATACACCTTCATAACGCGTAAGCTGCGGTTATATATACGAACGTTAAAAGCTAAAAGTAAAACAACATAAGATGAGCATGACCACTAAACAATACAATACAATCATAGCTACACTTGCCACATATTGTGGCCCATAATAATAACATAGTTTCAATGTTAATACCCATGCAAACTAAAGAAAGCCGAGATATATTCATTAAATAAGAATAAAGAATTAGGGTACGCACGTGCGTAACATACGAACCTATAGCTATATATATATATAGGTATACCAACGTCCAATCTGTATTCATTACATGTAAATTCAGATGGTACGTTCAGATACTACATTTTTCGACGTACCATCAAAACCTACCGTAGTACAAACGACGTATCTTTTACATTGGTTATTGTTTACAAAGCTTTATCGCTCGGTAAAAGTTATATATATATGACGCCTCCATCTAATTCTACTCTTTTAGAACCCGTACAGACATAGGAGCGACACGTTCGCTCCAATGTCTATGGTAGAGCCGCAGCCGAATACGTATATATTTTGTATCACTATTAGTAGCGCAGGCATACGCATCGATATAAAGAAAACTTCTACGTTGCACGCGCGCAGAATTCAACGGCATATGAATTATTAACCTACTGCCGCTCAAGTTCCTGCGCATCCGTCACGCATCACCGGCGAGTCACCGCCTGTGTCTGCACGAATAGCTATACAGAGCAGCCTATCGTTACCTGTACTTATAGGAGATACATACGGTACTTATTCTACATTACTTAATGAATGTATACGCCTTAACCCGTTTCCTATATAGGATAAACCCAGATATACGGCCTATGTTTATAT
>OZ025245.1:15664018-15896518 GCA_964019155.1 Osedax fenrisi
TCCGGGTTCTAGCACAATTTCCCATGTACATTGTAATATCTACCTGTACCAATCAAATAGGAAAATAAGTATTTAATTATTTCACATATATTAAAAAATATAAATTTTTGATCATAACTTTTGTTTTAATAAAAATTAACAAAAACTACAATATGAGCAAAGATTTTCCGAAAGAAAGATATAACACTTACGCGAAATCGTGTAATTCGAATTTGTATACAAAATACCCTGGTGCCACCTATAGCGGGTTACTTTTAGGAACTATGCGTTGTTTATAATGTAAATTCGTATTTAACTATACAATTTTAAAATGTTAAATAATATGCTTTAAATTAATATTTATATGATGAAAACTAAGTGTTCATTACTAATATATAACAAAAAAATATGATATGTATGTTTTAAATGCTATAAGTATATATTTAGTGAGTAAAAGCTAATTTATATTGCATGTAATTTAATAGAGCAATGAAAACATTGTTGTATGCAAACAGAGCCGAACCTAAATCTATTTCAGTGATTTCGATACTACTGCTAGCAGCGGTTGGGGCTATTACTAAATTACGTTGCATGCATAGGGAGTGTTATATCTTTGCTTCGCAAAATCTTTGATATGAGTCTATGTAGAATATTTTCTACCATACTAATAAAAAATATATTTTTTTTAAATGTTTAAAAATATTCAAATAAATGTTTAAAAATATTTCAAACATTTTTTTCAAATATTTCAAAAAATTTTTTTAAATATTTCAAAAAAATTAAAATATAAAACTGGTTGGGTTTGGATTGGGTTAAGTTTTAATTTTGGTAGGTTTTTTTAGCTGCATTACTTCCCGAGTGAACCTATAAAAGTATATTTTCAAGGTTGTTGTTAGGTTGGATTAAGTTTTAATTTTTGCTGGTTTTTTTTAGCTGCATTACTTCCCGAGTGAACCTATAAAAGTATATTGTCACGGTTGTGGTTAGGTTGGGTTAAGTATAGATTAAATTAAATATAGATTCAACGGATGCGGAGGACGTAAGTACCTAATATAAAATGAGAAAAACCATTAATATATGAAGAATTTGGGGTACGGATCGGTTTTAATATTTCACCAAAATTCATCGTACAAATGGTCAAGAAAATAATTTGAAAATATTTCAAATTATTTCCAAAAAATGTAAAAAAAAATATATGCATATACATATATGCATATATACATATATATGCCCATTTTTTATATATATATATATTTTCCCTATATATATATATTTATTATATTTTAGTTTCATTATTGATTTCGAAACATTTTCCCCTGGTTTCATTATTGGTTTCGAAACATTGTCATCTGGTTTCATTATTGGTTTAGAAACTTCTGAATTAAAATTTTTTTGGTATCGAAACAGTTTGCTCTGGTTTCAAAACTGTTTTGAAACATCACAATTGTGAACATCCCTAATACATACGGTGGAATAATGTATTATATGCATTATAATGTAACATATACATTATAAAATAATTATTAATTAAAAATGTTTAATAATATTTCAATAAAATGTTTAAAAAGATTTCAAAAAAATGTCAACATAATTTCAAATAATTTTTTAAAAATTTCAATAAAAATTACAAAATATATTGTGAAAAAATGTAAACATTTTTTTTCAAAAAAGTGTCGCTGACTATTTTATTTGACAACAAAATCATTTTAATGGCAAAAAGTCAATTTTTCGGGTTTTTCACGGACGAAATTCAAAATTTGTCCTGACCATACAAATGAAAATTTATTAAAATCAGGTATAACCAATCAACTAGATTCGTGCATTTTGCACATTTGCACGAATTCTATATACAAAACTGCACGATATATGGTAAATTCGTGCATAATATATAATTAACAAATAACCATTAAATTATTTAATTTTCACAATTTAATTTACTAATATATAATTTAGAGTATATAGAATATAGAATAAATAGGGAATATTATTGTATTCCTATTATAGAAAATATATAATTTAGATTCAATATACAATTTATTATTATATTTTTGGAAAGTATCTATTTTTAATTAATTTACCAAGTATTATTATTTATAAAATTTATCAAATATTAATTTTATTCACTTATATAATGTCGAAAAAACATGAATGCCATTATCTCGAATCCACTTTATAAAATAAAATATATATATTATCGAAATGCAGCCAGAGAGTGGAAAAGTTAAATCTGTAGTATGTAAATTCTATATAAATTGGGGAAAAGAAGAGAATGTGGGCGATAATGCTCCAAGAAAGTAAACAAAAAATTGTTGTATATTCATTTTTAATTAAAATACAAAAATATAAAAATAATAAAATGGTTTTAATTTTAAAATAAATCATTTAAATTTAATAATTAAGTAATTTAATTAAATGCATACTTAATAAAATTAACTTTAACATTCTTACAAACATTTATGTATATTTTCACCAATATAATTTCGGATATTTAACTAATAGTTTTTACTTAAATTCTGGCATGCACGAACTCTATATATAAAAATTGCCCGACTTTGGTTGAATTCGTGCAAATGTACTAAGTTAGAGAGGCCTGGGTACAACCGTTTTCTTGACGCACCACAGTTCTAAATTTTCAATTTCTATACATTATTTCAATTATAGTTAATTATGTATAATATTATATTATGCAACTTAAAATAATTAAATGTTATCTATAAACTTGTTATATTTATTTTACCACATGAAGATGTTCTTATACAATTGTTGTATTTCTACAAGCTATCTAATAGGGGTCTCACATTGATACCTTTTATATCCATCGAAGTAGTCCTCGAATTTCATCTGCCAGATGGATGAAACTAAAATATCTCTATTTTGACGGATAACGAATTAAAATAGAAATTATCCTAGTTTTGAAGTACGGCGAATATTTCGAAGAATGAAATTACCCATTTTTGTAATAATCGTTATCACAAGATTATTTATTTAAATAACTCGCATGTTTACTTTATACGAATGACAGTTTATTTAAATATAGGTGGCGATATAATCCATAAATATATCTGAAAAACGTAGGTGAAGATACAACATATACGTTGATACAAATTGATGATATTGATGAGTATATAGGTGGTAGGTTACTTATATATTTACCATCCGTAAATTTTATCCGATGACAAGCGAAAGATAAAAAATGAAGCGATATTGATACAAGAGCCCTATAACCAGATATACTCTTAACAATATAATTATAATTATATATTATGATTATAAATATAATATAAGGTATTGTATTACTAGTTCAGGAACAGGTGTTTACACTTATGATGTGTATTAATAATGTATTAGGTGTATTCATTTGTGGAATGACTATTTATCTTTAATACTCATTATATCCTTTAAAATATAACATCTCGTTATATAAACAATATACTAAATTGTTATCTTAATAGTATTAATTAAACCTCTTATATTAATATTATTATATGTAATCTTTTTATTTCTAAATATTGCATTATATTGTGGTATATATATATATATATATACATAAAATACTATATATTATACCATCAATGCATTTTAATATACTTTTATATTTGTTATAGAGTATATAGACTTATTTTGTTATATTTACTAGAAAGAAATAAAACTATTCTTAATTATAATGATAACAATTACAAATTATAATATTTTAACTTATAATGTATTGTAATTTAGTTATGATATTATAATATAATAATAACAATTATATATATATATTTAAACATTTAAAAATGAATATATTTATTAATAATAAGCATAATATATACATATATAATATATACATAAGCAAGGAATGTACTTTATATGATAAAAAATAGAATAATGTGGAATTAATGTATAATGTATAAAATAGAAAACATTTAAAATAGAATTACAAAAATAGTAATATGTATATGTAAAATTGTAAAAAAAAGTAACATACAAATAGTTTCATCACCCGTGGTATCATCTGCATTAAATCATATAGACTGAGACCTGTAAACGGGGTAATATTATGTTGTTATAATAATAATATTTATTTATTGAATCAAGCATATAATAATATATTATTTACGCTATAACGGATACAAATGGACCCATCAATAAGTCATAGACTTGTACATGTTATAAATAACTGTGACGGGCCCCGGACAATACAATACAAATAATAAAATGTTGTCTTGTGTTTTGATGTATCGCTTATTAAGTTATAGATAAACATAAGAGAAAAACTGCCTGGAGTCGAATCCGGGAACTCTGGCTTACAAGCTTTTGACAAAACTAATAAGTCATAGTTGTCTCACTGATCCATAGTCCCCAGACTTATGGTGTGTATTAATATATTATATGTTATTTTAATGTAGGTAAATTCTAATACCAACAGTAGGCTTATGCGGATGACACCTTGTCTGTTAACTCTATCTATTAATAATTTATTTATAATTCTATAGTATTTGTAATAGATTTGAAAATATAACACATGTATATAGATTTTCTTACTATAACACATATATGATACATATATATATATATATATAGGTGGATGTGTATTGTGTATGTTACAATATGATTAACATTAATACCTTCTTTAGACTAATCAATTGTTAAAATCGCAGTAGTGGTGAAACTTATATAAAAATAATATTTAACATAGAAATAGTGATATGAAAATATTTAAATTATATAATAATACGGCAGTGATTAAATCCTATTAAAGTGAATGTTATAGTAGCTCTGATGTTATTGTTATTGTTATTTTGGTGGAGTATTTTCAAACTATCCAGGAACTTAGATTATTTACTTATAACCCTATGGCTCTAATGTCCCTTCGAAGCCGATCTCGTGTTAAGGCATCCATGGTTATAACGAGAGCCGATCATTTATGTATACATACTTATATGAGATAAATTCTAAATATTATTTTAAGACCTATTTATTTGTCGGATGGGGCTTGAACCCGTGTCCTACTGCTTGTGTTTCTGACGCCTAGCCAACTAAGCCACATAGGCTATTATATTAAATTTATATGAAAATAAATTCACTAATTTATCTTGTATAGCCTATTTAACAACTTTATAAATTCCATTATAATGAAATTATGAAACTGAAGAAATATAAATTTATGAAACTGAAAAAATATAAATTTATATAATTACGATATATATGAAATTTAATAAGATTCATCGATAATTTAATTATTTTATTTTGCAACATTTATAATAATTAATTTAATTTTAAATATTGTAATCCGTAGATCTTTCATTTAAACTTGGAATCAATAAATCTAGCATAGAGAGAAGGAGCTTTTAAAACTTAAATATCAATATGATTATATAACACACTCTAAGCTATTAATATTAAAATGTCAGCATCTTTAATATATATCGATAGATAGATAGATAGAATTTATTATCCTGCATATCGAAGATACTAGATGGAAGAATATCCAGATGATATACGCTAGATTATATTAAGTATATACTTGGTAACAAAAAGTGGGGAATTATTGCATACAATAATTCCCCACTTTGTTACTACGTATATACTAAATATATACTGTATAGTATATAGTATAGTAATTAATAGAGTATAATAATATAATTATAATAGTTATTATAGGTATCAACCTCGCGAAGATGATGACCGAGACGCTGGCGAAACATAACTCCGTTCCGATGAGAGCCAGTTGTATCGAGGACATGATGAACTCCAGCCGAAGGACATACGTCTAGCGGGATTATATAGTGATGTTAGATAGGGTGAATGGGAATGTGTTGTTGTTTACCGATATATATGTATTACTGATTGTGTAAGTGTCTATTGATAAGAATTGTGGCTTCTATAATTAACCTGGCAATGTCTATTGCTGATGATAATAATAATTATAAATGTAAATATATATATATATATATATATATATATATATATATATATAATATATATTCATATTTAATAATGCCTGTAAAATTATGTTTAGGATTAAAAATTATCAAATTTCAACAACAATTATAAATTTATTTAAATTACAAGACACTACTTATAATATGCGCGATAATAACAAATTTAAAATACCTTTAGTTAATACCAATGCAAAAAAGTTTAATATAACTTATTATGGACCCATTTGCTGGAATAATCTACCGATACAAATAAAATCATACAATAGTCAAACCACACTTAACCAATTTTGTTCAAAAATTAAATATTTAATATCATGTAATCTCTAATCTATATTAAAAATTCATATCTTTTATAATATTTTGTAATATATGTACATACGTAGTATTAATATGCGCACTATTATTATTTATATTATTATTATTATTATTATTATTATTATTATCATTTATTATTATTATTATTATTATTATTATTATTATTATTATTATTATTATTATTAATATGTATATTCGATATAAATATCTTGTATTACACCATTTTTGTTATTACATTTTCTTATTTCATAATTATTATTATATATTAAATATTTAATATTTTTGTTATAAGGATATTCTTAATATAAGCTACGTATAGCTTCTGAATATCCTTCTGTATATTAATTAAATATTCAGTAAATAATTAATAAACTAAACTAATAATAAAAACTAAATCTAAGTATCAATATATATATTATCGGGTTTATTAAATGTCTGCATTAAAATAATTTTCTTATTATTACTACGTAATCGTTAAATATTTCATTACTACATAATCGTAATACTTTTAATAGAAATGTTCTCGCTGGATGATCCTGAATGAATAATCACTGTTTTTAATCGAAAGTTAATTATACAGATATAGCTCAGTTTGATTAATATGTTTTATTTAAACAAATATATAATCAAAGTATAAAGCATAATTATTTGCTAACGATAACATACGTTATAGAAATTAACAAATAATAATACAAAATTAAAAAATTAAAACAATTTACAGTTACAGTAAAAATAAACGAATGTAAGTTTAGACTTCATAAGTAGTAGCTATTGTACAGGATCGTAATGGGAGTACACTGAACAATCTAAAAATAAAATGATCGCGCTACACTCTTCGATGCTACTGATACTTCGATGCTACTTATATAACATTTATCGTAAGTGTATCGCGGGCCGATTCGAAGCTTTGTTAGGAATGAAAGGATTAGGCTATCGAACTCTGGAAGTAAATGGATAACAGTTATGATGTGCACATGATGTGGGTCAGGTTGCTGAGAAAATAAATTGTCATGGCATTATCGCAGGACAATATTTACCGTTGCGGAGATAGCTAAGGATAATCTGTAGGCTAATTCTAGGACAGTTTATTTTCACAGAACAACTGGCTCCTGGTCACTTTAGAATTCTATCTAGGTGATCTATGTATATCATGTATATCACTAACGAATACCAGAGATTTCGTGGGGAGTGATATCGTGCAGATTTGTGATCTTGTGCGCAATGATAATACATAGCAATGTTAATAATTATTTATAAATAGTAGAAGTTATACTTCAGATCACGAAACCAAATTAAATCCCTCAGCACATTATAACTGCCTGTGTGGCTCAGTGGCTAATGCGTCAGACACACAAGCAGTAGGACACGGTTTCGAGCCTCGTGTGGACCATTAATTAATTTTATAAAATGGGTCTTAAAATATTATTTAGAAGTGATCTTATATATAAGATTATATATAATTCTGCATGAATAAATGATAGGCTCTCATTAAAACCACGGATGCCTTAACACGAAAGCGGCTTCGAAGGGATATTGGAGCCATATAGGGTTATAAGTGAAAACTTCATCTAAGTTCCTGGATGGGATGAAATGACTCCACCAAAATAACAATAACAATACCACGTGATCACAGGTTACATCGCTAACCTGCCACAGCAGGAGGTACACGGTGCCCAGCAGCGAGGCGAAGGACACCACTATGCACAGCACTATAGGCATCACTCTTTCCGTTAGGTTGCCTTTCTTTCCTGCGTACGGGGGGTGGGGCGTGTTTATATCGTGATCGCTGGTAATAGTAACATTACAGAATAATTACATATATATATATATATGTGTAGAGTTATCTTAATGTATATTTAAGTATATTGTTATATATATATATATATATATATATATATACATGAATATTAAGACACATATATATATATATATCGTAGCTGTGTTGTATATCAAGTGTGCACTGTATATATATATATATATATCGGCATTATTAATATACTATTTAAGAAATAGGGCATCTACATCTGATAACTGATATCTATATATCTTTACACGCGCGCATGTGTCAACCGCGCACGTGTAAAGAAGTACGTGTAATCAGGGGTCCGCTTGTATCCGCTATTTATATCGTATACGATTTATAGAGTGTGTTTTCAACAAATACATATTATTATTTATTATCGTACGATAAATGGTTGAAATCGTTACGCCTATAAATAGAATCACCGGCAACAACACAATAAGATCAAGATCTTATTTTTCCTTTTGGTACATTGAGAAAGATCATCGAACGTGAATCTTAAAAGGTTTAGAAATCGTTAGAAAATATCCATACTTTATACGTTTAACTATATATGTCGGCTAAGAGTATAAAGACTATGAGTAACTATTCGATTTTATTCTATTTATTAATAATAATCGAGTTGTAGATAGGCTCTCAAGTTGTCAGTAAGTTCGTGAATACGGTACAATAGGTGTAGTTTAATATAGTGTCCCCTTTATGCGCTGTATCCTTCACGACTGTGATCAAGTTGTGTTGCTACACTTGCTCGCTCGAAATCGCACGAATAGTAGTCTTAGATTTATAGATAAAACGTGTTAAAAAAATGTCGAAAATATTAGAAAATACGATAATGCGAGCGAACATTTGCATGCACTGCGTGGCCTCCTGAGATTTAACGATGTCCTCGTACATCTATCGTAACTCAGTAACTACTCGTATCACTGGAATAAAATCCCCAGGATTATAACTAATGAAAACACTTAGACAAATTGTAAAACAAATATATAAATACTTACTTGAACAGGACTAACTAACATTATAAACTGCACATTAATACATTCTAACACATTTAAAAATGATTAATACTTATTATTATTATTATTATTATCATTATTACTATTATTTTATTTTATTGTATGCCAACATATATATATATATATATATAACTTTCAAACTATTGCATAATTACAAAATTAATTATGAATCATAATCAATAAAAATACACCAAAACAAAATATATAGTGATTAAAAACTTCAATTATTGAATAATGTTACACATATAACAGATGATAGTTATATAATTATATAATTATATAATTATAATATTATAATTATAATTATTAATAAAATGACGCAATTAATACATTAAAAACATTATAACAAATTATAATTTAATGTCATGAAATATTTATAATATAGGAGAGCGATAATAATAAAAATTATATTAAATACGGAATAAGGAGTAAAACGAACTGAAATAAAATGGTTATAAATTTAAAATTATAAGAAATAAATTAGTACTTATACGTATTAGTATTATAACTAGATTTATGTTATATAATCGGGTAAATTTATGAATTAAAAACTCGCATTATCTATCTGTAACATTGCTAAATATAAAAATGAATATTATATTGAATACAAGTATGTCCTATTTACACTAATAGATATTCTACTATAAAGAGTTGGTTTTGTTATCATATGCATACTAATGAGATTCAATGTGAAATAATAAAACAAAACAATTATTATTTTAGACTATTTGGAAATAATAATTATAGAAATTTAATCAGCAATATCAAAATATATTAAAAATTATTAAATAATTATTATTTATATAACCATATGTAATTATATTTTTAATATATAAAATTAAACGAATACTATTTAATGTAATACTACATACACACATACATGTATAATACCATGTTGTGATACTATCCACATTTAAAAGATAGAAAATCTTAAAATTTGTATTGTTGTTGTTATTTTGGAGCAGCTTTCATCCCATCCAGGAACTTAGATGAAGTTTTCACTTATAACCATATATGGCTCTAATGTCCCTTCGAAGCTGCTCTCGTGTTAAGGTATCGATGGTTTTAACGAGAGCCGATCATTTATATATATACACTATTATATAAGATCACTTCTTAACTGACTGTGTGGCTCAGTGGCTAAGGCGTCAGACACACAAGCAGTAGGACACGGGTTCGACCCTCGTCCGGACCATTAATTAATTTTATAAAATGGGTCTTAAAATATTATTTAGAAGTGATCTTATATAATTGTGTATAAATAAATGATCGGCTCTCGTTAAAACCATGGATGCCTTAAAATGAGAGCGGCTTCGAAGGGACATTAGAGCCATATATGGTTATAAGTGAAAACTTCATCTAAGTTCCTGGATGGGATGAAAGGACTCCACCAAATAAAAATAACAATAACAATAACAATATAATATTTTAAGAGCAATTTTAATAATGGTCCGGATGAGGCTCGAAACTGTGTCATACTGCTTGTATGTCTGATTCCTTAGCCAAATGAGTCACACAGATAGTTATTGTAATTCATAACAGACTAGTTGTTACACATATAATGTTACATTAGTAATACAGATACTAGCAATTGTAGATACAGATACTAGTAATGGTAGATATATTAGAATGTAATAAACGCAAAATTATAATATATAAATGTAACACAGAAGAGAGCCTAGTAGAATAATGATTACAAATAATATCTTATAACTACCAAAATACTTATTTAAATCTAATAGAAATTTAAAACTTGATTAAACTTAAATACATAAATATGTACACTTTAATACATAAATACATAAATATATATAAATTATATTATGAAAATATTCCAATAAATATATCTAATATATATATATATCATAACTAATAATAAGTATATACATACAACTACTAATATATACTTAATAATATTTACATAATTGACAACAAAATAGTATAATAATATGTATATATATATATAATAATAATAAGTGAATACAATGTATAATGACCCAAATCAATAACATTATAGAAAGCAATTAAAAATTTACTTACTGCATAAAAATGCCACATAAAATTAATAAAATATTATATCTGATAAATAATAAAAATACATTCATATAATTAAAAAAATAAATAAATATTATTAAAAATATACAAAAATAGTATTAGAAAATTAATAATTTACAGGATAGTTTAAGATAGGATCAGTTTAAGTTGCAGTTTATAAAATACATATTTATTTTTAGACACGAATAAAGTTTATATACGATGTTTTTTTTACAGTCTACGAAGTTATATGAGAGGAAATAATAATTTATATAAATAAATTTAATTAAAAATAGAATAACTCTGCGTAATTATTTCATTCTATTCTATAGAATATATTATATATATATATATATATATATATATATATATAATGATAATATTTACAAGTCTTTTATTTTTTATAAAAAGTAATAATAATTTCGTATACTTCACAATAAGACTCTACTCTTTACTATTGACGTCGCTCTGACATATACAGAAATATATTACGAGCGGCGACAACAACAGAATATGTGATATATTATTCTGAAACCCGTTTTAGACGGAAAAACCATATTTATACTATAAACTAGAAACTAACAGAAAACAAACAAAATTCTTCTAATGCATATTATCACAAGTATTATATATATGTTATAGATAACATCGGTATCTAGTGCGTCGTAATACAAGTGGCTACAAACCAAAGAACAATCTGACAAACTCGAGTCCGAGCAGGATCAGCAGCAATAGAAACTCAGCGCCGAATACTGACTCCGGGTAAGGAAGAGTTTCATCTGTTGCGGATAGGTAGGTAGTTAGGTAGGGTAGGTAGGTAGGTAGGTAGGTAGGTAGGTATATAATTATATTTAAATATTATCATACAATTGATGTAGTGTACAAGCGATAATAAACTAAGTGGGCAATAGTTGTGATAACTAGTATAGACAATCAGTATCGCAAACTAATATGATTGCATTCCAAGTTTTGTTGTCCAACGAAAGGTTGTCAATACATCACTGGATGATTACTGGATAATGCTTGTTATTGAGATCGGGTTATTTCGGTGGTGTCCGTAGTCTTTCATCCAGTACGGGAATACGTATAATAATATATCACGTTCAAATTAATTCAATAAAACTTTTATATATCATCTAATAAGATGAAGATGCATTATAATTCTATAAAGTATATCGAATGATTATATCGTATCCGATTTAATTTTATTTATTTAATAGACTCGTCGCGTACCGTATAAATACGATATCGAACCAAATGTAATATGAAAACAATATTGAAACTAGCGATACTAAGAAACGTACACGAATGAAGTTAGAAAGTACGAAACGCTGAATAAATGAGATTTTAGTCTTTTTATAAAACTGGTGGTTGTGCAGATAGAACGGTATGGTATCATCCATCGCAGGTGTGTCGATACGTGTGTTGATCATGGGCTCTACGTCGCGATACTAGTGGTCTGTTAGTAGTGCGCGGTGGTTACTCTGTATATGGGTGATATACGTGTAGATGTGTGTGTGTGTGTGTGTGCGTGTGTGTGTGTATTTGTGTGTGTGTGTGTGTATATGTGTGTGCGTGAGCGTGTGTGTGTTACTGAGGAATGGACGAGTAAACGTATTATTAGAGTTTTATGGTTTAGTGATTATATCGTATCACATCGGGAGTAGATATTTTAATTTAAAAATTTAGCGGAACGACTAATGTATATATAATCATCGTTGAGAGGCGGTGAATAAATCACTGAAAACTGTATATTACGAAGTGAAAATACATAATTAGTCTTTGATACAAAATAGTTTAGAGTGGAAATGGCATAATTTAGCATGATAGGTGCATAGTTTAGTATAGGCGGGGCATAGTTTAAAGTAGGAGGAGCATAGTGTAGAGTGGGCGGGGCATAGTTTAGATTGGGCGGGGCATAGTTTAGTATGGTAGGGTTATATTTTAGCATGGGAGGGGAATAGTTTAGCATGAGAAAGGCATAGTTTAGAGTGGGAGGGTTATATTTTAGCATGGGAGGGGTATATTTTAGTATGGGAGGGAGATAATTTAGCATGAGAGAGGCCTAGTTTAGTATAGAAGGGGTGGATACACTATGGGTGGATACAAACTATCATACACTACTGGTGGATACAAAGCTATACACTACGGGTGGTGGATACAAACTTTTATAGGCGTACATGAACACCTCGGCGATGAAGAAGAACACGAAGTACCAGCCATTCAGGTAGAGCAGGATCTGGTAGGGTAACGAGGAACGCTTCATCGTGCGGGGGTTAAGGAGGTCAACATAGATGCGTACGAAGCTCATAGGCACCGATATACGCATACGCGCGTTGCGATGCATACCCATGTATATGGCGTAGGAATGGGAGTTCATACTTATTTATACATACATATATACTGTTGATCGATAGCGCTTTATTTAAGCAAATACATAGTCGAAATATATAATCTAAAGTATAAAGTATAAATATTTGCTAACGATAAAATACGTTATAGAAATTGATATTGTTATTATTATTATTGATATTTTGGTGGAGTCCTTTCATCCCAATCATGTTAGTGTTAATACATAAAATAATTTTTAATATTTAGAAGTGATCTTATATCACTTCTAGGAAGTTATCTAATTAAAGTGTGTACGATTCAATGGGAGACTATCATTTTGTATACACAATTATATAAGATCTCTTCTAAATATTATTTTAAGACCTATGTTATTGGTCCGGACGGGGCTCCTACACCCTGCATCTGATGCATTAGCCGACTAAGCCTCACAGGTAGTTATCAATATAAATGTAGTTAGTTACAATGTATAAAATATACAGCTATATTAGTTTGACGTCCTTTTAGAGGAAAAGCATATTAGTATTATAATCTAGAAAACGAAACAGAACAAAATAAAATTGCTCAAATAAATTGTTGTCATTATTATTATATATACAAGTTATATTATTAGCATTATAATCTTAATTCTAATCATTAATACAACGCATATACATACACATATACATATATACACATGTACACACGTAGATGTACGTCGTATACTATACCTAAACCGTGTATTACATAGCCTCGCATAGCCTACACCCGTAAGCATCAACATACCTTTTTTCCCAATAAATACATTGAAAAGCACGTCCGAAAACTTCCATAGAGAAGTTGATGGAAGTGCCTAAACCAATTAGGTAACGGGTAACGGGTAAGAGGTAACGGGTAACATGTAACAGATTACAGGTAACGGGTAGAGGTAACAGGTAACGGGTAACTATACGCAAAGGATACACTGAGCTTCACTTCTCCTGTGTGTGGGTGATGAACGTGTATTAGTTCATGACGGAAAGGTGCTCAATATATAAATATATATATTAGGTCGGAGTGAACTTTGAAATAATTATAGCCGTCTGGTTATGACTCGTGATAGTGATGTAACGTTACATAACTAGACAGCCGTAATTATTTCAAAGTTCACTCTGACCTATTATATATATATATACCCATAATCACAATTATACATATATATAATATATTCAGTATTCAATTATAATTATCAGTGATACGATTCAATGTTTAAGTAATTTGATTATTGTTCTCTTATCGTATATATATATATATATATAGAGTTATATACTATTGAGTTAACATATCAATAGTACTTCTGATATGACTTCTATATCATCCAGGGATTCTAATGCGAATACTCGTAAACATCTAGGGCATAAAATTGTACATAAAATTATACTAGGACAATATTTAGCTATCTCTGTAATGTTAAATATTACACTAGGACAATTTTATGTTATCGCAACAACCGGGCCCTGATGTTTGCGAATATTCACGAAAGTGGTCTCTGCATTATAATCCCTGGACGATATAGAAGTCATTTGTTATTTGTTATTTTTATTTGGTGGAGTCCTTTCATCCCATCCAGGAACTTAGATGAAGTTTTCACTTATAACCATATATGGCTCTAATGTCCATTCGAATCCGCTCTGAAGTCATATGAGAAGTAGTATTGATATGTTAACTCAATAGTATAGTAACTTAATATCAAAACTAAAGTTAATATATAAACCACTATATATGTTAGATTATATGCCTGATATGTTAGATATATATGTAAACCACAGCGATCATCTGCTTCTACATAAAATGTATGTCATTGAGGCCTCGACATAAAAATGATCTTCACTAGTATTGTCACACTGATTAGAGATCAGTTACAGAAGTCATAAGTCATAACTAACTATGATACAACATCTTCTCAACCTAATCGCTAATAATGCTAAATGATCTTACGAATAATCTCCACAAACTGAAGAACTACCCCTCGCTTACGACATCTAAATTCATTTTTCTATACTATATATCATTATTATTATGTATTTACTTTATTATTACCTCGCACATTATAAGAATTATAATTTGTTATATTATATAACTTATATATAAATATAATCAAATTGTTAAAATAAAATAAACTATTTATCTATCTACTTGAATAATGAGGTTTTTATTCTCAGTGCTCTCTAATAATGGTCTCGCACATAACTATTACCATATTAATTTTAATTAATTTAAAATTCCGATTACTTATAATTATTATATATCTATATATAATCTCGTTAATTATAATTAGTATGATATTGGTTTTTAATTAATTTAAGTGGATTATTTTTGTTTATAAAAATCTCTTTTTTAGTAATCTCATTAATAGAGAATATTTGATAGTTTATTTGCGTTAGATACAAGTATAATGGCTGATATCAATTAAGAACGGGACTTCCGATCATTATCTCTACAATAGTTACCTTATATACTCCGAAATAGTAAATTTTCAGTCGTAATAAATTATATTTCAATGATTTAAATCTTTAAATCAAATATATCAAGGATATTTATTTATTTGTCAAAAATACATTTTATTAAAATTATGAATTTATTTATAATTAAGTTTTAATTGAACGATGCTTTTATATATGCTTTATGTCGAAATTCCATATAATATAATGTATATAATAATTTAATATAAAAATATTGAAATCATCAATACAAAAATGAGTTTTGCATTGACTTTTAATCAAATTGTGATGCAATATGATCAAATTGGTATACGATCATAACGAACGGGTTGCTAATGTAAATAAGCGCGAAAAAGGACGAGTCGATAATTATAGGCTCACTTCGGGATGTAATGCAGCTAAAAACACAAAGCAGAACAAAACTAACCCAATTAAACCAAATAACGCATCGCATATCAATAGAAAATATATATACGATCCTTTGCCCTCTCTGCCCCTTACCACTGGAACTCCCTGCCCAATCTACGAACAAACACATCAACTCCCTCCTTTAAACGCCACCTTAAGACGTATTACTTCTCCCTTGCCTTCCCTCCCACTCAATAATTCCCTCCCTCGGACGGCCGATTGCTAACGCACTGATGCAGTCCATAAACAAAAAAAAGTAAAAAGAAAGTAAATTTAAATTCTCAACCCGTCCGTAATGATAGGGCACCGATAAAGTCACTCGTTTAAAAGGGAGACGATCATAAAGGACGAGTTGGGGTTAGAGGTTACATTTTAAATACGAGTTAATAGTATATATGTATATATTGTGTTGTTAATTGTGGGTTATTTTGTTTAATTGGGTTTAGTGTTGTCTTGCTGGTTTTTTTAGCTGCATTACATCCCAAAATGAGCCTATATACATTTATTTCGCATTTAAATGTTAACCTTTAACCCTCAACTCGTCCTTTTTGATCGTAATCCGTTTAAAATACTCATTTTACAAAATCAACGCTAGAGGACATTATCAAAACGTCGTTCTGTCCTACTCTAACAGGGGAGAAAATCTACCAACAAATATATTTAAAAAAAATAATATAATTCAATTATAAAAATGTTAGTATAGGTCATTTTGAATTTATATTGATATTAGGTATTTATTGTCAATAAGGAATACAACATTACGTGTTGGTATGTTTATCGAAAAAAATTACAGATTTAAAATATTTTCTAGACAAGTTATTGCATAAATTTGTATATTTTTATAAGAATACCAGTAATATCGGGACAGGTAAATTCGGTCCAGGTAATTTCGGATCACTTTTGAAGTTATTTCGGGCCCCTTTGGAAGTCATTTCGGGCCACTTTTTAAAATATCAATAAAACAATTACCAGAGTATATATATTAATAATCATTAAATACATTGATATGCATTATTAATTAATCAACAATGCGTATCGCGAATCAGGAGAATCAGTTAAAGCGATTATAATCGTGTTTATTTCAATTGTATTTTATCCGAATGAAGAATTAAATATGATATTACACTACTAGTAGTTCGGAGTTTCGAATTTTAAAAGTTATAGCTTTTGTTAGCATACAAAGTAAAGTATAAACTATGAACTATGGATTGTGTTGTATATTATTTTTACATTATTAAATTGATGCATAGTATTAATTTTTACATTCGAAATATAATGATTTATAATGGATGATAGCATTTAACATATATTGAATTCAATATTTATTAAATAATATTTATAATAGTTATTATACATGTTATCACATATTGTATAATAATGAATTGAATGATATATATATATATAAGATATAATGGAAACTATCGACGTAAACATTTGTGAAGCGTCATATAGGTTACGCCATAGAGAACGAAGTGCATTCTCAATGGTTACGCCAATAACTTTGATATTATTTTAAATGAATAAAATCTACTTTAAAGAATTATTAATTAAAATTTAGCATATATAACTGAAACTGGTGGTGCATTAAACGTACCTGTACTCGATATACACTGAGTAGATCCGTGCAATGTATTTATATATTATATAATATTTCATATAGTATAATGTCATATTTAATTCTTCATTAGGATAAAATACAATTGAAATAAATGAGATTATAATCTATTTTACTGATTCTCCTAATTTGCGACATGCATTGTTAATTAATTAATAATGCATATCAATGTATTTAATGATTATTAATATATATATATATATATATATATATATATATATATATATATATATATATATATATATATAGGTAATAATATATCATCAAATAATTGTTTTATTGATATTTTAAAAAGTGGCCAGCAATTACTTACTGCATTTTTGAAGTGGCCCGATATTACTTCAAAAGTGGCCTGAAGTTACCTGGACCGATATTACTGGTACCCGTTTATAATATATATTATACAAGATTAAATATATAACACTATTAAAATGGGTTTAAGTTGGTTATTATAGTCTATAAATTGACTACAATACTCAAAGTATAGTTTTTCATCTAAATTTGTTGATAAAAAGGAAATAAATTTAATAATTTAATTGGGGGGATGCACGAGTTGGAAAAGGTTTTAAAAATGTTATCAGCAATTGAGGACTGTGGCGTGCGCACATAGCGTAGCATATATATTTTATATATATATATATATATATATAAATTATATAATTTAATATAATATATATATATAATATAATATAAATTTATATAAATAAAATATATTATACATTTTATATAAGCTTTATCAATATCGGTAGGCATTGATGAGTGAATATAAACATATGATCTATTGTTAACTGTATTATACAGTTAAAATTGCATAGTGTATACAGTGTTACACTGTTACACTGAATGTACCTATACACCAAAGATTTTGCGAAGCAAAGATATAACACTCCCTATGCATGCAACGTAATTTAGTAATATCCCCAGCCGCTGCTAGCAGCAGTATCGAAATCACTGAAATAGATTTAGGTTCGGCTCTGTTTGCATACAACAATGTTTTCATTGCTCTATTAAATTACATGCAATATAAATTAACTTTTACTTACTAAATATATACTTATAGCATTTAAAACATAAATATCATATTTGTTTGTTATATATTAGTAATGAACACTTAGTTGTCATCATATAAATATTAATTTAAAGCATATTATTTAACATTTTAAAAGTGTATAGTTAAATACGAATTTACATTATAAACAACATATAGTTCCTAAAAGTAACCCGCTATAGGTGGCACCAGGGTATTTTGTATACAAATTCGAATTACACGATTTCGCGAAAGTGTTATATCTTAAAGATAATCTTTCCTTCGTAAAATCTTTGTATACACTATGCGCGTTCGACGCCCGCCTCAATTGCTGGTAACATTTTGAAAACCGTTCCCAACTCGTGCAATAACCATTTAATTGTAAATCCTTGATATCCATTATCATAATGATTATGATAATCATTATCATAATGATTATGATAATACGAATGCCAGACGTTTCGTATATCGGACGTTTCGTATAAGACGTTTCGTATAAATATATCAGACGTTTCGTATAGGAATTCCAGACGTTTCGTATAAAAGACGTTTCGTACAGACGTTTCGTATGATAATTGCAGACGTTTCGTATAAGGAATTTATAAGTTTGTTATCTATTAAATAGTTAATAATCAACTTTATAAATAATTGTATTCCTATTATAATATTTGTATATATATATTTATTGAAAGTAAAACAATATTATTATAAATTATGACTGTGAAATATTATATTTATATTAATATTTATATTGGACGTTTCGTATACGAATTTCAGATATTGTGTTTAATATTTATTTAGATTTTTTTAATTACTATATATAATTACTATAATACCGACTTGGGATATTGCAATATTTTATTTTACTATATATATATATATATATATATATATAATTAACTTCTTGGGTATCGTTACTTTATTAATATATTTTAGTTATAATACAATATATTATTATAGAAGGATCTGTAATAAGTAAACAACTTTAACAACTCGTTATATGATTTTATTTATAAAGGTATAGCAAAGGGCTTTGGGTATATCTTTAATATAATTTATACTAATACATTTCATAAGATACAATTATACATCAAATATACAATTATACATTAAATATATACATCAAATAAACGAGTAGGATATACATCAAGTATACAATATATAAATATACATCTGAAAGTTTGTTCATCAAATAATGGAACATTTTCGATTCATCATATAACAAATTTATTAACCTATGTGAATATATAAATATATATTTTGTATAAAATAATATTATTTACAAACTTATATAAATTCAAACTAATTTCACCAATAAGTATTATATATATACTATAGTATATATACTATTATAATAATATAATACCCTTGTTAATACTATATAGTGTATAGAGTATACACTGTATACTATACAGTATATATATATATATACCTACTATATTATATAGTAGGTAATATAGTCTATAAATACTATTATGTGTATGTGGTATTAAGTAGAACATCAAATAATGTATTTTCTTTATAGTGCCCGTATATATTCAATAGAACTCCTATCTTAGTAATTTTATTTGTAAGGACCACATATTCTAGTTAATTGCAATTCAAAATATATGGGCGTATACGATAATAATTGGTGGATAGTTCACAAAATCATATAATGAGTTATTAAAGTTGTTAACTTATTACAGATCCATCTATAATAATACAATTGTATTATAACTAAAATATATAAATAAATTAACGATACCCAATAAGTTAATTATATATATATATATATTAAAATAAAATATTGCAATATCCTAAGTATATATAGTAATTAAAAAAATCTAAATATATATTAAACACAATATCTGAAATTCGTATATGAAACGTCGTATACGAAACGTCCGTTATAAATATTAATATAAATATAATATTTCACAGTCATAATTTGGTTTTACTTTCAATAAATATATATATATATATATATATACAAATATTATAATAAGAAGACAATTATTTATAAAGTCAATTATTAACTATTTAATAGATAACAAACTTATAAATTCCTTATACGAAACGTCTGACATTATTATACGAAACGTCTGTACGAAATGTCTTTTATACGAAACGTCTGGAATTCTTATACGAAACGTCTGATATTTTTATACGAAATGTCTTATACGAAACGTCTGATATTTTTATACGAAATGTCTTATACGAAACGTCTGGTATACGAAACGTCTGTCACCCTGATAATACTTGTCATAAGTCTTATGTACAAAAAAATTATTATAGTTACTAACTAAGTTACTATAATAGTAATATATAAATATTATGGAATGATGATATATACTATTAATATGAGAGTTGTGCCTTATTAATGAATCATTACATTATAATAATGATTATTATTATTAAATAATTAATAATAATTTATTTATTTTATCAAATTATAAAATATGTTCAAATAAATTTAGAAATTGAATTAATTCATTATATTCATGATGTGAATTTTATAATTTGTATTATAAATTTCTGAAAAAAGGTAAATATTAAATATAAAAAATAGGTGAATATATATATTTAATTTATTTTAACTTACTATTTGAATTCATTTTGTATTATTGTTTATTGGGTTTATTGGTTGCTATCATGTATAGTTTTGATTGGATACAAATATAATATTAGAGATAAACTAGTAAATATACTATCTTCAATATTTTAATGATTATTTGAATTAAATAAATATATTTTATTATTTTGTTTGTAAATAATATATATATATATATATTATTAAAAAATATACATACATTGGCTCATAATAAAATATTATTTATTGTTTACGTATTTAATTACCTGATAATATAATTGACATGTCACTTCCTTTACCGACCTCCACATCAACAATAAATTTCTGATTAATATTTTATAAAATGGCAACTTCTCCCCCTCAAGTTGTGCATTACGGCATAGTAAAACAAGTTAGTATATATATAAAGTGTTATTGTATTAAATATATTGTATACTATATATTAATTATGTATCTTATTGGCTTTTACACATTTCGGCATAAATAAAATATTTAAAATTGTTTATTAATCACGTAGTCAACTAAATCCAGCTGTTTGTTTATTAATATAATATATGATTAATTGTATTTTTATTAATTATATAATTCAATAATCAATAAATAAAATGGTATGTTTTGAATTTGTAATATTCTAATCTAGTATTATTCAATACAAATATTATTGTGTAATAATTACACTAGTTTAATATATGATTAACATGTGTTTTTATATAGTTATGCAATTATAAAATTACTATTTTATTTGTAATAAGAGTTACAATAATATATATGTTTATAACAGTATAATATATTTGTTGTAAATTAATTTAAATATTAAATTTGTTGTCAAAATAATATTTATGTTTATACCATAACTTATGGTCCATAAGTTACAGTACATTTATAAAATTTATATTTACATGTACGATATATGGTTATATTAAAACACATACTAAAACCAAATCATAATAGATATATATATAATATTGATTTATAATGTAAAATATATTATTTTCAAAGCTATTTCCCCACTAAAGGCAAACAATTGCTAAACCATACTATAGAGGGCTCTTTGATAATGAAATAATATCGGAATATATATGATATATATTGAATATTATATTCAGATATTATTTCAGATATATTATATCATATATAAAAATTAGAATAGCGTAGAAAACATCCCACATCATATTCGATTACTACCATATATATGTATACGTGTCACTTACCACATTACATATATATTACTATCATATATATATATAAGTGTACTGAGTAATATGTATGACAATTATCTATTATATAAGAGTATGTACTAAACTAGGAACATACAATTTAAAATTGTGTACATAGTTTAATATTTAATAGACCCACTTCATGATTAATGCATCTAAAAAACCAAGTAGAACAAAACCGAACAACCCAAAAATATCAACACGCAAATAAATAAATGTAGTCAAATGCATATATAGGTATATATATAGTAAATTGTTATATCTATTACTCAAATACACGTAAATATACGATATCAATCGAATATAATGCCGTATGTTTTCAACGTGTACCTACAAATTATAAGGTAGTAAATAATATAATATTTTGATATAACCTGATACTCGTTTATTTGAACTTTATGAATTTATTTTACTATATTTATATATTGGCTGTCATTTTTATAAAAATCTGTAAATAAGTATATTTAGATAAACTCACTTACCATTATTCCGACTAGCATAATGGTTACTCCCAGTCACTGACTGGTCAAATGTTTCGCAATTTTTAAATATGATACACTTTGAACGCTTGAAAAAATTTGTATTCCAACTAGTAATTTCATAATAGCATAACTACATATAAATATATATATATATAGATATCACAATCACACAAATATGAGTCGTAAATATTATTTAAATCAAAATAACGTGTAATATTGTATCCATTAATAATTATACTATTGTTAAATATTCGTTTGCATCTATAATTGTGATGCACAATATTCTTATAATATATAATCATTAAAATACTATAAATTTATACAATCACTATAAAATAATATGTAAATATTTAATTATATGTGCATTTTATATGTACATTGATTATCTTTATCTTTTGACCATAATCCATTATAAGTATTTAACATAGATTATATGTATTGTCCATTATTATTGTTTATATCATGATTACATTTTGCATCTATGTAATATACAAATATTATATTCATTTTTAATTCATATTTTATTGTTATGTTGAAGTATAGATATATCTATTAGTATTAATATTATTATATATAAATATTATTTATGTTTAATTTGTTTTATCTATATTAAAACACTATCTAAATTATAAACTGCAATTATTAAATGTATTGTTACTTTTACCATCTTTATATTAGATGATTATTACAGTAACTGCTATACAATCGATACAATATTTACAACAAAAATATAATCGCTTTTAATAATTAAGAAATAAACTATATACTTTATTTTACTCATGTTTTAATAATCAAAATGAATAAAAGTGTATACACTTTTTAAGCTAAAATATGGGGTACCAAGTGAGGTACTCGGACCACTTATGTTTTACTGTTATCACATTTAAGTTTTTTAAAAGAGAGTTTACCTGGTTCGAATTTACCTGGTCCGAATTTCTGGTATCTAAAATGTGCAATATGTATATAACTATGTAATATTCAGATTACAAATATATTATTCTTAATTTGACATATCTTGCTACTAATAATTATTTTGTTCATATACATATTTTGTGAAGCAAAGATATATCAATCTAATTAATTTTTTAAATGAGTAAAAAATTACTCCATCCGTAGTGTATACAAAATATAATTATAAATGTTTATGTTTAAATTCATAAAATATGTAAATTATAAATGAAAAGTTATATACATATCTGAACACTATATAAGTAGTATTTTTGTAAAGAATATAAATAGTATAATCTACTATTTTTCTTACAGCCTAATTCAAGAAATATGAAATATATATATATGTCCTTTTTCAATGTAAATTTATAAATATTTTGTAACACTTGTTTATTTATATTAAAATTTAATAAATTGTATTATATATATTAAAAATATATATCTTTCCTTCTGAAATGATTTGCACATATATTGATAATTATAAACATGTATCTAAGTATATATGTATATGTATATTTTTGATTTTTAATATTACTTTTATTTTGTATATGTTAAATATTATTATTATTATTTATTAAATATATCTATTATATTTATACTATAACTATTTGTATATTAATATATTGATCATTATAATTAGGTTCTCTCGGGTGATTCTTTAATAATAAGAGGCAGACCATGTGGAGGTCCCCCTAAAGAGAAAACTGTTTGTCTCGCAGGAATCACCGTCGGTAAATTAGCGCGTAGACCAAATGCTCCTAATAGCGATGGAACAGAGAGTAAAGACGAGGTTACTTTATAGCACATTCATACACCATTAATATACATTTAATAATAATAATAATAATAATAATAATATAGCCATATGCATGGGAAGCAAGAGAATTCTTACGTAATAAATTAATTGGAAAAGAAGTTTCCTTTACACTAAAAGATTTTAAAGCTGGAAATCGTGAATATGGGTCTGTTTTTCTTGGTAAAGGTTAGATTAAATTAGCAACAATATAAATACTTAATAATATATTTTACAAGTACTATTATTCATATTATAAATTATATGATTCTGTATTATAACAATATTAAATATATTATAGTTATTCAATTTTAATTTAATAATATAAAAGTATTTATTTCTTAATCCTACTATCTCTAACACACCAATATTTCTATAATCTGATTAATTAAATAAGTATAGAATTATATATAAGGAATGATATAAATTACTTATTAATATGTATTTGAATTAAGAAGATATATGTGATTTAAATTAGCTCTGGAAATAAAAAATGTCCCATTACTATCCAGGTCAAAAATAAATGTCCTGTCCACGTAAAAAAAAATACCTAGGATAGAGGATCGGTTGTTCTTGGAATATTTAGCTCTATTTATTCCCTAGGACATTAGATTAGCTCTGGAAATATTGTTGTATAAAACTAGGACAATTTTATGATACTTAGGTGAACAATAAGGATTACAAATAGGTGTCCTTATTAAATTTAAAATACACAGGATCAAATATTATATATAAAAATATGAAATATAGGTCCTATATAGTCCTAATAGTCCATACATAATATTTATATATATATTATTATAATACAACTATGGAGCTTCATTAAAGAATGTTAGGAAAGCGGGTTTCACACTAACGAATCTGCATAGTTGTATTATTATAATAATGAACACACTATAAAGTGCTTTAACATAATTTATAGTTCAATATATTTCATAATATATAATATTTTTAATAGGTATGATAATAAAATATTAATATTTAATAGAATTTTATTTATTTTATAGTTTATATTTATATATATATAATAAGTATGATAATTATATAAATAATGTGCTTTTTCATCAAATTCTTCAAAATAATTTCTAGTAAATAGTAATATTATTATTTATATTAAAAAATATATATATTATAATATAAAAAAATATGCCTCTAAAGGGAATCGTAGCCTTATATATGAACCTATACCTTCTGTGTTGCGTACAGTAATCTAACTGCTATATTACCTAACCGATTTTATTAATTATTAATAGTGTTATTAGTTTTTAATTATAAATAGAATTATATTTCATAATATAAAATTTTACTTAATATTTATTATATCCAGAAACTATATACTATGTAATTGTAATATTAGAATTAATAGTATGCAACTGAATAACATAAATTGTATTAATATTTAATTATTATAATAAACTATTCAATGCATATTATATTGATATTAACTAATGTTGATTTTATATATTAATTATAAATTGTATTATGTTATACTAATAGTATATGATATTATTATAATCTTTAAGACTATCTTATACCTAGTATAATACTATATTCATTTTTAGAATAATTGTTATTCTAATATTATTATAATATTCATCTACCAATATATATCATTAATTACTAATATCGTCAAAAATATGTGTTAATAAGAATAAATAAAATAATATAATAAACTAATGATATTGATAATATAATTTAACTTATTTTAGAAACTATATGATAGTATAATTAAGTAATTTCAAATAATATTTAACATATATTTAAAAATAAAATAATTAGTACCCTAATATAACACTTTTCTTATCGTTGTTTTAACTTATTATAACAATATTATCTATTGATTCTACTTGAAATTAAATGGGATTTCCAAAACTATATAAACTTCTATGTAAATATATGTACTTCCTTTAACAATTGAATTATAATTAAGTAATTTCTAACTTAGATACCTAATTATATGTTAAATATTCGAAAATAAAATAAGGATGTTATTAGAAATACCGCTGAGCTTGATCTCAGCTAGGATATGTTTACATAATCCCAGAGCAACCCACTAATCCCTATAAATAAGGATTGTCTCTGGCAGATCCTATACATATTCCAGAGCAACCGGCCCCTGATCCAAAAAATCAATTAAACTTGTTTCCATTATTGAGAAATCTTATGTTAAACAAATTGTTTAATTTCTAAAAATGTTCACATAAAATATATTATTTATCTATTTAATTTCATATATTATTAATTTAGCTAATATCCACTGGTATCACAGTTAGATTTCAATGTTGTTCATACATTTAATATCAATATACAAATAAATACAGATATCGAAAATGATGAAAATTTAACTGAATCTTTATTACGGGAAGGACTTGCTGAAGTAAGACGTGGAGCTAAACTTAATGAGTAAGTCACATATATATATATATATATATATATATATCTGTATGCATCTATATATAATATATTTAAAAATAGATCGGTTGATGCTATGATTGAAATTGAAGAGAGTGCAAAAACAGCTGGAGTTGGTAAATGGTCATCTCCGGATCAAATTGCATCACATGTCCGTAATATTGTCTGGAATATTGAATCGCCAAGAAATTTTGTTGAATCTTTCCATTATAAACCAGTTACAGGTATATAGTTTTATTATATAAATAATAGTAATTCAATGTATTTATATATATATATATATTTTTTAGCTATTATCGAACATGTAAGAGATGCTTGTACAATTAGAGCTTTCTTACTTCCTGACTTTCAATATGTTACAATCATGCTCTCCGGAATTAAGGTTTAGAATATCATACGTATATCTTGTTCAAATTCTACTCAATAATCCAACTTAATATAATATTTCTACAAGCAATTTTTTATAAATTATTTAAATTCAAATATAATATAGGGACCTATGTTTAAAATAAATTCCGAAAAAGAAGTAAATGCCGAACCTTACGCAGAAGAAGCCAAGTTTTTCACCGAATCAAGATTATTACAAAGAGAAATCGAAATTGTACTCGAAGGTGTAAGTAATCAAAATTTATTGGGAACAGTTCTTCATCCATCTGGTTCTATTGCGGAAGCTCTATTAAAAGAAGGATTTGCCAAATGTGTAGATTGGTCTATGGGAGTAGTTACGCAAGGTTCTGATAAACTTCGAGCAGCTGAAAAGTTTGCAAAAGAAAAACGATTACGTCTGTGGAAAGACTACACTGCTAAATCTTCACAAGTAGAAATTAAAGATAAAAACTTTACTGCTAAAGTGATTGAAGTATTAAATGGAGATGGTATGATATTAAAAATGACAGATGGTTCAATTAAAAAAGTATTTTTATCTTCGATAAGATCTCCAAGAACTATTGATACAGCTCCAAAAGATAATAAAGATACACCATTCGGAGGTTTTTATAAAATTAACTGTAAATATTTAAAGATTCTAATTATTTTGTTATATAATAATTACTAATAATATTAATACTTATCTAGGATTATCGGATGTAAAACCAAAGTTCAATGATAAAAAGGGACCAAGATCAAGACCTTTATATGATATACCATACATGTTTGAAGCTCGTGAATTCCTTAGAAAAAAATTAATTGGTAAGAAAGTTGACGTCATTGTGGATTATATTCAACCAAAAAGTGATGAATTCCCAGAAAAAATATGCTGCACAGTAACTGCCGCTGGAATGTTAGTATTTCAATTTATTTGTTCTATTAAAATATTATTAAAAATTCTGTTATACACTTAGAAATGTTTCTGAAGCATTGATCAGCAAAGGATTGGCTTCATGTCTTCGTTATAGACAAGATGATGACTCGAGATCTGCTGCTTATGATGCTCTATTGACTGCAGAATCTAGAGCTCAAAAGAAAGCTGTAGGTTATTTTACAATATTAATGCAATACATATGATCATATTTCATAATGAATTGTTTGATTAGGTATCCATGCTAGAAAACACGCTCCCATTGTTAGAGTGACTGATACTAGCAGTGATCTTCAGAAAAGTAAACAATTCCTTCCATTCTTACAGGTAATATATATTGAATACTGATATAAGCTACTTTTTTACTTATTACAATTATAATATTTAGAGAGCTGGTCGTTTGGATGGTGTTATTGAATTTGTATCATCAGGAAGTCGATTTAGAATTTATATTCCAACTGAAACTGTATTAATTACCTTTTTATTATCTGGTATTTCATGTCCTCGAGCATCTCGAATTGACACCTCTACTGGTAATCCCTCCGGTGGAGATGAATTTGGAGATGAAGCTTTATTATATGTTAAAGAATTAATCATGCAAAAAGAAGTTCAAATTGAAATTGAAGGAATGGATAAAGGAGGAAACTTTATTGGTTTTATGTTTATTGAAGGTAATATTTTCAAATTATTTATTATTAAAATTACTTACTAAAATTAATTTATTATTTTGTAGGAACAAATCTCTCAGTTTCTTTAGTTCAACGAGGATTATCAAAGATGCACTTTACTGCTGAGCGTACTAAATATTATGGTCACTTACAATCTGCTGAAGAAACTGCCCGATCTCGTAAAATTAAGGTTTATACATATATCATTATATATCATGTTCAATTTAATGTAATTTATATAGATATATGAAAAAGAAGAAGTAGCTCCGAAAACTACGCAAACACATATTGTTTCAAATCTCCCAGAACCAACAGAACGAAAGGTTATTATTTTATTTTAAAGGTACATATGTATATAATTAATCATATTAAATAGATTACATATAAAAAAGTGGTGATAACAGAAGTAACATCAGAATTACATTTCTTTGCACAACTGGTGGATCAAGGTTCTAAATTTGAAGCTATGATGGCACAAATGCAAGTAGATTTAAAAGAATCTCCCCCTGTACAAGGAGCATATACACCAAAGAGCAGAGATATGTGTATTGCCAAATTTGATGATGGATTATGGTATGTTATCCAATATATTTACCTAATAATAATGATAATAATTATAATAATGCATTCACCATATTGTTTACATATAGGTACAGAGCAAAAGTAGAAATGATGGTATCTAAATCTGAGGCCAAATTATTCTACATCGATTACGGAAATGTTTGTTATCTATTATAATATTTATGAATGTATATTTATATATTGATATTTATACAGAAAGCTGTTTGCGATGTGACTAAGATAGCTGCTATTCCTTCATCGTATACTCAAATGCCCGCTCAAGCACTCGAATATGCATTAGCCGCAATTAGTCTACCCCCAGAGGTAAATATTAATTAAAATATTAAATAAAACAGTTACATTATTTTTAAATAATAGGAAGACGATGTAGAAGCTGCTGTTCAAAGTTTAACCGCAGATATATTAAACAGAGAATGTTTATTAAATGTCGAATACCGTACCACTATCGACTGTGTGACGTTACTCGAAACTGATGTTAGTTATATTACATTTTATTTAGGCTTTAAGTAATTAATAAATGTATATTTAAGGATGATATTGGATTAGCATTAGTTAACGACGGAATTGTTTGTCTCGATCATCGCAAGGAAAAAAGACTTCACAAACTGATGTCTACTTATTCTGCTGCTGAAAGTAAAGCGAAGAAAGCCAGGGTATGTCTTCACTTGTACTTGTATAGGTTTATTGTTGTAATCATTAATTCACCTACAGACTGGTATTTGGATATACGGAGACTTCAGAGAAGAAGATACTCGTGAATTTGGCTACAATCCTTAAGTATTGTATATTGTATGATTTTACCTCTTTGTTATTGACAATAATTACTTTAGTAATTATTTGAGCAAATAATTAAATAAATAATAATTAATATTTATTAAATTTTATTAGAGTGAATAACAATAATAAATGTTTGTAACTTTTACTTTATACATTTTCATATATACATCTCATATCATTATATTATTCTCATTTATAAGATATATATACCATACAATTTAATATATCATATATATACCATACAATCTAATATATCATATATATACCATAGAATCTCTAGTTTGTCTTGTAATATTAGCTTTATTGATTGTATAAAATATACCTTTATTTTTTAAATTGGAATCACTTTTTATCAATATTACATCTTTATTTTCATTATTTTTCTCTAAAGAATTATTATTTTCATGATCTGTTAATGGTGAATTTAGTTCATCTTTATTTTCTTCATCTGTTGTAATGATTTCATTAACATTAATTTTCATTGGTGATTTATTTATAAATGGTTTTTTTCTAAGTATAGTATTAGATTTGTTAAATTTCATTTCATCCGCAATATAAAAAATGTAAAAACAAGCTAATATTATACAAAAAATTGTTAGAATAACTTTTTCTTTTATAGATAATTCATCTTTTCTTTTACGTTTAATGGAATCTGGATCATCTGTTTAACAAAGTATTACATATAATTAATATTGCAACTAATATTTATATATACCTTTTAAATTCGGTGTGTCACCCTTATCACCTGTAATAATTAAAGAATATTAACCATAGTTTAATTGTATTTTAATAGCTGATATTTGTTTAGTTTATTTAAAAATCTGCATATTAAACTACATAATTTACTATTGTAATTTTATTATTAATCATATGAAATATTTATTAGAATAGAATTTATAATACTTGAATAGAATGTATTACACTTAAATAATTTATACGAATACCAAGTCAATATATATCTAATATATTTTATTATTTATATATGTATAAATATATTCACCAAATATCATTTATTGTAAGAAAAAGTAATTTGTGAATTGTCATTATTTTTACTGATTTTGTATTGTATTTAATGTATATTGTATACATATATAGAAATAGTATTTTTATTCTGAATTCTATATAATCATAATTTAGAACATATTAAACTTATTTGTCTAATACTAAAGTTAAAACTTATATTTTAAATTAATGTGTCTGATAAAAAATTATAAATAACCTTTTTTACTTATTTCTCAATTTATAATTAATATAAAATTGAAAATGTTATTCACTTATTTATGTATTGTGCATATTCACATTTATTAATAATGTACAAATTTCATAAACATTAATAAGTTTATTAAAATTGAGATAATAAAATAAATGGTGGATTATTATTGGAGATAATAATAATAGTCGAATGTATAATTAATGTACAATATTTAAGTTTATAAAGAAATGTAAACATATAAGCAACTAGATAAATACCAGATAACATTATTTGAATACAATAATATTGTGTACAATGTACGTTTTTTTTAAATAAATTCCTTATATTTTAAAATTAGAAAAGTTAAATATATATTTTTAATTGTAATAAAATATCTCGATTGGGCTTAATTATAAAATAGTGATTACTATTTATTTGATTTAGATATACTTTATATTTTAAAATTGAAGATAGGAAGTTTAAATTATTATTGTAACTTATTTTATAATAAATAATAGTCTCTAATTATAATATATTTGTGACGCCGAATTTTAAGAGGTGAATGTTTTCAAAGCTTGACATCCAAGACCACTTTTTAAAATAATTTGTCTATTCATAAACAATAATAAGGGCAGGTGCGCCTATACTTTTTAATATTACATTTTTTTTAAATGTTAATATTAATTTACATTTTGTAAGGTAAATATGTCAACAAATATAAAGTGATCTATTTATATAATATAAGCGTTTAAATAAAGCACACTGTAGAAAAAAACATTACAAAAATAATAATTTCAACTATCTCATAATTTAAATATCTAATACAATTTTATATTATTGAATAATAAAAAAAGTATTATAAAATATCAAATTTACTCTTCGATAATTGATGTATGGTGATACATTATTATATATATATAAGTATTACTATTTAATTGATAAAATATATATGTATAAATTTAGTATCAAAACATCTATGAAATGGGACTCTGAATATAATTATGGGGTATATTAATAGTTTAATAAGTGTATTTAAATGGAATTAAAATTGTAATTTTATTTAATATAAATTAATATATGTTGACTGAGAAACAAGAGATCTATTGTTAATTATAAATATTAATAAATAGATAAAATAAATATGTGATCATACATTTCATCATACAATTGCTAAAACATGTATGTATCTTTTAAAATGTATTTAAAATTAAATATTCTAGATTAATTTCATCTTTTTGCACTTAAATGTCACTTAGATGATATAATTATTAATTTTTTATATAATTTATTAAATTTCTGAATAAGTGGTAAATTATTAAATATAAGGATTAAAACTAGTATAGGAAATCTTTATTAAATACCTACTCGGACCTGTAACTAATTGATTTATATTCATTAATATTCATGATGGATTAGCATGGTATATACTGTATACTATATACTGTACACACTGTATACTATACAGTGTATACAGTTTGTAAATAATAACGAATATACTATATTCAATATAGCCTATTGACTAGGGACGCTGAACGATTTGTATGTAGGGTGGAACAACAAATCAAAATAAATGTGGTAAAAGTGGGGGGGGGGGTGGACCAATATATAGGAAGTCACCCTAGATTTTAAAGTGGTGGGGACATATCCACCTCAGAGCCCCTACTATTGACTAACTATATTCCAAATGGAAATGAATAGGGACCTATATCATATATAATATATGTGACGTAGATAAGAGTATATCATACAGATATGGTATGCAGGTATGTATAAAGAAAACAATTGATTATATGAATTACACTTAGAATAGTATAACTAATTCTTTGAATCTTAAGATTCAACAATTGTTGGAATATGTAAAATCTTCTAAGATATATTTTTTAACTTTTATGCCACACAATTATTCCTCCTAAACTATAGAATATATATCAACTTTAAACCATAGGTAGACATTGTAAAACCTAAATCCATGTCTATAGAACTGTACGACCAGGGCCGGCTTAAGGGGGGGGCAAACCGGGCAATTGCCCGGGGCCCCACATTTTGGGGGGCCCATGAATTATTTGAGAACATTTTTTTACTATATAAAAAAAAATGTTCTAAATGTATTTTTCTTATATATTATTAATTCTAATTAAATAAATAAAAATAATATAATAAATTAATTAAATATGAGTCATTTAAGCCTATTTGAAAAGTGAATTTTACAAAAATGTCTAAATTTACACGAAGATATGGTTGAAACAGGTACATGAAGATGTTGGAGCATATGTTAATAGTGATCACCATAGATCATCTCACACATCTCTGATTGTCAGATAAAATAGTATGAAACGGATTGATAAATAATTGTTTGTTAAAATAGAAAGTGATAAATGATAAACGTATTAAGGGAATGTTAACCATAGTTGAATCTTAACAATTTATAATTCTATAATTAGTTTACGAAAAAAAAGTATACTTTTTTATATTAAAATTAAATATGTATAGGAAATATGAGATATATGAGATATATATTAAGATGTATTTTAACTATGATTTTGATATTTGTAAAGGATTATATTGAACATAAATTACGAAAAAAAACGATATTCTATATAGCTTTATAATTTGTAATTAAAACTAATTAGATATTTTCAAAATAATTTGTCTCAAAAGAATTAATTTTCTCTATCTACTTCTCGTATTAATAAAAGGTGTATCTTCTCATAGTGTATATATTATTATAATGTTGTTAGTGTAAATAATATATATATATATATATAAAATAGTTTTAATTTAAATAGGAATATTCTGCTATATAGTATTTTTAATAATGATTAAACCCATTGATGAAAGGGAATGCTGTACATAACATTTTTAACAGATTATTATTAGTGAAAGAAATTATATTTACATTTATTGAAACAGATATTATTTATAAATATATATATATATATAATCTAAATATAATACTAAAGGCATTTTTGCAATTATCCAACTAGTACTATAGTACTAGTATACTAGTTATAACTACTATAGTAACTTACAACTGAATGTTTAGATTTACATCACCCTCATCTATATATATATATATATATATAAATACACGCAATGGCGATATTCATATTGGAGAACAGGTGATAAGTTATCACTTATAACTTAATAATTGAAGAAATATAAAATTCAAAATATTATATTATATATCAGTGTACTCAATTCCAGATATATCACATGTAGATAAGTCACCAGTCATCGTCATATATACCAACTTAGGTATTATTATTATATAGGTATTTATTTATGTACGTTAAGATTCATTATCATAATGGTCAATATTGAGCTAACAATTTAGTCGAATGTTTTAATAATAATATAATTATAATAGATTATAGAGCTCAAAGTTATGAAAAATCCAGCAATATGTCTAGAAGATTCAATAAAATGAAGTTATCATAATATACCATAGTCCATTGTCAATATGGATCCCCATATATGCGCTGTGCATTCCTTAAATCTGGTTGGGCAAAATGCCGTTGAATCTTAGACAATTGTAGCTATATTAATTGCTTTCATCCCAAATAAATCTAATTTATTTAGCCACGCTAAATAAAGAATATATTAACATCTATATTAAAGAAGAATAGAATATGTTTTATTAAAAAATTATCGAATATAATATGGTCATCACAAGCAGATTTTATTGGAGCAGTATCTTGTGGATTTCTCAAAATTACATAATTTATATCTGATATTATATATGTTAAAATACTACTAAAATAAAATTACTAGATTCAACGTATTTATTCAATAAAATGCAAGAATTTTAGACTTCAATATTATGAAAACCGTGGAGCTAATTATTTTGTAGACTAAAGTCGATCAGAAAAGTATTGTAATTAGGTTAAATTAAGATAAAAGTGGTATTCAAAAATATGTATACACTCTCTAAATATATAGGCGAGAAAATAAATGATTATGAGGAGTTGATTAGAGTATACAAACAAATTATAAAATAATTAGTATAATGATAACATATGATAATATCATATGAATTTACATCATATAAGAAGTTAAAAATGACTATTTTCTAACAATATTTGACAAATTAATTGATATATACTTATAAGTATATAGGAAATATTAAAAAATATAATCATGTAGTTATTACTAATTATATAAATAATATGTATATATATATATACATCTGTGATATATACATAGTGATATATATATCACCTGACATCAGCAATTAAGATGATTAGTATAAAAGATAATTCATTATTAAATATATATTATACCATATTGATATACACTTCAAATGAATGGACTATACAAATATTAATATATATATATATATATATATATATATATATATATATATATGATAGGCTAGATATATCCAATTGTAGAAATTGTCATCCTAATATATTTAATGGTAAATAATTACACTTGAGAGAGAAGCTTCTCTAAACTTAAACTTATAAATAATTTTCTATGAAATTATCTGACACAATAAATACATTCAAGTCTGTAACATTATATTTAGAATCAAAGCTAATTAATTAAATTGATACTGAATAAATAATAATGATTTAGAAGAGGAAATCGAGTAAAATAAATTTGTACTAATCAAATCATTTAACCTATACTTATATCATTTTTATTAATTAATTTGTAAATTATAAAATATTAAATTGCAATGATTTTAAGTGGGTATACCATAATACCTATTTACATTCATAGCATGAAGGAGACCCCTCTATATATTATAGGCATTTTAAAGTGGGTTTCCTTCACACGATACATGTAAATATATATGAAAAAACAAAATTTTTTAAAGATTATAAATATTTTTACATAATTTGATCACGCATAATAGAATAATAATACATCATAATAAAATATATATATATATATATATATATATATATATATATATATATATATATTTATATACAAATAAATTTAAGAGTTATAGATATTAGTTATTTCTAAAATAGCCCATTTAAAATGTTATGAAATTCTTATGGGGCCCATACGTTTTTTTTGCCCGGGGCCCATAGTATGCTTAAGCCGGCCCTGTGTACGACGTACACTGTACGTCGTACAGTGTACGTAGACAAAATCAAATCGATTCAAAATATAATACAATAACTAGCTGAGAATTGAAAGGATAACATATGTAATTAGGAATATTACAAATATCTAATCCAAATATGTAAATTAGAAAAAGAAAGTTTATATTATATAGAATTAATTTAACATGGAAATTTCTGTAATAGACATAATATATGATCACCTACTTATTTTAAAATAACCTACTTATTTAAGACTTTTAATATTTAATAATGATGTATAAATATATATGTATATATCAAGACCTCCTATAACATCGAGGTTATAGGAGGTTTTGATATATACGTTTTTTTTAATTTATCGACTAATCAACATCGGTTTAACTTTAGCTTAGTTGTAGCTACACCTAGGTGTTCAATGAGATATAATAACTTTTCAAATTAGTATAAATTCCAATATACATCATGAATCATCGATATATGAACTTATAACCTACCACTAAATAGTAAAAACCGGGTTAATAATAGTTCATTAATATATCCATATCTAAACTGAATTACTATAGTAGGTATACCTATATCCTTTCCGAATATAAATTTATATATTAATATATTAATATATATTTATATATTAATATAGGTACTAATATACCTACTAAATGATGATATTTGTGCCAATAGTCCTATATTACATTTGTAATAAGCCTATAGGCTATAGGCATATATGCCTTACATATATGCATATATATATACGAATTGTTCTGTAGGAATAATATTTTTATAAACGAAGCTCATAAAAAAACATTGTGAGTAATTCCTAAAAACGGATCTAGATGTAAGAGATTAATGAACCCGAGGTCCTATAGGACCTATGTCCTACATTGTAAGTTACATATAAGTTACATAAGCCTATATATAGGGAAATAATATTTACCAAATATGGCCTACACTGTATGTGATATCCCAGCATACAGTAAGAGCAGCATAATAGCAGCATAACAGCAAATGCTAGAGCCTCAAATGTTTACATTGTGCTATTATTCTGCTATTAAATGTCTATTATGCTGCTATTATTATAATAGCAGCATAATAGCAGCATAATAGACATTTAAAATTAATAGCAGCATAATATCAGCATAATAGCAGCATAACAGCAGCATAACAGCAGCATAGTATCATTAAACATTAATAGAAGCATAATAGCAGCATAATAGCACAATGTAAACATTTGAGGCTCTAGCATTTGCTGTTATGCTGCTATTATGCTGCTCTTACTGTTTGCTGGGATTGATGTAAATAATGACGAGTCGAGAGTTCCTTTTTCTGAAAAAAAAACGAGCCCGAGCCTAGCCGAAACTCTAACTAAACTAGCTTGAGCCGAGTTGATACTTTAGTTAGTACCCTAACTTATATTGCTTTAGATTTAAACATCATTTACATAACCAGTAAACAGTAATATCAGCATAACAGCATATGTAATAGCCTCAAATGTTTACATTGTGCTATTATGCTGCTATTAAATGTCTATTATGCTGCTATTAATATTGCATGCTATTACATATACTGTTATGCTGCTATTATGCTGCTATTAATATTTACTGGGTAACTAGTATACTTGTTATTTAGGTGCATGCATACCTAGGAGGTATTAATAGCTATGTGGACTAACCTTCGTCTTCGCAGTACTTCGTGTTGTAATTGTTAACGACCCGCTTACAATCCGCAACCTCTAACAAACATTGCAGCGTCATCTGTTTAAACAGCTCGTTAACGCACCTAGTATCGGCGACGACCTCTGCGATGACCTCTAGCGCGGCCACCCACGTGGTAACCGCGCAGTCGCAGTACACCGCCACCTGGAGTAGAGAAAGGCGTCGCCTCCTACCGTCGGAAGTGTAATTAACGCCGTCGCTGGACAGGTAATCGCCGAACGCGGAGGCGTTCATTCGGCGGAACGGGTTTCGGTCTAGACGAAGTCGTTTCAGGCTCGGAACTAGGCCGAAGTTCACCGAGAACGCCATCACTCGATTATCGCTCAGATCGACGTCGGTTAGCGCCGCCTTGTCGCGGAACCACTCTCGCTTGATCAGTACCAGCAGGTTACGCGATAGATTCAACGAGCGAAGGTCGGCGAGTCCTAGAAATAGGTCATCGGGTAACGCGGACAGCCGGTTGTCGTTCAGGCGTACGAATCGGATAACGGTCACGTGGTGGTCGGAATCGGTGTCGTATAGTAGAGCGTGGTCGTCTATGGAGGTGAGGTTTTTGGAAGAGCACTCGAACCCCCGTCGGGTTGGGGAAAACTCGCTTACGATCACATTGCCCGTCTCTTCTAGGATGCAGGGGGCGTCGCCATTTATCTGTGGATATGTATAGGATGTAGGGGAAAGTGGACCGCACCTAATACGGGGAACACTTTAACAATAAATGGTCTTTATGACTCATTATTTGTATTCAAAAATTACAATATATTAATATTATATGATTATAGATATTATTGTGATTTTAATTTTTTTTAATTCCATAGATAACGAGGGTGTCCGTATTCAGTACCCGTGTCCGAATACGGACACCCTGTGTTATAATACGGATACCCTATATACACAAGATAGACTATATATTATAATATATAGTATTTAAATAATTATAAAATAATTATTGATGAATCAATCAGACTAACAAATTACAATTACATTATTTATAATTAATTTTATAAATAATGTATTCTAATTTAATTAGTTAATAATTTATTTATTTTTATTATTTTTTAATTAATAATACACTTTAAGTATCTAAATAATAAACATTTTAGATTTAGCTTTATTGGCAATATTAATATTATAACGCACGCGATTTTTATGAAAATCAGAATAGTGCATACGCTGCGCGCTGATTGGTTATAGAGTGTCCGTATTAGGAATGTATATGACCTCTAGATATATGCTTATAACTTAATGAATATATTATAACAAATATAAAATTTATATATAATTTTAGAATGCTTTATTTTTTAATAATATGGTGTTATATTTTATATCGATATATTTGTATATTCTTGAGAAGGTTTTAAGTTGATATTTTTTTTCATAAATTTAAAAACGTAATAAAAAAATCAGTTTATTGGATATATCAGAAATATTTTGAATAATTAAAAAATAAATAATACTTTTATTGACTATTTATATAATTATGAATATTTTATTAATTAAACATTTTTGTGTAGGATTTATGGTTTCTGAGATACCGAGAGTGTCCGTATTCGGGCACTGTCCGTAATCGGTTACTTTCCCCTATCACTAATAAAGCGTTGTAATTTAGTGAATGTAAATAGTCGTATATTATAATGATTCATTTGATTTGAAATGAATCATTATATAATATTAATCATATCAGATCCCAGTGTATACGTCTATAGATATGTCGTTAGATACTAGGTGCTATTGTACCTATTGCAGTATACTGTATAAATATATATATACTATAATTATATATAATTCGGATTAAACCCCGTCAGTACTATTGAAATATATCTTAAATATTATTTAGAAGTAATCTTATATAATTGTATATAAATAAATGATCGGTTCCCAATAAAATCATGGATTCTTTAAAATGATAGCTACCATTGTATCATTATGGTTATTAGTGAAAATGTCATTAAGTTCATCGATGGGACTTCACAAAATAAGAATAACAACTATTATAATTCATAAATTATATGAAATATATATTTTATCTATTATTTTTTTCTGGAATATATGCATTGTTAATATATTAACAATAATATATTATACTAAATAAAGTATAATAAGGAAGGTATAATTACTCCCTGGCATAATTATTAATATACACAAACAAATAAATACGCATATATATACACACACACACATATATATATATATATATATATATATATATATATATATATTAATAAGACATAAGAGACAATGTATCCAAATGGTGGTTAGATTCAAATATGTGTATTACATTACGGTGTAGTATATTCGTCACTTTTAAACACTTTTAAAAATAAACACGAACCTACGTATGTGTATACGTATGTGTGTACGTATGTGTGGCTATACGTATACACGTAACTATAGTTATATCTAAGATTTTCCGAATGCTGCTTCGCAAAATCTTCGGTTATATGCTGACACACCGTATGCACCGAGCTTGTGCACGCATGACATGCGTATGCGTGTTTAAGTAAATAACATATTTATATATCTAAATAACATATACTAAATAATATACTATATGCCCTATAATATTAATTATTTAAACAAATTCAACATACTATAACATATACAGTGATTCAACATACTATAACATATATATATATATATATATATATATATATAGATAGAAAGTTATTTACAAAGTTATTTGAAAGCGGTGCTACCATATAGCTCTAGAGAACCGAAGTTAAATAACTTTCTAGCTATAGCTCTATAGAGTCGGGTATATGGGTACTACTAACGGTGCTGACGAAAGCTAGGAAAGCGATGCACAAGCGAGCCACACGGGAGAGGTTCTGATGTTGAAGCTGAAGGTGTTGCTGATTGTTGGTACCCGTATAACAATGGTGGCGGGTCGGCATCTCGTTGCGATGGAAGCTGGGCGACTGGTTACGTTATTTCTAATAGCTAGGCGCAACTAATTAATGTTTAATTATCACACCTATAGTGCATACATGTATAAACCTATATATCATAGGAAACTCGATGATAATAATAAAGAGAACGAAAAGATATGATTACGAGTATTAATGTTATTAAACGTTTATTTTAAACTGTTTACTAATACTTTAGTAACTATTTATCATTATTAATAAGTAAACAATAAATAATTGTATTAATAAAATTAATGAAATTATCGTTTGCCCATCCGTACATTATATATTTACAATTTAATATCTATTATACATAATCACAATAGGTATTGATATATATAGTATATACCCTAGTATGGTATATACAATAGTATACGTAAACAATTTATTAAAAGTTGTGATATTAGAAAAGTTATTAAACCCTTAAATATGTGAGAATACTTATAAAATTATGTTTACTATATAATACCTCGTGTATACCTATAGGTATAATGACTGCAGTATAAAGGGTAATGTATACATTGTATACAAGTTATATGACACGTATACATTGTTTACAAGTATACCGATAAACAGCTTATACCAGTAATTAATTTATATACGCTAAGTTATTTATATATAAATATACAATTTAAAAATAGAAATATCCATTAATTAACTATTCATTAATGAATAACTATAATGATATCATGAGGTTCCCCGGTAATAGTAGGTAATAGTAGGTAATAGTAGGTGATAGTAGGTAATAGTAGGTAATAGTAGGTAATAGTAGGTGATAGTAGGTAATAGTAGGTAATAGTAGGTAATAGTAGGTAATAGTAGGTAATAGTAGGTAATAGTAGGTAATAGTAGGTAATAGTAGGTAATAGTAGGTAATAGTAGGTAATAGTAGGTAATAGTAGGTAATAATAGGTAATAGTAGGTAATAGTAGGTAATAGTAGGTAATACATGGCAATTACCAGCGTACTAGGCATTATAATGTATAAACAAGCAATAAGGCAGCCTATAAGCATGCAATACATTCATTCGTTATTGAATATGAATGAATATTTATTTGTTCGATTGCCGAACATTGAATGTACCAGTACGTCAGATGCTATGAATAGCTTACATTACGAATACCAATATCCTAGGATAAGCTTATAACGACAATATTCATGCTTTAGCTTATATGTAATAATAAAACGATATAATATAATAATAAAAGTGTACTACAAGAATATTAATATCGAATATATTCGATATATGTATACATTAATAATAATAATAATAATAATAATGCGCATAATAATAATAATGATATAGGTAAAAGCAACCGAATACATGACACTTAACAATACTTACCTTAACATTTTATAACTCAATGTTTTTATTCAAAAATTACAATATATTAATATTATATAATTATAGATATTATTGTGATTTTCAAATTTTATTTAATCTTTTTATTCAATAGATAACGGGGGAGCCCCGTCGGTGGTGTCCGTATTCGGTACCCGTGTCCGAATATAATAGCCTGTGTTATAATACGGATACCCTATATACCACTAGATAAACTATATTGATGAACCAATCAGATAAATTACAAGAACATTATTTATAATTAATTTTATGAATAATTTAATTAGTAAATACAAAATAGTCCTACTTAATTAGACTATTTATATAAATATGAATATTTTATTGTAGTATTTATGTTTCAGGGATACCAAGAGTGTCCGTATTCTATTACTTTCCCCTAATAAAGTTAATATTCATAGAAAATTAATTTTAAATTTAATTGATAAATTCTCTATAATGCATCTTTTTAATTTATTATTATTATTTACATCTTATATTTAAATACGAAATATATAGTTAACTATTATAATTAAACAATCAATGTTCCTGTCACGTGTACTGTATGAATGAATCACTGGCAAAAACTGAAAAGACCAAGGTCTTATTTTGAAGCCATTTGGATAACGAAGAGAGAAAACGAAAAATAATACTAAATGGAAAAAAAAGAATTACATTAAATTACTCCAATAAACTTTATCTATATTATAATTTTAATAAACTATAACAATATTTGAAATGGGGTTAACTGGTTAAATGGCCGAAAACAGGGTTATGAACATTATTTGAAATCACGAACATCATATAGGTCTATATACGATAGAAAAATAGATTCATTACAATTAGTATCCGATGCATATAACTACTGTTTACATTGGTTGCACGCTGTGCGTTCAGATAACTCACCAATTAATGTTAAGCTTTGCATGATCGTAATAACTAATCATTATTAAATGGATGTTTAACATAACTATTATATAATAATACGTGTTCAGCTCCTGCGTAAGCCACTTAACTAAATATAATATCACTTTTATAATTCATTTAATTTTAAATTTATTTTATTTTATCTTAATATGTATAAATTCATTCAACCCCGTCACTTTTTTATTAATTTGTTATTGAAATTAAGCAACATTGTAAGTATTATATCTAAAAGTTATATATTAGTTAGATAAATGATACTCTATACATATATGTATAGATATGTACATATATATGTAATATAATTTAAATGAGTTACAACAATGTCATAGTATACCATAGATGGCACTTTATACACAAACATGGTCGTACAATCCCATTCTACTATATATATATATCTCCCTATTCAGTTTGCATTAGTATATATTTAAACTTTATTTTTTCGATTATATATAATGGTATACCATTATTTTTAATATATATTTTATTATATATATATATCTATAATATATTTGATAAAATAAAAAGGTTTGTTTTAGCGTACAGCAATAGTTTATTATCACAGAGACATAGTAACACAAATCACGGTATCCGCGTTTATCGTGAGGGTATGACGCAACGATCTATTTATAGAATTTACATATATTTAAACCGGATACAATATAGTCGTCGATATAATAATACACGTGCGACGCGTATAGGCCATAGAGCTAAAGAGAAATTTCTCTTTAGCTCTATGGTATAGGCACATAACCCGTAAGGTATACCAATAGATCCTATATATAGGATCTATAGAAGCTTCTACATCCTATAGGATAATAATAATTAATAAATATCATTAACGAATAATATACAGTATATATACACAGTATCGATAACGAATATTAATTATTAATAAATAACTATAGTTATTAATTATATACGACGTGTAAGTTTTGGGCGCGTTCACACGGTGTGTAATATATAAACACCTAAACAATATCGTCACGGATCAGAATCTACGACCACATTATCGTCGTGCGTGTCGTATAGAAGTACTACGAAATGTACGACATAGACGTAGATACGTGTGTTTACCGTGTGAACACGACGTTAGACACGCGTAGACGCGTCTATAATACGTCTATAGACGTATCACACGCGTGAAGTGATCGCGGTGTTAGCGAGGTTTTCGGTTTGTGTGGAACGCTCTCTCTCTCTCTCTCTCCGACAACTGTACCATGTTTCGTACCCCCCCCCCGAGTTCGTAGCAGCCTCTTCCTAATGAATATAATAGAACATTATATATATATATATATAAATTATTATAGACATTTAAATAATTATAATATCAAGATCTTTTCAATCAATAATCACGTACTATTTTTATTTCGGTGATATTATTTTAATAGGTAAATTTGTGTTGGTTCTTTCACCCCATTCAGTAGATGAAGTTATTACATCATAAGCATAAAGCATATGGCTTTAGTGACGTCGCTTCGAACCCGGTCTCGTGTTAAGACATCCGTGGTCTTAACACGAGAACCGATTATTTCGTATACTCGATTATATAATATTACTCGATATTATGTCGGGACCTATTTTATAGTTGCAGACAGGGCTTGCACAATGGTCCCGCGTTCTTACTATCGATACACGTGTATACACGACCACGAATACTATAGTAACCTGTGTGACTTGGCCAACTGAGCCACACAGGCAATTTATCTCAGTATTATATATATATATATTATATTATTTATATTTATTATTTTATTATATTTTATTATATATATATATATATATATATACATATATATATATATATATATATATATATATATATATATATATATATATATATATATATGTTACACATTAAAGCATAAACTAAACTAAACTATAGGACATAAGTCCCTTAGCATTACTTGACAGTGTACGATGGCCTACAGATATAATAGTGCCGTATCTACGAATACCTAAGCGATAACTTCCTATCGGCGTTCTCGGTATACATTATACATTGTTATAAATATATATATATATATAATATATATATATATATATATATATATATATATATATATGTATGCAGAGACAACGCTAGGGGTATGCAACTACATAAAGGTGGTTATCGAATACGTTGCTTTTTACTACAAAAAAATATTTTATATAAATTTTATTTTATTAAATAATTATATTTTATTAGTTATCTTTAGTTTACGAAAAAATCGTTATGTAATTTGCGATCTAATAATGAAACCCGATGTCACAACATTGGCATTTGATCAAATCGAGAAAAAGTAAAATTAACAATTATAAAATATACATTTATGGAATGTAATAACATAAGTACCCGTAAAAAAAACTATTAACGAAATCGCGACGGAACTGTTATTAAAAACACATTTTATAAACTAACTATAGTTTAACTAACTAACTATAGTTTAAACTAACTATATATAGTTGTATTAACTGTAGTAAAGTATATACTAATCTTAGGGGATTAACTTAAATAATAATATAAATACTCAAAAATAATTTGAGAAATTTTAAAAAGTTATAAATAATATATATTTAGTATATATATTAAACATATGGAATACAAAATTATTGTCAAAATAAAAATATTAAACATATTTTAACTCGCACCTCCACCCTTAAGGGCGGGGCAGGGGGGGTGGTAAACCTCGTTACGCTGCAGGATATCAGATCCGAGAAAGGGGCCCATAATACGAGTGTGCGGTGGAGATGAGTGGTTTAGATCAGTTGTAGTGCGCATGTCTGGTATAACTCCCCCTGGCGGCAGAGTCTGTTTCCAGTTTCTATTTACCTAATTGGGGCAAGGGGATATTATCATGTACTGTTTTATATATATATATGTATGTGTGTTTGTGATTAAATATCTAATTATGATAAATATAAATATTATAAATAATATACAATGTTATCGTTAGAAAATAGTTAAAACTTTAAACTTTATAAAGTATATATAGGTATACATATAGGACCTATATGATATAGGTACTTTAGATTATATATTTCGACAATTTATTTGCTAATTGCTAATTTATTAGGACCTATATGATAAAGGTACTTTAGATTATATATTTCGACAATTTATTTGCTTTACTTTTTGCGACAAATTTGCTTAAATAAATTATCGGTTTATAACTAACTAGTTTCGGTATTTCTGAAGTAAAGTACGGTCGCGTGGCGAGAAGATATCGTTCCGCTATCGCAGGCTCCATTATCATCCGTTATCTATAACACCCAGGTATCGGTGTTCCTAAGCAAAAAGATGAATCCACCAGCAACTGCAGTAACGGTACCGGCTATGATGAAGGCTGCGAGTACGTTATTCATAGTTAGTGTGAAAAAAGTGTGTAAAACTAATTTATCCGAAAAAATGCTTTAAATGTAAATACAGTTATTATATATAGCTAAGGTGGAAGTCAGCGATTGGTTAGAATTATTATATAAATTTAGATTCGGTATTTATTCATATTTTGACTTGATATTTGGAGTTATTACATTTAAGTTAAAATAAATAGATTATAGGTGGCCGTCAACTATTGGTTAGAATTATTATATGAATTTCGATTCGGTATTTATTCATATTTTGACTTGATATTTGGAGTTATTACATTTAAGTTAAAATAAATAGATTATAGGTGGCCGTTAACTATTGGTTAGAATTATTATATGAAATTCGATTCGGTATTTATTCATATTTTGACTTGATATTTGGAGTTATTACATTTAAGTTAATATAAATAGATTAGGTGGCAGTCAACGATTGGTTAGATTTATTATATAAATTTAGATGCGGTATTTATTTATATTTTGACTTGATATTTAGAGTTATTACATTTCGGACTTTACGTTATGTAGGCTATAGTCCGAAAATGTTACATTTTATCTGTATCGTAATGCATATGTTATTATTTATTATTATATTAGTATAGCCTGATACTTTTTTCCCGGTATTATATATTATTATATTATTATATATATTATTATATTATTATATATATTATTATATTATTATATATATTATATATAGGTATTATCTATATATAAATTTAAATTATACATTTTGAAAATCATGCATTTAATTAACTTCATAGAAATAACCATATAAAGTATTGTTACAAATATACAATGTATGTAGGTTCCTACACAGTAAGTTAATATAATATATTAACTTACTGTGTTCGTAGTGTGAACTTCACACTAATATATATATATATATATATATATATATATATATATATATATATATATATATATATATATATAGTAGTAGGTATATATATATACTTAATTAGGTTATAGGATATGTACCTATTATTGTTACTATTATTATTAATTTATTTGGTTATTTAGAAAATATAAAGTCACAATATAGTAGGTACATAGGTAAAAACAACCTTGTAACCAATTTGTTTAGACACTGCGATCAACATCAGTAATGAGTTTTCGGCGGTGTATCGTATATTAATTAAATAGATGTGTTTTCAATTTGACTTTAAAGGTGTGGTCAGAAACTATAGATATAATTGAGTGAGGTAGGGAGTTCCATAGTTTAGGTGATATAAAATAGGTAGGTAGGTACATAGTTAAACCTACTAACGGTAGCATACGTTATTAAACAAATGAATAATACGAAATTTCATAGCTTCATATCAAGAATATTATAAAATTATTTTAAAATAATTCATATATATATAAAATAGCTTCATATCAAAAATATTATAAAATTATTTTAAAATAATTCATATATATATAAATTAGGTAGGTTGACCCACGCCGTGGGTCCCACGGCGTGCATGCAGAGTATATTATTATATTATTATAATTGTTCTCCATATAATATTAGGTAGGTTATTTTAGCATATATGCTAAAATAACGATGTATACATCGTTACATCTATAATTATATTGTAATATATATATATATATATAAATATATATATATATATAAATATATATATATATATATATATATATATATATATTAACTATAGTTGTATACAAATTAGCATTTTAGTGAATAAATAATAACTTTTGATTTTGATAAACTACCAATTATATAATAATGACTTAATTATATACATGTGGTAGAGCTGGTGAAGCGAGTGTTTAGGCTGCGGGACGGGTATCTAGAGAGAAGCTGCAATGACGCATCTAGGTAGGCCGTTGCTAAGTGCTATTAGTGCGTGCGGCGTGTTCATTGATACGTGACGGCGTGCGACGAAATGTGGATGTCGCCACATTTCGTCATTGTGTTATTATTATATTACTTTAAAGCATCTTTAAAGATTACTTATTATTGTTTATCAGGGGACACAACGGTTTGTGTTTGTTTTTGTATCTTTAAAGATTTAATGTATATATGTTTTAGAGTTTAATAAACGTATTCAACAAAGAATCTCTACCTCTCTGTTACATACCGACTACATAACTATAAGCACATTTGGTGCTTTATATAGTGTGTATGTTAACTAATACCTTATGAATAATAACGTATGAGTCATAACTTATGACGCATAGTATACTATTTATCGCCAGCGCACGTATGCTGCTGCCCTATGGGTAGGGATGCAGGAAGGTATATTTCACAAGGCGGGCCCACCGATTTATAATATATTATTAGTATATATATACTTACTTTCTTTATTTTAGTCGAGTTCTTACTCGACCAGATCTTGCAATTGCTTTCCATCTTATCTATCCATCATCGGTGTTCTTAATTCGTCTTATTCACAATCGCAGTCGCTCTTTAAGTGTTTCAGTGTCACCTTGCAAAACACCCTTTGTTTTGTGAAAGTTATCGGTCTCTCCGTCAGGTATTATACATTTCGAGTAAGTGTCTTTATACGTTAAGGCGATCGCTTGTATAATGTTGTGGGGGTATAGGATTATAATTTTTCCTACTTTATGATTTTAGTATATGGAGCATTATTTCTCTGTTGATACTGTGAATGCCTTCTTAATTTTACTAAAATGACAATAACTTAAATTTGTGACTTATCACTCCTTCGATTAAGAGTCTGAGAGCTAATATGTGTGGTATCGTAGATCTTCCAAGTCTGAAACCGTTCTGATTGGGACATAGTATAGAGTTTATGTATGGTTGAATTCGATTTAATATAATTGTGTTCGTCATTTTAGCTGATATCACTGTTAGTGGTATGTCTCTGTATACAGAGGCTGTAACTATAGTTCCCTGCTTCTTCAAGATTACCGGGTTTGGGAAATGAAACAATGTTTCATGTTAGCAATTGCGATGATATTTCGTGTTGTGTGAGTATCTTGTTAGAAAACTCGAACATTATGTCATCGACGTTGCCATATTTTAGGATTACTAGAGAGATTCCGTCAGGCCCTACAGCTTTACTGTCTATTAGATTTTCATTTACCTTGCTATATTCTTCGTTTGTAAAGGGTTCAGTTTATAACGCGAGGGTACTTTCACTGATAGTCTTCATTTGTATGGAACTTGTATCATGTTCCTGTTCATCACTCAAATTTCTTAAAGTGTTATACCATTTGTTTACACGATCATCCTTGCTAATAGCCTTGATTATACTTTATTTTGGGTTTCTCCGTTCAGTCACTTTGTTAAATAACTTCCAGCTCTATGCATGTATACTTTGTTCAATGCGTTTGATATTGGATTTTAGAATTCCAGCTTCAATGGTGTCGTATTCTTCTTGTAGAAGTTATTTAGCTTAAAGGGAGTATCCCACTATAATATCTTCTGGCAACTTACCGAAAATATTGTAACTTTAAAACCATTTTCTATCAAGTTGTAATGGGATATCCACTATAAAGTTATTACATTTTAGGCAAGTTGCCATAAAGTAAGGTTTCCCATTAACAATATTTAACTTGATAGAAAATCGTTTTAAAGTTAAACTATTTCCGGCAAGTTGCCGGAAGTACTTGTAGTGGGATACCCCTTTAGATAGTTTTTCTTATGAATCATTTGTGTTTAGATTATTTTTCTTAAGACTGCATGTGTAATTCCTCAAGAATCTCATTTTGAATTTGCCATTATATTATATGTATTTTCTTAGTATTCTAGTTACAATATTTAACCATGCATCTAATTGGGGAATTTTATTTTATATTAATTTAATAGTTACTTTTAGGAATTTACCTTATAAATATATTGTATACAATTAATGGTTTAAATTGAGGTATAGGTAAAACCTACCTCTAAAAGTTATGTTTTCTTGATAAATGTATATTATAGAAGTAAATATAGAATCGATTAGTCAGACTCGATATGTCAAACTAGGATTAGTCCTAAACCCTTGTCTAATTACCTAAATTTCCTCTACAATTCCAAGAAAGCGTGTTATCATATATTGTCACGCCATTATAGAATTACCTTCAATTACTCATCCGATCTAGCCAATCTTACTCTTCATCAAACTTACAATCATACCTCAAATCGTGTACCTAAATTTATATTTATTATCTATTTTTTCCATTTTGTTCTTTTATGCATTCTATTATATATTATATCTTACAATTGTTCGGCAGGCCTATATTATTGTTATTGTTATTGTTTTGTTGTTAGTATGTTTATTATTAATTTGCGTGTGTGTTTATCACATGTGTCCAGTCATATACCTCCTATATAGATTATATTATGTCCTTTTTATGTATTATTTCAAATAATGTATTTGTCACCTTCTCATTCTCTTCGAATTATTGTATTATATACTATAGTATTATAGCATATAGTAGTATACTATACAGTATATATATACTATAGTCTATATTACAGTACTATAGTACTAGCAAAGCCATTTGGGCTTTGGTAGTAGGTAGTACTAGGGGCGTCACAGGGTCAAAAAAAGTGGGGGGGATATTTTCAAATAAAATGTATGACATTATTTATTTAAACATGGATCTTCTCCATTCGGATTGCATAATAAATTGACGCATTACACTATCATCATCGTAGATTATTTAGTCGTTCGTTAGACATTGAATTTCTCAGCCAAGTCTTCAATCTTCTTAGACCGCTGAACGAACGTTCACATGTTACTGAACTACTGCATTTCCTAACTGGTTTGCATATAAGAATACGAATAAGTTTAATAATATTAGGAAACAATCATTTTAAATTATCATAACGATTAAAATAATCGATAAATTCGCTTATATTAGTAAAGTTATTTCTTTGGAATATTGATTTTTCCTGAAACAGCTCAACATTATAAAGTTCTGGATATTTTTCAATCTAAAATAATATCAGTAATAAATATCAATTTAATTTATTATATATAATTGTATTATAATATAATATATAGGTATAATATACTATATTTAATATTATATTAGTAACTAGGTACCTACACTGTTAAACATATTTCTCCTTTAAAACCTTTAATGAATGCTGAAGCGGTGTAAAAGGTTTATGACGCGCATTACGAGTTATTTTATTCATCTATGCACTAAAGGTTTTGGGAACCTTTATTTAAAACCTTTAATGATCTCATCAATTCGATTAAAGGTTATATGTACCTTTACTGGTCTCATAAATGCGAGTAAAGGTTATGTGTACCCAGCAAACAACAATAGTAATTGTATGTTAATTAAGTATTATTAAGTTTATATTATTTTTTTATTATAGAAATAATAAAATATTATACCTTTTAATTATTTTGAAATATTGATTTAATTTATATCTATGCAAATTAATTAATAATTATTATTTTACTTTTATATTTAAGTTTATATACTGTTTTTAATAAATAAAATATTATTTTAAAAACTAAAATTATTTAAGTAATCCTATATTTTACTACATTATCATAATCTAATTCGGGTGACTCATGAACTATAATGTTAATCATAATTACATTGATAATACAATTGGAAATCATGTTGAATTAATTGCCCAATATTGAATATATAGCAATTGCATATTGATTAAATATTGTATTCAATATTAAAATGATTTATTATTGAATTTAAGTTTTAAATCTAACTTAAATGAAATTATATAATATATTATAATATATAAGTTATTATTTTGATATGATACTACTTAGTTAAGTTACTTACTTAGTTAAGATACTAATATGTATTTAATTTAATTTATTTTTATTTATTTATACTAATATTTATATATTTGCATAAAACCTTTAGTACCTTTTCAAATATCAGTAAAGGTTATGAAAACCTTTAATACTATATTTGCATAAAACCTTTAGTATTTTTTAAACATCAGTTAAGGTTATGAAAACCTTTAATCCTCTATCTGCATAAAACCTTTAGTGATTTTCAAACATCAGTAAAGGTTATGAAAACCTTTAGTGCTCGCTAAACGAATGCGAAAGGTACATGAAACCTTAACACATAGGTCGAATTTCGTAAGGTTTTTTCAGCTAGTCACTAAAGGTTATTTTCTAACAGTGTATAGTTATATATATAATTTTTTATTAGTGTATATTTACATATATTTACATATAAATACTATTTATATATTTATAATATTAATATCCTATATATATAAATTAATCTACCCTTAGATAGGTTTATATACTACTGTCTGAAATATATGCATTTCCTGTAGTTTCATATCTAAATATAAAATTATAAATATATTTTTAATAAATACATTAAGTATACACCTATATACCTTTCAGGCATTTTCCCTTTTCTCTTCATTGCAAGTGGTTCGCGGTCCAGGCATTGTATTTTTACTTTTATGCTATTACGTTTATCACCAAAATTACCTATCTGAATTTTCACTTCCGCTAAACAAATTTCTGTAATCTTATAAGTATTTTCAAGAGTCGTATTTACATTCATATAACATTTAACAACTCTTTCTATTATGCTGAATATGTTAAATTCTTCTAAAAATCTTTAGATCGATTTGATTACCTATCGTTATAGTTATTTAGAACTAGGAAATTAACCTATTTTCTTATAGTCCATCTTTTTGGACAAAGTGGTCTTATTTTTTCATTTGAATTTTGTGAGTGTATGTGTCTGAATTTAATTGTACCGCTGAAAAGAAGTCAAATTTCATTTATTAATGTTAATTCATATTTAATAGCCGTGGCTGCAAGTGTACTGATGTTCCAACAGCCTGAGCTATCAGATTTCCACGATGGGCCCCACAATGTGTAAAATATGTTAAAGGCTGTTGTTTTTGTAATAATATTTTAACACCTTTATATTTTCCGGATATATTAGATGCCCCGTCATATATGACTGTCCACATAAGTTTTCTATTGGTAGATTATGTTCATTCAAACAATTTAATATTAATGATGACATATATTCTACTGTTGTTTTTTCAACATTATAGATACCTGTAGACAATATTTTATTATTTAATAATGTACAATTAATATAAATATAAATTATATTATTATATATAGTTATATTAATTAATTGAATTCAACTTACCGATTAATACTTCATTTGCATTACATTTTTCATCTACGTATCTATAGATATTATGTATTATAATACAAATAACTTCTTGTTATTGACCAGAAATATCTTGCGTACCATCTCACATAATGCTATAGGGTCCATGTATATTTTGTAATATATTCTTTTTAATATTATTAGCATATATAGCTATAATTTCATTCTGTATTGTGGTGGAAATTTGAGATTTTCGATTTTCTGAATTAAACCGTGCTTTGAGCTCAAGAATATCATTGCATATTAATGCTATTAAATCTCTAAAATTACCATATGTGGTATTCTTACCTCGTAAAGAAATATTTTGAGATACTAAAAATGTAATGGATGTAATGGAAATAATTTGAACCATTTGGTCTGAAAATTCAATTTCATTCCTACCATGTATTGTTACATCCAAACATATGTTCAGCAATATTGCTTATGTAAATAATTGTTTCAGATACCTACTATACAATTGAATATCGACTTTGCTATTGCAGATACACCTGCATTAATGTCAATAGCTTTATCTTCAATAATTTCATGAATTGGATTATCCTCATCCGATAATATTTCGGCTTGTTCCTGATTTTCTTGTTCACTCACTCTAGCTCTTTTATTACAGTATGGGATCATTTCGTTGAAATGTATTCAATTAAATTTTAGTTTACATAAATTTAAACATATTATAATTGAATAAACAATAGTTTTCCAATTATTAAATTTACTATACAAAAAACAATGATTTTATTACTCTATTTCTATAATAAAGTCATAAAATAATTATTTTTGTATAGTTAATTTAATAATTAAATAATGGATTATAGACTGTATACAGTATATATCATATATATACTATATATATTATATTATATATATATATATATAAGGATAATAAACAATATGAAGAAAGTCTCTATAGTAATATATTATTATATTAATTTTTTGGTGGCCTAAAAGTGGGGGGGGATTTTGATATGATATCCCCCCAGTTTTAAAAGTGGGGGGGACATGTCCCCCCCATCCCCCCCTTATGTGACGCCCCTATATATATATATATATATATATATATATATATATATATATATATATATAATGCAATAATAATAATACGTAATGCCTATATATTACATACTACCCAACAAACAATTATTTAGAACTTTTGAGAACTATAGTTCTCAAAAGTTCTCAAAAGTTCCGAATAAATTATATTATTAATAATATTTATATTAATGCATTAATATACATGTATAATTTAAAATAATAAGTATTAGAAAACACAGCTTGTTTTCTATTATATACTATAATATACATATACAAAACCTATTACTATTAATAATAATTTACCAATTCACAGCTAACAGTAATAGCTTCATAATAACAACATAATAGCAGCATAATATACTTTTAAAATTAATAGCAGCATAATATATTATGCTATTATAATAGCATAATAGACTTTTAATGGCAACATAATAGCATGACAAATTAATAGAGGCATAATATACTTGTAATGGCTACATAATAGGAATACCAGTAAACTCGGACCAGGTAAACTCGGACCAGGTAAACTCGGACCACTTTTGAGGTAAACTCGGACCACTTTTGAGGTAAACTCGGACCACTTTTAAAGTAAACTCGGACCACTTTTTAAAAACATAAAGTAAATTCGGACCACTTATTAAAAACATAAAGAAGATTCGGACCACTTTTAAAATAACTATATTTTGTATATTTCTATAATATAATATGCTTTAACTTACTTCCACCTTATATAATTATATTATATATGTTAAATAAATTATAAAAAGAGTCATTTAATATGATATTTTTGTGGAATTATATACTTAAATAGGTAACATTTAATTTGAACTCGCACCACTTTTGAAGTAAACTCGGACCACTTGTGAAGTAAACTCGGACCACTTATTAAAATAACTTATATATTGTATACTTCTATCATAATAAATATAGCTTCTATCGTGGGTCTCGTCGGTGATATACATAGAGCTAGAGAGAAAATGTAAATATAATTATATACAGTGAAATTATACTTTTAACTTATAAGTTAAAGCATATTATAAGTTAGAAATATACAATATATAGTTTATACGGTTGGTTCGAATCTTCTTTATGTTTTTAATAAGTGGTCCGAGTTTACTTCACAAGTGGTCCGAGTTTACTTCACAAGTGGTCCGAGTTTACTTCAAAAGTGGTGCGAGTTCAATTTAAATGTTTACCTATTTAAATATATAATTCCACAAAAATATCATATTAAATGACTCTTTTTATAATTTATTTAACAAATATAATATAATTATATAAGGAAGTAAGTTAAAGCATATTATATTATAGAAATATACACAATATAGTTATTTTAATAAGTGGTCCGAGTTTACTTTGTGTTTTTAAAAAGTGGTCCGAGTTTACTTTAAAAGTGGTCCGAGTTTACCTCAAAAGTGGTCCGAGTTTACTGGTACTCCATAATAGCAGCCTAATAGCACAATGTAAACATTTTAGGCTATTATATATGCTATTATGTTACTATTATGAGGCTATTACTGTTAGCTTGGTAGGTAGAGTAGCAAAGTAATTCAGTACTCCAAGTCAATATATCATATAACAATCTGGGAGACTTTCTTAGAAATACTATTCAAATTCGGTTATTTAAAAGAAAATTAGAGGCAAATGAATCAGAGACCAAGAGAAGGATTATTTTAAGGCATTATTTATCATCGTGTAATATTTGGTTGATCAAATAATGGACATGAACTAGGAAATCGTGTATACAATCGTTACTATATATAGAGTATACTCTTGTTATATATAATCTTGTTACACTTATTCCATTGCTACATTATTTATTTTCTATTTTTTTGTATTCTATTACAATAATGTTTATTTTATGATTTTATATTATTATTAATTGTTAATTTATATGTCATAAAGGTTTATTTAATAAATAATATAATATAAAAATAAAAAAGGATAATATTTTATTCAATATAATACAAATTATGTTAACATTGATAAGTTACATGCTTAGAATACGTGATAGCTAATGTAAACATTGATACGGTATATAAGTAGTATAGGTGACTACGTGAATACATTTATATTATAATAATAATTTCTAGTTGTATCTGTATCTGTATCTGTAAAATAATAGTAATTATAATATATATTTATATATATATATATATATATATATATATATATATATATGTATAATCGTACCTTTATCAAGTATTTTTCTTTTTTTAATTTCCATTATATCGCCTTCAACCCAGATGCATTTAATGTATACTGCTATCCTCACACTTTCCTTGCTCCAATATATCTAAATACAATAACACATAATTAACCAAACCAGTATATTTATATATGCACTATATATAACTAACAATTATATTAGCTAATATAATTATAACTAACCTAATTATATTTTAAATGTATTCCTATATATTATTATATATATGAAAGTGATTATGATAATTTTTTTTAATTTATAATTAAATGAATTAATTAATTCAATTGATAATTTAATTAATTAATGAAATTGATTAGTAATAAATGTCATTAATATATAATATATGTATACTAATTTAATTTATAAGTGATAAAAAGTAAATAATATATAATAATATATATAAACTAATTAAATTATTTAATAATATAAAATAAGTTATTAATGTTAATCATTGAAGGTTAATAACAACATTTTATTTTAAAAATTAGCATATTATATTCCTAAATATGTATATATAAAATTATATTATCATTGATAATTATAATTTATCAATCATCAAATATATTTTATTTAATTTAAAATATCTTATTATAATACCATTAAACTGATAAATATATAGTATAATCTAAATAATTATTTACTAACTATTTTGAGAAGAAATTCTTGTTTTTATATATTGTAATATAATTAATTCAAATGTATGTGTATAATTATAAATTAAATATTTAAATATAAATATATATTTACATATATTTGTTTACACTGTAATCTAATATTTGAATTTTACCAAACTATAATTCTATAAAATCTATGATTTTAATGGGTGATATCACTAAATTTAGAATTATATTATAATATTATTGGAAATAAAGTTCCCAAAAGTTCTAAAAAGTTCTCAATATAAAATATTATTGGAACTAAAGTTCCCAAAAGTTCTAAAAAGTTCTCCATATAAAATATTATTGGAACTAAAGTTCTCAAAAGTTCTAAAAAAGTTCCCATTATAGTTATTGAGAACTAAAGTTCCAAAAAGTTCCAAAAAGTTCTCAATAGTTCCAATAGTTCTAAAAAGTTCTGAATAAATTGTTTGTTGGGTAGATTAATAAGACCATTTAAAACATATTTATTATAAATAAAGTAAATTAATTATAATTTTAATATTAATAAACTTACAAGTTTAAATTAATTAATTATCTACTTATATACTATTAATATTTGTAGGAATTATTACTAGTAAAAGTAAGATTACTTTTCAAAATATAGAATTGTGTTTAAATATAATTATTGTGTGTTAATAGGTAATAATAATTAAATTAATATATATTTATAGGTAGGGTAAAATGGATAATGCGCCCACTTTTAGATAATGTTGTATAAGTTTATAAATATTAGTTCTAATTCGGTAATTTTTCAATATAGATACTTTTATGATATAAAAGAGGATTATCGAATAATTTTGTAATGTTGGCGTATCAAATAATTGAAATTATTAAGGTGGCCACATTACCCTCCATAGAGGGTAATGTTTAAAATATATATATATGATAATTTATAATACCGTGAAGAATACCCTATAATACGTTAAATATTATATGGAATCTATATATTATTACTTCTCCAATAGATTTATAGTTTACTTAGATTACTACGGTAAACTATAAATCAATGGCGTTACCCCAAGGACATGTCCTTGGTTACCCTTCAGATGTCTATACCCAGCTAACAGTAAGAGCAGCATAACAGCATATTCTAGAGCCTCAAATGTTTACATTGAGCTATTATGCTTCTATTAAATGTCTATTATGCTGCTATTATGCTGCTATTAATTTGTCATGCTATTATGCTGCTGTTATGCTGCTATTATGCTGCCATTATGCTAATATTATGCTGCTATTAATTTTAAAAGTATATTATGCTGCTCTTCTAATAATAGCAGCATAATATACTTTTAAAATTAATAGCAACATAATATTAGCATAATGGCAGCATAATTACAGCATAATAGACATTTAATAGCAGCATAATAGACATTTAATAGCAGCATAATAGCACAATGTAAACATTTGAGGCTCTAGCATATGCTGTTATGCTGCTATTATGCTGCTCTTACTGTTTGCTGGGTAGATGTAGCACATAGATTAAATTTGTATTTTACTATATATTTATAAACTATTACAAATAGTATATTAGTTAATACCATAGGTAAATAGTATTTACTAAATACACTGGGTAAATACAATCTATTATGTTATAAATTATAACTTATAATTGACTTGTATTTGGATCGATCCCAATACAAGTCAATGAAGTCAATGGATGTCATATATAAATAATAGCAATATGAATAATGACCGAAAATATTATTTTTATTAACCAATCATTAGCCTCCACCTTATAATCTATTTTTGATTCGAATTATTTATTAGACACAATTACATTTAGTTTAATTATGAATAATATATGTTTACTTCGGGGTGTAAATATGATATTTGTTTTATTTACATTATTTATAGTGTCGTTTGCTGAAGATATGAGTGTATATACTCATACTGATCCGGCGATAAGAGAACCATCTCCTTGCGAAGTCTGCAAATATTTCGCTACGGAATTAATGTCAAGACTCAAAGAAACATCATCAAAAGAAGTTTGTTATTAAAATATACATTCCTTTAATATATTATTTTATTAAGTTTAATTAATTTAGAATTGTAATTATTTAAAATTAATGGGTTTTCGTAATATTGATGTCTAACGAATGACATTATTTTAAAAATAATGTTATTATTTTAAAAATTGACTTTATTATATTTTTAATAATTTTTATAATAATTATAATAAATGATGCTGTCTCTCGACTAAAGGCCACCATTTGTAAATAATGCTATGTATATCTACACTATAGATATCGCCAATAATATAGTAATATATAATGAATAAACTATATTTTATAATATAGTAAGAATATATGCATTTATATCGTGTATACAATTGCTTTTTATATTTATATAATCATTTTATAATCATAAATAATGAATTATTTAATATAAATTAAGTGTATAATTAATAAAGATTATAATAAAATAAATATTAATATAATTATACCTTTATTAATGTAATAATTTGATAGTTTTATAAAATATAGATAAATTATACGAATTATTGCCTTTAGTTGATGTAATCATAAATTATTGTTTAATAATAATTATAAACATTTAATTATTGGTTACACGAGTAAATAGGCACCAAATTTAAAATGTATAACATTTAATAACGATTTAAATATCGATATTATATTTCGGCTGGTGTGTTGATTTCGACCTTATTATAAATATATTTTAAAATGTAATATAATAATTTGATAATTATAATTCGATTACTCCCCCCCCCCACCAATAATTGAACTATACGACTTCTTACCTTTAGTTACACGTAATCATATAAACACTTGATTAACTACATGTTTTAGTATCATACTACATGTATAGTTTATGCGTTAAAACTAGTTTTGTACTCTTATTATGTAGACATATATAGGATACTTTACATTACAGGATTGTTTTATCATAGAATTTGTGAAATTATTATCATTATTTATAATTATATATTATAATAATAATATTATTTATATAATATTAAATTAATTATAATTATAATAATATTTATATTAATTATAAACATTAATAACAAATTTATTGATATAATAATTTGTAATACCATCAACATTTGTAAATGTATTAGCAATTATTCAAATAATTTCGCAATAGAATTCTTAAGAATTCCAGTTTCAAAATCTCCTGGCGGTATCAATTTTAGGGTGTTCACACGAGCAATCTATTTTCGCAGTAGAATACTTAAAAATACATACATTTTATGAACTTATTAATATTATATAATATATATTATGTTCATTATATAATCATAAAGTTGTAATATACATATATTCATAATTTAATAATTATATAAGGAATTTTATATTATAATTATTATTTAATTATTATTAATTATTAATTAAACGATCGCTATAACGATTGATTTAACGATCAATTATAATCGTAAATGATTATAAATAGATTGACCCCTAGAAAGGTAAATGCGTATGCATTTATACTCGTCAGTATACTTGTGCGTGCATTTATTTACAAATTGCATAAATTGTCACAAAAACTAGAATTAATTCGGATTAGAACATTCAGCAATAATCGCAGAAAAAACATACATCGAGACTTGTACACGTTGGGAATTCTTAAGAATTCTGCTGCGAAATTACTTGAATATATTGCTTATATGGACAGTAAAAATGTAATTTAATATTTAATGAGTTAATATTTTTATTTTGTATTTGTATTTGTATTTGTATTTTGCATTTGTATTTGTATTTGTATTTGTATTTGATATAATGTATTTGTATTTGTATACAAATTTAATAAATATTTGTATTTGTATTTGATTCTTTAAGAAAAATGTATTTGTATTTGTATTTGATAAAGTGTATTTGACCCCAACCCAGGTCCTCGGTATGATTATAGAATATCATTTATTGTCTCTAACATCGAAGCCAATATATGTTGTATCCAGTAGCTATACAGTAGCGTATATTACGTTGATGCCTTCATACCTACTACTATAGTACGTATACTATCCGCATGTATTGACCGGTAACCCTAGTGAGTCACTGTTCTTCTAGTGAGTCATAGAGTTCTGTCTGTCTGTCACCAGTTTTACTAAGATTATCGGGGCCGTCGGAATGATATTTACGAGGGGCCGCTTTTAATATATGCAAATTTACGTTTCCCCTAATTAATTCTAAATTATTTATCATATATATATTATGTATATATTTTTTATATACAATTAAAGTTTAATATAGTAAAATTCACATCTAGTAAAATCCCTAAATATTAAAAATTAAAAAATAATGTTTAGACTTCCTATTTCCTATTTAGAATGATAACACTTAATTATGCTGTAAACAATTTAATATAGTCAGTGAACCCACAAACTCTGGAAATAAATCAGGTTTTTTTGGCCGGGTCCATCATAAAATTCAATAACATAATATATTTAAATGAGTGAATATTTTCGAGATATTGGATTATTTATTTACATTAGATAATTTTAATTTATAAATAGATATAATTATAGCGGAAATATAACTGAAATAATTTACTTAGAATTTCAAATAAGTATAAAGCCAATACCCCAAACTATGCATAGAGTAATCATCAATTTAAATTGATTAAAATTTATTAACAAAATTTACTTTTTCATTAAATATATCAAATTTATATAGAAGTTTATTGCACACATAATAATAATATTTGTTATTGAATCACATTTATATATATATTGAATACAATATAAATAACGGATATAAATGGACCTCTAAAGAAGTCATAGACTTATACATGTTATAAATAACTGTGAAGGGCCTTAATAATACAAATATATATATGTGTATGTGTTAATGCTGTAAATGATACCACTGTTATCCCAAAACTGTGTGAATCATGTAGGTATTGAGTGCAAATATATATCCTGTAGATACCAAGTGTATTAATATGTATGTATTATTAGTGATAAGTGATTCACTTGAAGTGAATGTATTAAATAGATTGGGAGGTTCTAGAACAAAGAGGAATGCAATAGAACAAAGAATCAGGTATGATGTTCTAACGGTATGTGTATATACATATGCTGCTGAGAAATACAATTATTGAGTTATTTATTTATATTATATCTTATTAATAAACATATAAACTTCAACCGTACAATCTCATAGCATAAAATCTAAGCACTTAGATATAAAAATGATTGATATTTATTGTGTAATTGTATTGTTTAGCACCTTAGCCATTGTATGTGTAAATGTATACTAATGTATACATACAGTAGACATTATTACAGTTGACAATCATTAAGCTTATCCCAGTAAACAGTAATAGCAGCATAATAGATATTTAATAGCAGCATAATGGCAGCATAATAGCACAATGTACACATTTATGGCTATACAATATGCTGTTATACTGCTATTATGCGGCTATTACTGTTTGCCGGGATGTTTCATATACTTAGCTGAGTTTAGCACATGGTGAGGGGGGGGGTTTCACAGTATACACATGTTGACTAAGGGTGTGTTTTTTGTAACGTACCACAGTACCACAGTCCCACAGTACCACAGTACCACTTGTATGCTTATACATGTAAACTCAAGTGGGACTGTGGTACTACTTTTTAAACGTCCCATACCACAGTACCACAGTACCACAGTACCACAGTACCACAGTCCCACAGTACCACAGTACCACAGTACCACAGTACCACAGTACCACAGTACCATCCTCGATATAGATATAGGGAGCGTTTATTTATATTGATGTTTCCGATGAACCATCTGAAACGCCCGCGAATTTAACTCAAGTGGGACTGTGGTACGTTGGGATATTTTGTATGTTTTATAACATACCACAGTACCACAGTACCACAGTCCCACAGTACCACAGTACCACTTGTATGCTTATACATGTAAACTCAAGTGGGACTGTGGTACTACTTTTTAAACGTCCCATACCACAGTACCACAGTACCACAGTACCACAGTACCACAGTCCCACAGTACCACAGTACCACAGTACCACAGTACCACAGTACCACAGTACCATCCTCGATATAGATATAGGGAGCGTTTATTTATATTGATGTTTCCGATGAACCATCTGAAACGCCCGCGAATTTAACTCAAGTGGGACTGTGGTACGTTGGGATATTTTGTATGTTTTATAACATACCACAGTCCCACAGTCCCACTTATTTTACATATATAAGTATACAGGTGGGACTGTGGTACTGTTTATTTTTAGGCAAGACAATTGCATGTACTGCGTTCATTATGTATATAGTTGTATGGTGTATGAAGTACAGTGTACAATGTGTACAATGTGTACAATGTGTACAATGTGTACAAACAGTTTACTTATGTATCTATGTATATTTATATTTATAAATATTATACATTTTAAATAAAGTATTATTACAATTTTCCACTAGATTTTATAGTGAATTACAATATTGATAATCTATTTTTAGATTTAATCATGACTAATTGTAAGAAGATCTAATGTGTTTAACTATAACTATATAAGTATTATAATTGTGTTATAATACCTAAGTTTATAGTATATAGTGTATATGTATAGCAAAGATCTTGCGAAGCAACCTTCGGAAAATCTGTATATTTAGTGTGAGTCGATTACTTCTACAAATAAAATGAAATATCTAATTCACTAACTTGTATTGCTTCTATACTAAGTTACATTTGCATTATATGTTATTACATGTTTATATTATTTTATGTTTATATTATTTATTATTTATTAAACTATCATGCTTATATATGTATTGTTAATGTGTATTACAAGTTCCTCATTCTTATCCTTATAACCCATAGTCACTAGCATTATTAACATTGCATAGATAAAGAGGTATTTATTATTAGATATATAAAAAGAGGCAATCAATATTATTACACTTATAATATATGTAGAAACACATTTTATTTTGAAATACTGTCAATATCAACTTTATATATAAATTTATTTATTACATTCCAATATATATATATATATATAGAGGTATAAACAAATAAATTGTATTATATTATTTATAAATCAATATGATTAATTCAAATAGTGATATTTAATTTGCTCCTTTGTTAATGAATTAACATTCCTTAATAATTAATCTAAATGATATAATATCATATACAACAACAATAATTTGCATTTATTTACTTCTTATATACTTCTTATTTACTTCTTATTATATACCAGTTTTTTGTTGTAGACTTGTTGTAGTATTAATATAATAATGTTAATAGTTAAATGTTAAAAAAATATAATATTTTACATTTTTAATTAGAATATTAATTGTATTAGTGACATCTGATGACATATGATGTATACATAATACAATACTATTGTCTTATTTATACATCAGATTTCACAAATCCAATTAATATTCTAATTAAAAATGTAAAATATTAAATATAATATTTCTATATAATATATTTCCTATCCCCGTTTATATAAGGGGCAGGGCAGTTTACTTGTATCCAAAGCCCCTTGTAATGTATATATATATATATATATATATATATATATATATATATATATATATATATTACATAATATATTAATATTACATAAAAATAAAGACCATCCTGCTAAATTAGGTAATAGAAACTGTGAATCGTAATGCTATTTGATAATTATTAATTCAAGTGATTGAAGTTATTGAAACTGGACACGATTAATATATATTCGTAAACATAAAATTATGTATTATAGTATTAATTAATAATTTTAATATATGGGTCATTGAAATCAGTCATTGAAAAAGCCAAGTGAAATCAGTTTTTAATTCAAAATTTATGAAATTATCACGCATTCTTCGATTTTCATGAACAATTCTGTTTATTTATTATTATAAAAAAAAAAAAATGTGTGATTTGAAAAAATGTAATATTTTGACAGAATTATGCCCAAATGGAATTTTCAAAAAATATTTTTTTTTTCAAATTTGTTTCAAATTTCCTATATTTTAACTATTCATATCTTTATAAATAAAAAGATAAATTTCAGCTTTTAACATATATTTATAACTACATTTTAATATCTTTCTAAATGTATAAAGTGTTCATATTTAAAATAATTATATACCATTACATTAACCACCCCACCGCCCCCATTACAGTAACCCCCGCCCCGCCCCCATAGGTTATAGAAACAGGGCACGGACTAGACCGCCAGAAGAAGTTCCTGTACCAGACGTCAGAGCTGCGACTCACCGAAGCTCTGCTCGACCCTCACGTCTGCGACAAGATCCTGCAGTACAACGTTCACGCTGAGAGGAAGGGATCGCTAAGGTTTTGTATCACCCGCCGCGTTGTTATCTTATTATCTTTGTATCGCTGGTGTTATCTTATTGTCTTTGTATCGCTGGTGTTATCTTATTGTCTTTGTATCGCTGGTGTTATCTTATTGTCTTTGTAGGTGTATGATTAGGTTAAGTTATTTGTAGATCAATATAAATGTTGAGAAGAAGTGCTTCTTAAAATCTTTGTATCGTTGTTATCTTATTGTCTTTGTACTGGTGTAGATATATATATAGAGTATACACTGTACATGTTGAGAGGAAGTGCTCGTTAAGTTCTTTGTATAGACAATTATTTTTTATAGATTTTGTTTACAGTTTATTTTAAAAAATAGAAACTTATTAGTAATATGTATCAATAAACACTTTCGTTAATTATCATTTAAATAGTGAATAAACTCTATAAATCATAATAATAATAATAATGAATTAAATGGTAATAAGTAGAATTAAGTACCCAGTCCCTAATGGATGATATCGTATATTTCACACCCACACACACCCACCCACACACACACACACACATCGCGCACACACACCCACACACGCACACACACACACACACACATCGCACCCCACAGATATGAGAAAGGAATGTCAGAAACCATGTCAACGCTGCACGCTCTTCAGCATAAAGGTAACTACTGCAGAATGGGTACATGTTAGGTACACGTTAAGTACACTAGATAGGTACACGTTAAGTACTTTCACTAGTAGTTAAGTACATTATTATTGGATACATTAGTATGTTTACTAGTTAAGTACGCCAATAACTAATTAGTGATTTCAAACTAAGAGATTTGATAATAACTTAAATTAAAATTTAGTTAAGTTTAGTGATTAAAATATTAATTTACTATAAACTTAAAACTTAAATTTACAATTAACATTTATAAAAGTTAATTTAGATAAGTTGTAAGGATGATAACTAGATATGTATTTATGCTTAGTACATAACCGTAATATACCATTCATATTCCATCATATGCTTATTTGATAAATGTCAAGAGTTAATTACCTATCTCTGTATACACTGTATAGGATAGTACGGACGGTAGGCAAAAATTAAATAACTATAAATAACAAAGTTCATGCGTCTCTCTCAATGCGTACGTCGCGCTAATATATTATTCGTAGTTACTAATTACTTTGTATAGGCTCACTTCGGTATATAAAGCAGCTAAACAAACTGAAGAATAAAACTAAACCAAATAAATCAAACAACATAAAAATAAAATATCAATCTGCAAATATTAATTAATCAATTAAAATGAATGGTGTATATACGTATATTTTTATAAACTTTATAAGATTTGATTTACTTTATAATAAAGTCATTATAATAATGATTATTCCATATATACATGTTTTCATTTAGATTTTATTTTCGTGTGCATTAGAGCGTATCATACATTTGCGTAACGCACGCCTTGCGTGAACCTTGCTATTTATAGTTATTTAATTTTTGCCTACCGTCCGTATTCCCCCACTGTATATATCTGATTACATTATATAACTATACATAAGTAATATATGTGTAATATAGATTATAATATATATAATATATGTTTATAATATAATTTAATTATTCTAATATAAAATGTTCTATTGTTAATTCTACTGGCATATTATTAAAATTTATTAATTTTTCAATATACAAAATTATGATAATATGAGATTATCTATGCATGATATATCATCATTACATTTATTTATATTACATCTCGTTACATTTATATAATAAATCAAATATATGACAAACAAATATACATTATATATAATTTTATGGAATAGTTTATTTGTAAAACTTTTAAAAGTATTTAAATAATGTAACTATAGAAATTAAATATAAATTATATAATATTAAATAAAGTAAATAATACAATAACCTGCAAACTATGAATACAAATGCAAACTATTTGTATATAATATATACATTTTATATATTGTTTATTTTTAAATATTTTCTGCTTCAAAAAACTTCATTGTCAATTTTTCTGCATACAATTTTATATTGAAATTTTAACTATATATATATAAATAAATATGAAAAGTATAGTTACAATACAAACTAAATAGATCGGAATACTATTTATATAATAAAAAATTTATAATGGAAAAAATATATGTAATATAATATGATTAGATAATTATTCACATTGCACATTATTTGTTAACATTTATTGTGTATATCTGTTCATATTACTGAGTAATACCCCTTGAGATAAATGTATACAATGTTCATATAAATAATAATAATAATAATAATAATATATAGTTTATAGGTAAACAAAAAATAAATAAATAAACAAAAATAATGAAGGCAAAATCGATATAAATTGATATCCAAAACTACATGGTACAAAAATTAACATTGGGCAAATTAATATATATACTATTTTATAATATATTAATATTGTTTATCCATACTTCGTATATAAATAAGTATTAGGATCACAGTTTTTACAAATTAAATTCATAGATTCTCTCAAGCAAAAGATATAACAATAGACTTTATTAATATCGATTTTAAAATAAAGCAGTATCATAAAATGATTAATAAACTATTTCATTTGCGATGATTACACCCGCGAGAAGGTGAGTTCACTAACGTTCAACCTAACGTAGTCAACGTAACTATCGCGCCGCTACACCGGGCGTACTACCCATAATGCAACGGTACATCGCAGCAGTCGTCGTCGTTACCTAAGTACCCTACCCTGCCCCCTAGGTGTGAAAGTAGTTACCTAAGTACCCTACCCCTCCATCCCACGCCCCTCTCGCCCCCTAGTTGTGAAAGTAGTTGCCTAAGTACCCTACCCTCGCCCCCTAGGTGTGAAAGTAGAGCTGGGCTTCCCCGAGGAGATGTGGGACCAGACCTCTTCGGAAGTCTCCAAGATGCAGAGAGCCGTTAGTGTCTCTGATGACCTCTAGTCTATGATGACCTCTAGTCTATATATATATATATATATATATATATATTTTCTCGGGTATTAGTCCTATAGTAAATGTCCTCTACTTTAGTTTATGTCCTATATTATATGTCCTCTAGTATTTGATATACACTTGTATTATAATTCCATGGACATATTTCATTGTAAGCATAAGTAATATATATATATATATATATATATATGAATTCTTAGAATTTATATTTAATATAAATAAAGCTATTTATCTATTTCATTTCTATTTTAAATATAACACTGTTATATAACACTAGCTTGCATGATGTGGCAGTAGGTCTAGATAAGATTACAAGTCACATACTACTACTACTATTACTAATACAATGTAATATATAAAATATATATGATAAATAATACAGCCATGTACACATAACAATAAATTATACATTGTTTATTGTCATTCTCATTTTAAGTATCTGTATATGCATTTACTCTTTTTTTTAAATTCATTAATATATACCTGTGATATACGCATATATCCTATATATATATACATTTGTATGATATGCTATATTATTACACATAACACTTATATTCACTATTGAAAAGTCAGCATATGAAATAAGTACCAATATTAGATATATTTTCTACCAAATAGTCTCTCTATAGTTCCCTATAGAATGTGTCGTTATTGTGTGTCCTTAACATATCCTTAACATAGTAATATAGAGAGGTACGGTAATCATTCCCAGCTAACAGTAATAGCAGCATAATAGCAGCATAATATACTTTTAAAATTAATAGCAGCATAATATTAGCATAATAGACATATAATAGCAGCATAATGGCAGCATAATAGCACAATGTAAACATTTGAGGCTTTAGCATATGCTGTTATGCTGCTATTATGCTGCTCTTACTGTTTGCTGGGTTTCCCTAATACAGTATTACATAATAATATAACGCGACCTTGACCCCACTGTTAAACAATGCCCTCTGTCGATAACATCCTCTACCTCTCAATGAATAGATCTCTACAACCTGTCACTATTCCTTTACTGTGATACATCCCCTATTAGCATTATGATCACATGACTGTTGCACTACTATAGCCCTCTCTCTCTATTACTGTGAAACATCACTGAAACACACGCACTCCATTATACATCTGTCTATATGATAAAGGGCATCTCTTTTTCACATGTAAATAATGGGCAAGCTATACTATCATTTATTATTCATTATATTGCCAATTGACATTTAACATTTGTATAGTTTATGTATTCAATATATATATATATATATATATTAATTGATTAATTTATTTTCAATATACTTACATATTTGTAAATATAATAATCGTTTGAAAATTATAATATTTCTGTATTAAATTAAGACGAGCACCGTTTTTTATCTTGAATAAATATTTATTCTATTTTTGTATTCTAAAATATTAATGCATGAATTATATAGAATAATGTATTCCTTATAAGGAATATCAATCAATTAATGATACAGAATCAATGAATATTCAAATAAATAAATATTCTATATATTATGTCATTGCTATTTAATTTTCATCTAAATACAAAGTATTTTGATATTTTATTTGATTTATTATGATCTGCATTATATAGTATACAATATTGACAGTAATGTATATAATATGAAGATGATAAAGAAGCCATGATAAAATGTATTCACTTATAAATCTACAATTCGCATAGACATTTATTTTCAGTTTCATTTTATAAATGCATGAAACTATTATGTGTACATATTATTTAAAATAGTTGGTATATATTTACAATATTTGTTATTGTTTATATTTATATATTGTATTTTTTCTATAGTTATATTATTATATGTACATATTATTTATGTATTACATAGCATAGCTTGCTTTACAAGTGAAAATATAACTATATTTACTCACAACCTTATTTTATAATATTTGTCATCAGTAAAACATTTAGGTTTTTTATATTTAGTATGTATTTTAATCAAATTATCAATAGTATTAAGAGAATTAAGTTCTTTATCTTAATTTAGATAACAATTTTATTTTTTAATTAAAAAAATATAAAATAATTAAAAAAATAATAATTTAATAATTGAAAAAATAAGGTCTTACTTTCTAAAGAATATAATAAAACTATTCAAAAAATTGATCTCTTTCTATATCGAATAAAAAGCCTTAGAATTTTTAAACTCGTACAATGTTTCCTATCTCTTAAATGTAAACATTTCATATTTATAGATTTTATAGATATTTTGAAGTATATATTTAATCTATTTTATTTAGTATCTAATAGTAGTATTTAGTATTTAATATATATATCTATAAAATATCGCTTTTCGATCTTATAATGAAAATGATAATTTTAAAATTTCACAACTTTAATAAAAAATACATAATTATTATTTTTGTTTTTTTTTATGATTTATCAACCCCATTTTTTATGATTCCCCCTTCTACATTAATCCCTACACCACCTCATCACATTCTATCACTAATATTACCCACCTTAACTGCTATGTACCCACCCTATTTACATATAAATGCTTCACTTACTTTATATATCCATTACCGTGCCTCATACTCACACTATCCCCCCCACCCGTCTCCGTTTCAGTGGTAAATTTACCACCCCCACTTTCGTTTCAGTGCCCCACACTAACCCCCCCCGCCTCTATTTCAGTGCCCCCACTAACCCCCTCCCACCCACCTCCGTTTCAGTGCCCCACACTAACCACCCTCCTCCGTTTCAGTGCTACACCCTATCCGAAGCCTACGAAGACGTCATCGAGGAGTGGTACTACCACCACCAGGAGTCCCGCTCCCTGGTGGACTACATGTGTCGCGACCGCTACCTCGTCAAGCGTAAGTTCAGCAACCAATGCCTGATCGAGGAACGCGACGACAAACTAGTCGACAAGGACCGACAACTCGCGGCCGACTACGACATTCGCGATAAGACCGCGTCCAAGAAGGAGAAGGAGGCGCGTAAGGAATGGGCCGAGATTAAGCAGAGGACTCGCGAACAGGAAGAGGCTGATCTGGCCGCCGGCAAGGGGGCGAAGGGCGACTCGGGCAGCGTACGCGAGAGGTCGGAACGGATTAAGAAGAACGAGCTGTGATTGGTAGGGCGGAGTCTAGTCGAGACGTCTACTTAGACATGTCTACTTAACATGTCTAATTGACATGTCTACTTAAACATGTATATTTGAAATGTCTACTTAAACATGTCGACTTAAAAATCTACTTAAATCTGTATATATATTTATATATAATATACTTAATGTCTGTAAATATTTCTAATAAATTAATTATCTAAACGTTGATGTTATTTATTACTCGTTAATCGCATTACTTAATTGTTATTCTATTTATAGCTCTATACAACATCTATGTTGTTATTACTGCGCTTTATAATGATGACTAGAATTATCTTATGTGAGCCTAGAATATCTAGAATTTAGATTTTATTCAATGCATTATTAACCAAAGATAACATATGATTTCTATTATTTTTAGAATTTTATTATTAAAAGTCTTAGAATCTTATATACTCGGTTTCTAAATAGAGAGATTTTTATTAACGATAACAGTTCACATTCCCTAAATATATATTATGTTTTCTATTAAAATAAACAAAATAATGACTCGTAGAATGTTGTGTTTAATATGATCACCCGCGGGTATCTAAATACCTAACCAAACTTATCATTACTCTTTTGTCAAGTTAATAGAACGTATCGGTGAATAATGTATTGCAGTACCGAACACGCATCCGTAACAGTACCGTAGCTAACGCGACAGTGATTCTGATTATGTGTAATACGCCTTCGTTAACTCGTACGCCCAAATACAGCCACGCCCCACGAGCCGATGAAACATTTCACCTCGACTGTAACCGAGCTATGTAATGCGTTTAGGAAATAGTGATACAATGATTCTAAATAGTTATAATACGACGACGTATTATATCGGGCATTGTTTGCTGTCTATCTAAGGAGATACGCTTCACCTGAAAAAATCAGTCGAAATACAATTTTTTTGTTTGTTTTGATAAATGTAACGAATTATATATTAAGTGTAATACCATATTTTATTAGTATGTATTCGGTATTCATTGATATCGTATAGAAAACCTCTATTGCGGGTTGTTTGAATATAATCATAGCGTTGATTATTTCAATAATAATCATTATAGCAGTATTTGTTGTTGATATGTAAATGGTTTGTTATAATTAATAGAATATATTGAAACTTCTATTTTATTTATAAAATGTTTTAATAAATGATATAATAATATTTATTAGAAAAATTAAAATTTTTGTTTCTGTTAAATTATTGGTTTAAAATCATGGGGTTAAATTATAATGATATCTATATAATATTTTCTTCTAAAGGGCTTCAAAATATTATGACTATTTGTTGGTGTTATTGCCCATTTATATTCGTTATTAATATTTAATTGTATTAACAACATTACACATACTGTAAGGATACAATATATTATATTGTCTACTATATATTAATTTTGTACACACATTAATTATAATTCATGAAACTATCGGATATTTATACAATCATAAGCAGCTTTTCTTTAGTTGCATACTTGAGTACAAGTTGTTAACGCTGCTTCATAATACAAAGTTTATATACTGTATATACTATATACCTATAATGTATATTAATATATGTGCATATACTAGTATATACAATACACACTGCTTAACCATTATAATAATAACATTCTCATATAGCCATTACACAACTAATATATAATAGTGTAATAAATAGTTGTAAACATAAGTGTCACGTTCACTCTCATTTCATTACATTCTGTTATCACAAGCACTGCATTCTGTAGAGGTGTTCTATTACGATATCACCGCGAATGTGAAGCTATTGTTTAGTGCAAAGATAACAATGGGGGGACTGTTCTCCGAGTGTTAACGGGCTAGAAACAATGGGATACAGCGTATAGAGCTGTGCACTGCATATTACTATGTTACCATGTTAAATTTGACCGGGAACGTGTTGAAACAAATAAAAACAATATTTTTGGTATTCACAAAACCCTATATATATTTACACCATACGGCAGTAGAACCGACATTTTTAAAACCGCTCTTAATATGCGCAGCAACTTTATACGCGATTAATATAATTCAGTACCAGTAAGTCTGTGATTGGACGGTTAATGTATCGGTCGATGTAACGCGGACAGTTGGGTAGTATACTTGAGTATCTATATTCGTATACATTTGTATATATTTATATAAATATGTTATAAGTTATATAACTTATAAGGTTATAAATTATAATGTAGGAAAGTAAAGTTTATTTCATAAACCGTAACCGATACAGTAAAAGAATACACCCTCACTGTTGTAATAATTATATAGATTTTGTTGTGGATATTAATGCTTTATTATATTGAATATATATTGAAAACTTCTATTTCATATATAAGTAGGTTGTTGTATAAGTAGAGTCTCTATTCTCACACCTCACACCTTTCTACACACATCACACCCTAAGAAGCATATGTGTGTGTGATATTTGTACTGTTTACCATGTATTATTGTAACTATATAAAGCATAGGCGTTAACTGTAGTACTCTAAATCAATGCCTCCAGCTTATGTATGATAGTAGTAAAGAGCTTTGTTAGTAACTAGTGTTTATCTCCTGAGGGTAAATAAACGAGCTCGGCATGATGATAATTAGTTCATGCTATATGCGCATATATAAAATAATAATTAATTCTGATTTATTTTTTTTTATTTCTATAATAAATCACCACCCCGAAATAAGATTTACTTTTATTTGTTGTCTTACATTGTTATATATATATGAATAGATATATGTATATAAAGTTATAAACTATATATATTGATATGCACTATTGAAAATTATTATTATATTTTAATATGAAATATTACTAGAATTCAAATTTACTGAATTTATCTAATAAAATAATAAATTAAGTCTACTTACTAATTAATAGCATCATTAAACGCGTTTAATGTTATCAAATCTTTAGTTTATATATAATATATTTAATAACCAATGATTTAATATAAGGACACGTATAATATACATATATCCGTGATAACATAGCACATATTAATATCTATCATACGTCAGTAATGTAAAATCGTAATATAATTTATAATATATTATATATATCTAATATCTCAATGATTATTGTTTTTAAAAATTTACGATTATAATTATTAATTGATTATAATCGAATCCAAATATTATAAATTATCTGATATGTTATCTTAGTGTATGTGTTTGTATGTATATTTATGTGTGTATGTATATCTGTGTGTATATATATATATAGAAATGGATCCCTCAAGATGTCATACATTATGTACATGTTATAAATAATCGAGAGTCAAGGACAATACAGAACTGATAAGTAAAAATAGTGTTTCTTGTTTCGATTAAATATTAATTCAATTCTTGATATATTCTAAACACAATAGAAAAAACAAGAATTATCTGGGATCGAAATCAGGAAATCTAAATTTACTGGCTTCAAGAAAATATACATAGAATTAAAATAGCACCTTTTTTAAATTAACAAAACCTACAAATCCTTAATTATTAATTTTGTAATGCTGAATTCTAATATATAATTTAAATTGACATTTAGTATACCATAGCCCTGTCCCCCGAAGCTAAAACATAAAGGCGCATTTTCTTATTACTTACTTTGAATTCAATTATAGTAGTTTATATTTTCAACAAGTTTATGAAAAACTTTTTTATTTTATATTATATCAGTATTCACTTTTAATACATCGGGGACAATTAATACATATATTTTTCATAATGGTAATTACAATACTAAACTATTTGAATTTAAAAATCTAAACTAAACTTAATGTAAGGATTCTACATCAGATTGTAGAGATATATTACTTATGGGGTGTAATATAGCTTAGACACACCCACTACTATAAGCAGACACGCCCACTATATTATACTAAACAAGGCACTCTTTACTTAGCTATCAGACTTAACGCATTATAACTATTACTAAACTAACTGACTACTTGCGGAACGGAGTCGACTCCCAGAAGATCTACTGACACACGAGGTTCTACATACATACCGTTAATATTACTTAGTTACTTAGTCCCGTGGCGATGTTGTCGTAAGGGGGGAGCACATGATAATGACGGACATAACTTCATCCATTCTTCACGATCGTTAGGTGCGCTGGAACGATGGTGTGTACGTAGGGGGGACTAACTAATCAAAATAAATGTTGTGGTAAAAGTGGGGGTGGGATCAATACATAGGAGTTCCTCCTAGATTTTAAAGTGTGGGGTGAACATATCCCCCCGTACCCCCTAACGATCAGCAGTCTTATTTAGGCGTTCGAGTAAGGAAGATTTGATCAGTCCAAGATGTCATCTATCCAGCTTCTCTTTCTACTATAAACACTATTATGTAGATGACACAAGGTTCTCCATGCTTATTATATTCTCTCCCATTTAAAGTATATATATAATAATATTTAATGTCAATTTAACTACATATTTTGTATAGATTAATTCACGTTAAATAATATACTGTAATATCTTAGTTTTCACAAAGTAGCGATATTAAATGATATAATTATTTGAATTATCTCGAAGCAGGCTGCTGCTTGTTATTATAAGAATGTCAGAGCTCAAGGTTGGTGGTACTATATATGCACTACTGCACATTATAAGATATTTTATAGTAACACAATATTTGATATGCTCACTTAGGGATATAATGCAGCTAAAAAAAAGCAATATAAAACTAAACCAAAGAAATCACACGACCCGAAAATAAAAATTGAACTCTGATAATCTAATAATAATAATCGACGACCTGCTTCGAGATTCATGATATATTTTATATTGTTCGGAGAGATTCAAGTGGGCATTACAATCGTATCAAATATTTCGTCTAAAAATGTAGACATTGAGAAGTAAATACAATATTCATTAGTAATAGTCGTATATATTATTACCTATGATTATAATAATAAAATATAATATGAAATGGTATAGAAGTTTTCTACTCAATGTAAATATTAATTATATAATATGTCAGTTAATATTGAAATAAAGATATACGTTTTATATTAAATCTATTAATTAATCTATTATAATCTATGATAATTTGGTATATTATTATTATTATTACCAGATTTAGGTAGAAACATTGCTGCTTGTTGGCAGTTACCTTTTTATATGAGTGTATGTTGGTAAATATGTATACATTTATACCTCTAGGATGTGTAATATAGATGTATTAGAAATTATTGTTTCAGAAATAATGTTTTATAATTATTAATATTTTAATATAATTATTTATTATTTATTCTATTTAGTAATTGTTAATAATTTGTTTAATATTGACTTTTAAATGATTTCTAAATCATAATCTAAAGAAATATATATTTGTTTGTTGTATATGTCAAGTATATATTATAATTAAATAATTAGTACTTAAATAAAAATTAGGATTTTATTTTATATAATATTAAAACTTTTTGTAAATTTATAAATATATATATATAATTCGTCAACAAATTTAATATGACACAGCTATATGTTTATCAACTTTCCTTGCAACTACAACTCGAAAGAAATAAGCAAACATTAAAATTAATAAATAACAATACGGGGGGACAATAACAGGCGATATGCAATATTAATTTAAAACCCTCTACGAGGAAAAAGTATATAATATTATAAATTTGAAAACGACGGAAAAAATACAAAATTCTTCTAACAAATATTATTATTATACGCGCGAACACATATAAAGTGACTACTTCTTAATCACATGGCACAATGGTAGCGAGTGAATACCATTAGTTGTATAAGTAAAGACCTATCCGTAATAGGAATACCGGAGCTCTCGTGGGGATTGGTGATCTCGCGCTGATGATAATACACGTATATCCGTGGTAGCATTAACATAGCACATATTAACATGTATCATACGTCAGTAATGTAAAATTGTAATATAATTTACAATATATTACATACCTTAATCTCTGAATGATTATTGTTTTTAAAAATTTACGATTAATAATAGAATCCAAATATTATAAATTAACAAATATCAAATCGTATTAATGAATGTAACCTTACCTTACCAAGTCGAGCTTGGTCGGCTTTGAAACAAATGTGTACGGAGTAGCGCCCGCACATTTTATTTAGCTACCGAAAGCGATGAATAGGTAAATGGTTATTCGTAAAGTTAAATAGTTATTCGTAGAGTAGAATTTACACGAAATCACCGCACCCCAAATGAAATCCCCGGTTACCCTATTGTAGGCGGATAAGAGGAGGTAGCTTGCGGAATAGTCACCGATAGTAGACGCAGTCAATATTGCAACGTAAGAATGGCGATGATTGTCTATATTATTAATTAAATCGGAGCTAAAATAAACTTAACAAATAACGCGGATACAAAATAAGTTCCGTGAATAACAATACACCGAAGTAAGTGTTTAGGATACTTAGGATACGACTTGGGTGAAGGATTTTTGAAATAAATATATTTTTTATAAAAAAATATTATTTTATAAAATCGGCGAATTAATATATTCTCTTTAAAATGACATATAAAGCTTAACATAACTATATCGTGCTAAATGAGCATACAAATCATTAATAATTGTACGAATACTTAATGGTTAATGGCGCTAGAGTTTAGAAGTTTGAGGTTCTACGTTGTAGGCTTGTGCAGTCAGGGTTCCGCCTGCTTTGTTGCGTAGGGGCTCCATGGATTGCTTTTCATTCTGTTCTCGAGGCAATAATAGTTGATTAAGGCGCGAAGCGGATAGGTAAAGTTTATTAGGGAAGTTATATACAATATAAACGATTGATATAAAATGATACATACAAGAGGTAAAGTAATACAAGTAAATATATCGACTGATAATTTTTTGGTTTACCATTTATATAGGCCATGGTAGAAGTAGTTAGAATGTCAAAGATAGAGCAAGACAACGAAATTAGTGAATACGAGAAATAAAGTAATATAGCATTTCACCAAAATATCGTATCCGATTTTTACTTCGATTTTTATAGCTATATATCGGCCGCTTTAAAATGTTTTTTTTACATTATTATAGTTTGTTTCCGTTTACTTGACCGTTAATTAGTAAATGTTCAAAAGCTATAAGCGGAGTAATATCGGGGCCAATATCTAATGTGAACGGGGCTTAATAAAAGATATACATATAGGGGCATGATTGAAGTTATGGGACTAGAAGTTATAGGGCTTTAAGTTATGGGGCTGGAAGATATGGGGCTATAAGTTATGGGGCTTTAAGTTTAGGGCTACAAGTTATGGAGCTATAAGTTATGGGGTAGAATTTTTAGGGCTAGAAGTTACGAGTCACAATACTATAGCAATAGTAACGTGAGTTAATGCATATATAATCTACGACAATGTTTACATGTTCGATGAGGCACATTCTCTAGTTTGTGTACATAAATATATACTTTTTCAATGTTTTATATTACTTTTTATACGAATTATTAAATACGCCCGATATTTCAAATAGAATATAATCATTCGATGGTGAGATTAATGTTAATGTCAGTATTAGGGCGTACAAGTTACGAGTTATGGGGCTACAAGTTATGGATTATGGGGGCTACAAGTTATGGATTATGGGGCTACAGTAACCTGATGACTCGCCGCTTCCCGTTCATACTTATCATCGTTCCACGAGAAGCCCCTTCGGAAGTTAATGAACAGCTCATCGGGTAGAACCTTATCGTCCGCAGTCTTCCATTCTGTTGATGATACGAACCGTATGTTATGTTATATGTTAGGGGCGACATGCTATATTTCGGAGGAACAAGTATATTGATAATACGATAAACTAGATAACTAAATAGAAGATTAAAAAATTCTTTTAATATAATTAATATAAGTATTATATATATATATATATATAAACTGCCTGTGTGGCTCAGTGGCTAAGGCGTCAGACACACAAGCAGTAGGACACGGGTTCGACCCTCGTCCGGACCATTAATTAATTTTATAAAATGGATCTTAAAATATTATTTAGAAGTGATCTTATATAATTGTGTATAAATAAATGATCGGCTCTCGTTAAAACCATGGATGCCTTAACATGAGAGCGGCTTCGAAGGGACATTAGAGCCATATATGGTTATAAGTGAAAACTTCATCTAAGTTCCTGGATGGGATGAAAGGACTCCACCAAATAAAAATAACAATAACAATAACAATATATATATTTATATATAGATATATGCTATAATTGATTGATATACAGGTACATCGGAAACCATCGATTGTAAATATATAAATTGTATTATGTAGATGATGATAGACTGATCTAAACGCCCGTACGTTGTAATAGAAAGTTTAAACTAGATATATTCCCAAACATATACATTATCGTAACGTAACACGAACGAAGCGATATGCTATTATCACTACTTCCGTATCGCGATGTAGCAGCGTGATTCACATAGATTGCGTATGATTCTAACTACGCTTAATATGCGACGCACATACAATTTTAAATGTTTATCATATATATATATATAGTTCTAAATGTAATATACAAAAATAAACAAATATTAGGTTATTATTTTAAGTATTTCTAGAGTTACGGTGCTTTTAGTGAATCGTACATCTCCTATGTTCGCCATGTAAACACTGATAACTGGTGGCTCCCCTTAATGTTAACTAGGTGTGATGACCGTGTTGTTGTTGTTAAAGTATTTATTTAAACACATCATACCTATTTAACATGAAACTTATTAACTTCAAATATATATGGACGGCCGATTGCTTTATGAGAGCGGTTCGCACGGCCGAAAACCGAAAAATGTAACGTATCATTAATAATGATAATTCTATAATGCGTATCTGACGATATATATATCGCATATAGATCACAAATAGCGAATGTATATAATGCGCAGGATAATATTACGATGCGTGTGCGATGGAGGGTGACCACTGATCGCGGGTTTACAACGCTACGACGGCGATAATGACGTGATTTAAATGTTCGTATACAGATATATTGTAATATTGTTTTAATTTTGTATAAAAAAATATATATTTAGAATATGTTTATTTATATTTACAATGAACTGAATATATCATGGATACATTAAATTGTGTATATATATACAATTTTTAAATGCAATCAATCACTCTAATCAATTACCTAATATTCTATAGTAAAATATTATAATTGTAATAGAAACAGTATTGCTTTAAATAGGAAATATGTCATTGCTTTATTTTACATTAGTTAGGGTGCAACAAATTTTCAATACACAGATTATAGAATGAAATATTTTATATTAATGCTAATCATAAATCCTAATATTATTTAATGATGGGCACCGATCTTTTTTTCCTGGATCGGAGATCCCGATCCCGATCCTCTAATTATTCTCTTATGAGATCCTCTTCCCTATCACGATCCTCCATTCGTTACCCGATCCTCTCTTTTTTACCCGATCCTGCCCATCACCGATTATAAGTATACCAATAGCTATATTATATACATACGATTTAGAAGGTTGTGACCATAGAGCTAGAGAGAGAAATAGAGTGGTAAAGACATGCGGAAAGCGTCACTCTAAATCGGTCACCGCGCGAAATGGCGGATTTGTTATTTCCGCATCGGCTTACGCTGCCAGGCATTGAGTGCATTACCACCACTCTATTACCTCTCTCTAGCTGTACGGTCGCGACACTAACTTATAAAGGTGGACACTGCGAGACCGATGATTATAGTCACCAAGGCCCCTAACGGAAGGTACCACAGGTAGGAGATCACGAACCAATTGTTTAAACCGGTTCTGAAAGTGGAGACTACGATTAGACGTGGATTTATACCCCGATTTAAATATATATGTCGATTATAGAATTGCATACAAATAAACAGGTTTATGTTCAATGCGAGGATTTAAATAATCAATTGTATACAATATCAACTGAGTTGTCTGAGGCGTCAGACGCGCGAGCAGTAGGATGAAGGATCAAGCCTCGTCAGGACCATTAAAATAGGTCTTAAAATAATATTTAGAAGTGATCTTATATAATTGTGTATAAATAAATGATCGGCTCTCGTTAAAACCACGGATGCCTTAACACGAGAGCGGCTTCGAAGGGACATTAGAGCCATATATGGTTATAAGTGAAAACTTCTTCTAATTTCTGGATGTGATGAAAGGACTCCACCAAAATAAAGTAACATTAACAATATTTAAAATATGTAAATAAATTGCTTGGTATAACATAAACTAAACATAGGCAGTCGTAACAAATTGTAAATAGCAACGAAATAAACAATCGCGAATATTTATAATATCAAATCTTAATTTAGATACACAGTTTAATCAATATAATTAAAATAGTGCGCAGTTTATTTATATACTCGGGAGTTGTATGCAGTGTGTCTTTTAACCGTATATAATTGCTAATAAACTAAATCAATGAATATATATATATATAATCTACGACAATGTTTCAAGCTTGTAAAGACGCCTACTGTGGTGTATACGTACACAAATATATGTTTATACGCGCGACGGTAAAGCGGATATAATATTTATTCTATTTTAAAACACGGGGAACGTGTTTCTGTTTTAAAACAATGATTATTAAGATCAAAGAAATAATGCGGCTGAAAACGCTCGACGTCTACTCGTTCAATTGTAGTCGCTTTGCACTAATTCCGTTGATACCATTACGATATTTAATATCTATATTTGTGTATTTAGATTATTGCTTTTTTATAGTTTGTGCGTAAATAATTGATTTTTTATAAATTTAAAATCCTATTTCTCTCTCTACGTTGAACTGATTCAGTGATATGTCACAAGAAAGTAGATCTCTTGCGATGTGCAGTCGAAAGGTAGGCTAATACTATGTACTGTAAACAGAAAATAGTCATATTATTTTGAAGCCCTTTAGAAGAAAATATTATATAAATATTAGTATAATTCCACGGAAAAAAAAATTTATTAAAATTCTTCTAATAAATATTATTATTATTATTATACTACATCGGAATGAAGTTAAATTAATGACGATAATAATTGTGATTATAGAAATACGATTTCGTTAAACACGCATAACTTATAAATTCCACTACTTCGCTATCGTCCTATCAAATAATTAAAATACGTTATTATAAGAAATAGTATATTTTCGCTAATATAATTAACGTATACTTTATAATTATCATTAATATAGCATTTCATAATTATATTTCATCGGATAAATCTGTAACTCTTAGGCTGCGGTGTTAACGAGCATGCAGAGATCTCGGATCATCCGATCAGCCATTATTATATTAACGATAACAATGGTTGATAGGGAGCGGCGAGACCCGCATCTTTACAAACCGCGGCTATAATCAACGACTAAGGAATGCTGTAGGAAGCGAGCATTCCTACACGATGATTAGCAATGTATGTTTGTTAATATTAAAGTCGCGTCGTGTTCTATGATTACTGTTACGATATATATAATTTGACGGAAAGACGCAACCCGCGCGAAACATCCTATAAGGGTGAGAGCGGAGGTGGGGCGAGAGAGCGGAGGTGGGGCGAGAGGGCGGAGGTGGGGTGAGAGGGCGGAGGTGGGGCAAGAGTGTGGAGGTGTGGCAAGAGGGTGGAGATGGGGCGAGAGGGCGGAGGTGGGGCGAGAGGGCGGAGGTGGGGCGATGGTGGAGGTGGGGCGAGAAGGCGGAGGTGGGGCGAGAGGGAGGGCGGAGGTGGGGCGAGAGGGCGGCGGTGGGGCGAGAGGGTGGAGGTGGGGCGCGAGGGCGGAGGTGGGGCGATAGGGCGGAGGTGGGGCGCGAGGGCGGAGGTGGGGCGATAGGGCGGAGGTGGGGCGCGAGGGCGGAGGTGGGGCAAGAGGGCGGAGGTGGGGCGCGAGGGCAGAGGTGGGGCAAGAGGGCGGAGGTGGGGCGCGAGGGCAGAGGTGGGGCAAGAGGGCGGAGGTGGGGCGAGGGCGGCGGGCAAGTCTGGTTTTAATAAATTACTACACACATCTGTACATGAACATATCGGAGGTATCGACCAAATAAAGCCTAGGCTTTCACCGATCCTCCATAGACGTATGATATACATAGTATGTCGTATGTCTATAAACTGATTTCATTCATTCATTACATGCTTTAGCATTAATAATGAAGCGAATGTTTCGCCGAATACGATACAAGCGCATGTACACGAATGAAACCAACGCCTGGGGTAGGGCTGACGAGGTGGGGGTGATCAGCGTCTGGTTAACGGGGCAGCTGGCGGTGCTCGTAGTGGGGTAGGGCGACGAGAAACCCCGGTAGCTGAGCGATCCGATCGTCGTGAAGATCACTATGGAGAAACCGCATATACTGCCTATCATAGCTCCCTGGCAGGTGTGTGGGTAGGTGTAATGTATGTAGTAGAGGTGTATCATAGCTACCTGATAGATGTAGTGTGTGTGTGTGTATGTAGTGTATAGAATAGTTCTATGTCGAGTGGTATGTGTGTAGTAGTTGTGTAGTAATGTATTATATATAGTGGATCAGGTAGCAGTGTATATACTGCCTATCATAGCTGCCTGGCAGGTGTGTAGTGTATCATGTAGTGTGTATGTGTATTAGTTTATAGTATAGTTCTATGTCGAGTGGTATGTGTCATGTAATGTGTGTGTAGTAGTGTATCAGGTAGTGGATAAGGTAGCAGTGCATAGACTGCCTATCATAGCTGCCTGGTAGGTGTGTAGTGTATCAGTGTATTAGTTTATAGCATAGCTCCCTGTCAGGTGTGTGCGTGTGTGTAGTACGGGAATGGTATGTACTACAGACGATATGGTATATCATAGCTCTATGGCTGGTGGTAGTGTGTAATGTAGTGTGTGTAGTAGTGCATCATGTGGTATGTATAGTGTATGTAGTAGTGCATAACTATCTATCATAGCTCTATGTCGAGTGGTAGTAGGTGTAGTAGTGTGTGTAGTGTATTTAGTAGTGTATATTATAAATCCCTGGTAGATGATATATAGTAGGGTATCATAAATTATGTAGTGTATGTGGCTTGTATATAATACTGGATAATATTTATTCTAAATTGTTAATTGCTAAAATTAATATTTAGATAATTTTAAATAATAATTTAGTAATAATTGGTGAGAGTGATCAATATTTAATAGTAAGGATATTAGTAATGATGTCATTATATGGGTCGACATTCAACCAGCATATGTGTACAAGGGTTTAGTATTAAATATATTAATATGTGTTATTATATATGTTTCTTTAAGGGGACGCACTATTAAATAGAATACTACTTGTGAAGGTAGGTCTAATTCTAAGTAGTCAACGATGATGGTATGTGTGATACATCTTTATTGATTAAGGGATAACTAGTAGTTACTAACTACATGTATTCCATTATAATATATATATATATATATATATATATATATATTAAATACGTGACTGTTATTATATGATTCAAGTGGGTAATAGTATTATTTATATTTGCCACGGAAACTCTACGGATTAGTTACAGGTGTAAGTTATATATTTATATGATAAATTGTATTTAAAATACATTTAATTAAATTAAATAAATATTTTATTACGGAATAGATTAGAAGAGATACATATATATATATATATATGTGTATATATATATATATATTGATGGAGAGATACAAATATACATATATATATATATATATATATATTAGTAGTTTGTAGACCAGTTGGTTGCTTCACTTACTATGTATTCAGATTTCCTAAAGCACATAGCCATAATGAACACGCCAAAGATAGGACTGGCGATAGCTCCCATCAGCTGTGTGGCTACCTGTAGTGGTGTGTGTGTAGGTGTGTAGTGGTGTGTGTATGTATGTGTGTGTAGTGGCTACCTGTAGTGGTGTGTGTTGGTGTAGGTGTGTGTGTGTGTGTGTGCGAGTGTGTGTGTGTAGGTGTGTGTGTGAGTGTAGTGGTGTGTGTAGGTGTGTGTGTAGGTGTGTGTGTGTGTGTGTGAGTGTAATTTTAATGGTTTATTTAAATACTTAACTATATAAAATATATCTCATCAAAAGTGTATAGATAATATACAAATAATCTGCAACACAGTTGCTAGAAGTGTGTGTATGTGTGTGTGTATGTGTATTACCGTTATAGGGTAGTAGTAGTAGTGGTAGTAGTGATGGTAGTAGTGATGGTAGTAGTGATGGTAGTAGTGATGGTAGTAGTGATGGTAGTAGTGATGGTAGTGATGGTAGTAGTGATGGTAGTAGTGATGGTAGTAGTGATGGTAGTAGTGATGGTAGTAGTGATGGTAGTAGTGATGGTAGTAGTGATGGTAGTAGTGATGGTAGTAGTGATGGTAGTAGTGATGGTAGTAGTGATGGTAGTAGTGATGGTAGTAGTGATGGTAGTAGTGATGGTAGTGATGGTAGTAGTGATGGTAGTAGTGATGGTAGTAGTGATGGTAGTAGTGATGGTAGTAGTGATGGTAGTAGTGATGGTAGTAGTGATGGTAGTAGTGATGGTAGTAGTGATGGTAGTAGTGATGGTAGTAGTGATGGTAGTAGTGATGGTAGTAGTGATGGTAGTAGTGATGGTAGTGATGGTAGTAGTGATGGTAGTAGTGATGGTAGTAGTGATGGTAGTAGTGATGGTAGTAGTGATGGTAGTAGTGATGGTAGTAGTGATGGTAGTAGTGATGGTAGTAGTGATGGTAGTAGTGATGGTAGTAGTGATGGTAGTAGTGATGGTAGTAGTGATGGTAGTAGTGATGGTAGTGATGGTAGTAGTGATGGTAGTAGTGATGGTAGTAGTGATGGTAGTAGTGATGGTAGTAGTGATGGTAGTAGTGATGGTAGTAGTGATGGTAGTAGTGATGGTAGTAGTGATGGTAGTAGTGATGGTAGTAGTGATGGTAGTAGTGATGGTAGTAGTGATGGTAGTAGTGATGGTAGTAGTGATGGTAGTAGTGATGGTAGTAGTGATGGTAGTAGTGATGGTAGTAGTGATGGTAGTAGTGATGGTAGTAGTGATGGTAGTAGTGATGGTAGTAGTGATGGTAGTAGTGATGGTAGTAGTGATGGTAGTAGTGATGGTAGTAGTGATGGTAGTAGTGATGGTAGTAGTGATGGTAGTAGTGATGGTAGTAGTGATGGTAGTAGTGATGGTAGTAGTGATGGTAGTAGTGATGGTAGTAGTGATGGTAGTAGTGATGGTAGTAGTGATGGTAGTAGTGGTGGTAGTAGTGATATGTGTGAATGTGCTACTGTATCCAAATGCTGCTTGTTGTATTAATGTGTGTATGTGTGTGTGTGTGTATGTGTGTGTGTGTGTGTGTGTATGCGATATCATCATTAGAGGATGCTGGTTGTATTACTGGCGTTGTATGTGTACTAGTGATGCAGTAAATGATGCCAGTCAAATCCAAAGCATCAACGCAGTCTCAGTCTCAGTTACCTAAAGTCTCAACTCGGCTCCGGCTCTTTTTTTCCCCGAAACCAAAAGTCTCGGCTCGGCATCAAAAACTCGGCAGCATTTACATCACTAGTGTGTACCGTAATCACGTCTGGCTAATAGTATTACAATACTATATAATATATATGTGTGTGTGTGTATGTTACTTTAGCCGTGTGGTGCTGGTCGTATTAATGTGTATGCACTAGGGGCGCTGGAACGATGGTGTGTATGTAACCTTGTAACCTTGTAACCAATTTGTTTAGACACTGCGATCAACATCAGTAATGAGTTTTCGGCGGTGTATCGTATATTAATTATTATAAGCTATATTAAATAGATGTGTTTTCAATTTGACTTTATTTGGGGGACCAACCAATCAAAATAAATTGTGCGGTAAATGTGGGCAGGGGGACCAATACATAGGAGGTCCCCCTAGATTTTAAAGTAGGGGGAGACATATCCCCCCCCGCCCCCCTGTTGCAGCGCCCCCCTAGTAAGCTGTATGTGAACTGTGATCGTGTGTTGCTGGTCGTAGTAATATGTGTGTGTATATATATATATATATATATATATGTTTCATCTAAAATATAGATTCTAAATAATATTTATAAATACAATTTAATTATAATTTTGATATGAATTATTAATTGTTTACAATTGAATGTTTATTTAGACACTTAAATAAATCATAAATGATTTCTCAAAAATGTATACATATAAATTATTGCATTTTATGATTTGTAGATAAATGATTGATTTGTTGTCCTAGTGAAACCTTTATTATGGTGCCGGGAAGTTGATCTAGAATAAACGCCATGAATACTGCTACAATTCCGTATACAACCACTAGAAATCAAGTGAAAATAATTAATATCGTTTAAAAATAAATTACTATTTTATAGAATTATATATATAAATGATAAATTAGAATTTAATAAATTTGAATTAAATAGTATGTTACGTATATATAATATTGATTATAAACAATAATTATAGATGTACAATTTAAATTTAAATTGGTATTAAATAAATGAAATATAAAACAAGTTACAATTGATTATAATCAATTGTATCTTGATACAAATCGATAAAAACTATAAACTGAAATATATGTATATGCACTGCATATTATGCAGTATATTAAGCAAATTCTATGTGTATGGTAATAAATATATATATATATATATATATATATATATATATATATATATATATATATATATATAAATATAATAATATCTTTATATATATAATAGTTTGGCTAACGCCTAGATGAATAAAGAAGTATAGCTTATCAAGTCATTCATCTATTTATAGATTAAAAGGAGAACAATAATCAATTAAAATAAATATAAAAGTAACATAAAATAATAAAATTAAATAAATATATAAATACAGAATATAATAAAATACTAGTATAATAAAATAAGTATATAATAAATATAAACAATAATAATTATAAATATATATATATATATATATATATATATATATATATATATATATATATATATATATATATATATTTATAATTGGTTATAGAGGATATAGATAGAGGTAAAGAAGGTGGATAGAGAGAGATAATAAGATAAAGGTAGAGAGAGATATATAGATAGTGGCAGTGGTAGAAGAGATAGCTAGTGGTGAGAGAGATAGTGGTATAAATAGCAGAAAAAGCTAGTGGTATAGATAGTGGATAGATATAGAGATAGTGGTATGAATAGTGGATAGAAGAGAGAGATAGTGGCAGAGAGAGAGAGAGAGAGAGCTAGTTACCAATAGCCTTGGTTACGAAGGATGCCTTAAGCTCTGATATGCCAGGGAAACAGGGTTTCAGCAGATCTTCCCAAGTATTAGCCGATGCTCCACTCAATGATGACGATATGGAACTGCAGAGTTGTAATTCTATTGTTAATATATTCATTTGTAATGGTGTATTCTGTTAATAAAGTATGTACATAAATAATATATAATGGTTTTAATAAAAAGTTATATTATATAATTATACAAATTATATAATTAACAATAATATACTAGTAAATATAATATAATATAGATAATATAATTACGGTTTTCATTACATGATATTATGAACATGATTTATACATTTAAATACAAATATATTTAATTTACTTCAAAGTAAACATAGATCTAATAGCACAAGTGAAATAATGCTCGGAATAGCTTGAGTAACAATCTACTAGTTGCCGTAGTAACTATCTCGAGCTAGTAGGTATTGTACAATAGTGGAGTGATTATGTAATACCACTAGTATTACCCAACTACACTGTTATAGGTTCATAATGAAGAGGCAAAAGGTCATAACCTCATATTCTGGGAACCAAAAGGAAAGCGAAAACAAGGACGGCGCGCAGTGTAGACAATTTAAAGGAAGATACCGACTTGGAGGAAATTGATGAAATCAGGAATGTGATGATGATGATGAGAGATGTTTGGAAGAAAATTGAAAAATCAGTTCGAACGAGAGTTCGACTAAAGTAAGTAAGTAAGTAAGTAAGTAGTAAGTAAGTAAGTAAGTAAGTAAGTAAGTAAGTAAGTAAGTAAGTAAGTAGTAAGTAAGTAAGTAAGTAAGTATAATGTTATTACTGAGCATGAGATAGATAAAGATAGATAGATACAAATGTATTGCGACAAACACATTGAACGTTACGTATAGATGTTGCTTTATCGGCGATGTTATAAACTTAAACGAATATTTCTCTGAAGATATCACGAATCTCCGACTAGATATGGTATCCGTAGTATAAGCTAAACATAGCTTCTGGGTATCCCTCCGATTATTATAGCCAATATTCGGTATATAAATTCATTCATTCAGATGCTAGAGACAGAGTGGGATGGAGAATAGCTACCATGGACGATCTCCATCAGGCTAGGCTTCCACTCGACTTCCACTCGACTTCCAATCGACTTCCACTCTACTTCCAATCGACTTCCACTCTACTTCCACTCGACGCCACGAGGTATAAACTTAGGATTTCAGAAAAAGGTTTCAAATAACAACGAAACTGAGACTTAACAACGAAACGATAATCACGCCGTTATTACGCAACCAAACTATTACGCAATACTACAAGTTATTACGCAATCGCACTGTTATTATGCAATACCACCAGATATTACGCAATACAAACAGTTATTATATAATATCACCAGTTATTACGCAAAATCACCATTTATCATATAACCACCAGTTATTATACAACCAAACTATTACGCAATACCACCAGTTATTACGCAACACAAACAGTATTACGCAACACCAACAGTTACATACAACCCCACCAGTTATTAAGCAACCCCACCAGTACCACCAGTATTATCACCAGTAGTACCACCAGAAGCACTAACCTCAGAGAACCTCCGTAGATCATGGCCATGAACACGCCGATTACGCCCCTGTAACGGCTGAACACTTGTATCATGTAGACAGGCAGTAACTAGATCACGTGGGGGCAGGGTTACATTATTATAGTGTGTGGTGGCAATGTATTCGTAGGCTTATTCGTGTGAGATAAAGCTTTCGTTGAAATACATTATTTCTATTGTGCTATCTATTAACTTTCAAACGCAAAGAAATTATTATTATTAATATATATATATATATATATATACATATATAATTGTAAATTGATGTATATAAATGTGATACGTGGTTTATATATAAAATTATATGAATATAAACCCCCTTTAAAGATACTATATTTCAGGCAAGTTGACGGAATGTGAAGGGGGTATCCCGCTACAATTGTAGTTAACTTGCTAGAAAATCGTTTTAAAGTTAAATTATTTCCGGCAAGTTGCCTGAAATACTTGTTGTAGGATACCCCCTTGAAGGACACTGCGGCGGGTGCTGATGTACTTACCAGATTATAGGTGCTGATGTACTTACCAGATTATAGGTGCTGATGAACTTACCAGATTATAGGTGCTGATGTACTTACCAGATTATAGGTGCTGATGTACTTACCAGATTATAGGTGCTGGTGTACTTACCAGATAGTAGGTGCTGATGTACTTACCAGATTATATGTGCTGATGTACTTACCAGATTATAGGTGCTGATGTACTTACCAGATTATAGGTGCTGATGTACTTACCAGATAGTAGGTGCTGATGTACTTACCAGATTATAGGTGCTGATGTACTTACCAGATAGTAGGTGCTGATGTACTTACCAGATTATAGGTGCTGATGTACTTACCAGATAGTAGGTGCTGATGTACTTACTAGATTATAGGTGCTGATGTACTTACCAGATTATAGGTGCTGATGTACTTACTAGATTATAGGTGCTGATGTACTTACCAGATTATAGGTGCTGGTGTACTTACCAGATAGTAGGTGCTGATGTACTTACCAGATAGTAGGTGCTGATGTACTTACCAGATAGTAGGTGCTGATGTACTTACCAGATTATATGTGCTGATGTACTTACCAGATTATAGGTGCTGATGTACTTACCAGATTATAGGTGCTGGTGTACTTACCAGATAGTAGGTGCTGATGTACTTACCAGATTATAGGTGCTGATGTACTTACCAGATAGTAGGTGCTGATGTACTTACCAGATAGTAGGTGCTGGTGTACTTACCAGATAGTAGGTGCTGATGTACTTACCAGATTATAGGTGCTGATGTACTTACCAGATTATAGGTGCTGATGTACTTACTAGATTATAGGTGCTGATGTACTTACCAGATTATAGGTGCTGGTGTACTTACCAGATAGTAGGTGCTGATGTACTTACCAGATAGTAGGTGCTGATGTACTTACCAGATAGTAGGTGCTGATGTACTTACCAGATTATAGGTGCTGATGTACTTACCAGATAGTAGGTGCTGATGTACTTACCAGATTATAGGTGCTGATGTACTTACCAGATAGTAGGTGCTGATGTACTTACCAGATAGTAGGTGCTGATGTACTTACCAGATAGTAGGTGCTGATGTACTTACCAGATTATAGGTGCTGATGTACTTACCAGATAGTAGGTGCTGATGTACTTACCAGATTATAGGTGCTGATGTACTTACCAGATAGTAGGTGCTGATGTACTTACCAGATTATAGGTGCTGATGTACTTACCAGATAGTAGGTGCTGATGTACTTACCAGATTATAGGTGCTGATGTACTTACCAGATTATAGGTGCTGATGTACTTACTAGATTATAGGTGCTGATGTACTTACCAGATAGTAGGTGCTGATGTACTTACCAGATTATAGGTGCTGATGTACTTACCAGATTATAGGTGCTGATGTACTTACCAGATTATAGGTGCTGATGTACTTACTAGATTATAGGTGCTGATGTACTTACCAGATTATAGGTGTTGATGTACTTACTAGATTATAGGTGCTGATGTACTTACCAGATAGTAGGTGCTGATGTACTTACCAGATTATAGGTGCTGATGTACTTACCAGATAGTAGGTGCTGATGTACTTACCAGATTATAGGTGCTGATGTACTTACCAGATTATAGGTGCTGATGTACTTACTAGATTATAGGTGCTGATGTACTTACCAGATAGTAGGTGCTGATGTACTTACCAGATTATAGGTGCTGATGTACTTACCAGATTATAGGTGCTGATGTACTTACCAGATTATAGGTGCTGATGTACTTACCAGATTATAGGTGCTGATGTACTTACCAGATTATAGGTGCTGGTGTACTTACCAGATAGTAGGTGCTGATGTACTTACCAGATAGTAGGTGCTGATGTACTTACCAGATTATAGGTGCTGATGTACTTACCAGATTATAGGTGCTGATGTACTTACCAGATAGTAGGTGCTGATGTACTTACCAGATTATAGGTGCTGATGTACTTACCAGATAGTAGGTGCTGATGTACTTACCAGATTATAGGTGCTGATGTACTTACCAGATTATAGGTGCTGGTGTACTTACCAGATAGTAGGTGCTGATGTACTTACCAGATTATAGGTGCTGATGTACTTACCAGATAGTAGGTGCTGATGTACTTACCAGATTATAGGTGCTGGTGTACTTACCAGATAGTAGGTGCTGATGTACTTACCAGATTATAGGTGCTGATGTACTTACCATATAGTAGGTGCTGATGTACTTACCAGATAGTAGGTGCTGATGTACTTACCAGATAGTAGGTGCTGATGTACTTACCAGATTATAGGTGCTGATGTACTTACCAGATAGTAGGTGCTGATGTACTTACCAGATTATAGGTGCTGATGTACTTACCAGATAGTAGGTGCTGATGTACTTACCAGATTATAGGTGCTGGTGTACTTACCAGATAGTAGGTGCTGATGTACTTACCAGATTATAGGTGCTGATGTACTTACCAGATAGTAGGTGCTGATGTACTTACCAGATAGTAGGTGCTGATGTACTTACCAGATAGTAGGTGCTGATGTACTTACCAGATTATAGGTGCTGATGTACTTACCAGATTATAGGTGCTGGTGTACTTACCAGATTATAGGTGCTGATGAACTTAGCACCCTTAGGGTCGCATTCACTGTCCACGAAATGAGTGAAGATGATGAAGCCCCCGTAGCAGACCAGCGACGCCATGCAGAACACTGTGGGTATGGCTAGTAGTACTACCCTGTGTGTGGGGGGGGGTGTGTGGGGGGTGTGTATGGGGGTGTAGGGGGGGGTGTATGTGTGGGGGTGTGGGTGTGGGGGTGTGGGTATGGGGGTGTGTGTAGGGGTGTGTGTTAGTGGGGGTGTATGGATGTGTGGGTGTTGGTGGGTGTGTGGGTGTGAGGGTGTGGGTGGGTGTGTATGGGTGTGTGTGGATCATCGATGTAAATAAAAGTTTTATTTACTTTTATTTACATCGATGGTGTGAGTGTATTATAATGGGGAGCTATAAATATAAACAGAACACTGTGGGAATAGATAGTAGTACTACTTTGTGGATGTATGTTTGTATGTATGTGTGTATGTATGTATATGTATGAGGGTGTGGGTTTGGGTGTGTTTTAGAACATTAGAACATGGAGAGGAACTGCAGGGGGATGTCACTATATACACCCACACACACTATTGTAGATACAGCAATGCATTAAGCACATATATATACATTATTAGTATGGAAAAATACCTATATCTTAACCCCAACTAACTAACTCTGCCTTACCCCGCACAAACCTCCTAGCTTGTTTAAGTGTAGGTGTAGATCAATACATATGCCATACCCTACCCCACCCCACTTCTAATCTGCTAGCTTGTTTCAATGTAGGAAAAGAGACATATCACTGCACTGAAGCAAGAGAGATGCAGTAACCCCCCGCCCGCCCCCTACACATACTAACCCTACCCTACAAGTTAACCTCCTAACTTGTTTCAGTACTGGTGCGGAGCAGTACCTTTACCCTAACTCCAGCCAATCATATCCCTACTCTATTTAACCCCACCCTGGCACCAACCTCTAAGCTCGCTTTAACATAGTTGAGAGTAATACCTCTGTACCGAGGCTTGAGAAATACTGTTGCCCCCCTAGACTAACACTCCTACCTCTACTCTACTCTACCCCCACCCCCCCCCGCCCCACCTCCTAGCCTGCTTCAGCGTGGGTGTGGAGCAATACCTCTGCACCGATGCCTGACTGATACCTCCACCCCCCCACACCCCCTCCAACCCCACCCACTAACCTCCTAGCCTGCTTCAGCGTGGGTGTAGAGCAATACCTCTGCACCGAGGCCTGACTGATACCGTAGCCGGACATCCAGAACATGCAGTAGCCGATGATGAACGTCCACGCCGTGTGTCTCTCTCGTGGGTCTACGGAGAATCTGTGTGTAGCGGGTGAGTCATCCTTAGCGATGAGTCATCGGTAGTAGCGCGCGATGAGTCACCGGTAGTAACGCGAGTAGTCACCGATAGTAGTGTGTTGAGTCATCGGTAGTAGCGCGATGAGTCATCGGTAGTAGCGCGCGATGAGTCATCAGTATCAGTCTATTATCAGTGTGCACTCGCGGTACTACCTAGTACTATAACTATAACTATAGTTATATAACATTATAAGTATACAGGACAATGTTACCCGATATTAACTATATATAGTCAACTATATTACTCGCTATTATCTATTGGTATCAATACGATCGGTATGGCGGCTGAGAGCTAGTCGCTGAGGTCGGAGGTCAGGGAGAAGTCAGGGGCTGAGATTACTGGTGAATAATCAATTTATAAAATAGAAAAGTTTATATCCGAATCGTAGAAATGAATTAACCCTTACTGGTACGACGATAGTTATTATAAGATAACAATGCTAGCTGTAACAATGGTAGCTGTTGTACTTTACGATATTCGTATCGCTTAACACGAGTGACTCCACTTTCGAGCAGCACGCATTGTTTGTGCTCGGGGGGGTGGGATAAGTGAAGTTAGCCCGATTGTGATGCGAGAGTGTAGTGCGCATCGTAATGCATCAATGGATACCAGCGATATAGTAATTCATCAATGAATACCAGTGATATAGTGTGAAGTGATACCGTGGGGAGAGATCTCGCGTGCACTAATAATATATATATCAATGTATATAATTATTTATAAATAGTAGAATTTCCGCTGCGCACGAAATCACCGACACCAAAACAATCGGGCCCCCCTCGCACGAGATCTCCCGCTACCCTTATCGAGTAGTATAGTTAGTGGTGCTATTCGCGCTTGTGTATACGATGGTACGATGGTACTATTGCTATCTTGCAATGAATTAAGGTACGCCATGTATTCTATAACAGGCTACAACGATAGCAGATACGCTATAGCTTATTTTGAAGCCGTTTAGGTGGAAATACACATTTTGATATAAACTAGAAAACACAACAGAAAACAACAACAATTCTTCTAAATAATAGTACTATTATTATTATTACATTATATCCTATTTAATACATTAAGGGCTACATAAATATACATTAAATAGGGGTAATACCCGACACGGGGGGTGGATACAAACGATATCATCTCTATCCGGTTGTGCGCTTTCATTGTGCTGAATACATGCGATACTCCTCCAACGTTATAGGAACCCTGTAAGAGGTGCATAGGTAATAGGCATAAGATATAAACATATATATATATATGTATATTTACCATATATTATTTAATATCCACTATACAATCAGATTTAAATGGGCGTTACTTTTAGTTAACACACTCGATTAATATTTATTCTAATTATTATTACCATATAAAAATATATATATTTATATTAGTATTTATATATATATATATATATATATATGATGATGATAATAAGGTTTATTAACACTTATCATAGATGTGGCCACCCCTCATAGGTGCATATAGAGAACAATAAATAAATAAAATAAATAAATAAGATAAATAATTATTTATAATTAAACAAAATGATAAAATAGAATAATTTATAAAATAGTAATGCTGTATGATTAAAATAAGTGAAGATATTACATTGATGATATGTAGGCCTTGAGGTATGTAATAAAGGACAGTATATATATATATATATTGTGAGTGTATACATAGATGTGTTTATGCACTTATTTTTATATTATTTTATGTGGGTTGTGTATTTATGTTGTATATATATATGTATATATCTATATAAGTAATAAATTAATAGTCCACCTTTTTATAAAGTATTTTCTTGGTATTCATTTATAGTAATAGTAATAGTAAAAAGTGTAAACAAAGAAATATATATATATATGTATATTATGTATATATATATATACACATACACATAGGAGTGTGATCAATGCATGTGAACTATGTAAACATTGCCAGTAGTAAATAGCTAGACAGATAGTTTGTGTAAACACTGAAGTGTATTATACAAACTTATAACAACATCATGCTAGGCATCCTAATGCACTAGGTTATTAACTGTGACTAGTGTGATACTATAATATACTATACTATACTATACTATAGTATACTATAGTATAGATAAAGAGTAAACATGAATATAAACAACATAGTAGTCAAAGGAAAGAGAAATGATATTGGTTGTAGATAGGGGCGCTGCAACAGAGGGGGACAGGGGGAGGGATGTTCCCCCCACTTTAAAATCTAGGGGGACCTCCTATGTATTGGTCCTCCCCCCACTTTTACCACAACATTTATTTTGATTGGTTAGTCCCTCCTACATACACACCATCGTTACAGCGCCCCTAGTCAGAGAAAGTAAGTATTTGGTTGATTGTAAGCCTAAGTCAAAACTTGAACACTTGGACTTAGAATTAGACTGAAGACTAGACTATGTTTAAATGTGGAATGAATATGAGTGTGTTTCATAGCAACGAATGCGGCATGTAAGAGATTAGAACTTGACACCGATAGGTAGGTATAAGTTGATAAATTATAAAAGAGTTTGTAGAAATACGATCAAAATAATGCTTTATCGATATCAATGGTTATGTAAATAAAATATTAAATATATTCCTATAGATGATATATGTTAAGATATTAATGTAATAATATTAGTGTTAACTTAATAAACACTCAAACGCCCATATTTAGTGTTACAGCATTACGAGGAATACTGTAGACAGAATGCGATACATTAAGGAGATGTAAATAAGTAGATACTTAAGGAGATACATTAAGAAGATGAATACAAAGTATACATTTTAAGGGGATCCCGCACATTTAAAGTGATGATAATATATTTTTTTTAATATTTTTTTTATTATATATTAATACTTATTGTAGTGTTTTTTAGTATCTGTTAAAAAATTAGAAATAAATTCAGTCTAGAAATGGCATAAAAATATGTTTTATGACGATAAGATAATGCTATATTATATACTATTTTGGTAAATTGAATGAATAGAATATCAGTTCTATTTTTTTTAGTAGACCTATGTTTTTCCTATCTATTTACACACGAAATTGGCAAATTGCGTGTTATGTGCGGGATTCCCTTAATGTAAAAAGGGAACCGCTATTTATTAAGCGGTGAATTATGAAATGTACATACATAAAATGCATTGTTTGAATGAAAATGTACATTTAAATATATTCAATATGTTTAATTTAATCATATCTTATAATAATATTAAAATGTTATCGATTAAAATACACAGTATACTGTGTATGTATACTATACTATAAATACACATTAGTATTGAAATAATCAATGTTATGATTGAAACAAAACAACAAAAGTAGACTATTCTATTTTTATGTATTTATTTATTATTGTTTCTTTTATTTAAATGAATCATTTATTTATATACATTACTATCCTAAATGTCTGTAATTATTATACACTTAGAAATATTTAAACTAGTTGAATTTCTAAATAAACAAACAATATATACACACACATATAATCACATGTAGACATATTAATAGATTTATTATAAGTTGTGAAGAGAGACTAAACCTTGATCACCTTGCATATATATATATAAATTAAAGCCTATTAACCACACACACATATTTTGATATATATTTAAAGTGTATATATCATGTAGATACACACACTCGCACACACAAACTGTTAACCTTCACACCCTCACACACACACCCACACACACACACACACACACACACTAACCTTCACCACTATGATGATCATGCCACTGAACATCACAGCACACTGGAACACGTCTGTCCATATCACGGCTCTCATTCCTCCCTGTGGTAGATGTGGTAGAGATGTAAGGAGGTGTAAGGAGGTGTAAGGAGGTGTAAGGAGGTGTAATGAGGTGTAAGGAGGTGTAAGGAGGTGTAAGGAGGTGTAAGGGGGTGTAAGGAGGTGTAAGGAGGTGTTAGGAGGTGTTAGGAGGTGTAAGGAGGTGTTAGGAGGTGTAAGGAGGTGTAAGGAGGTGTAAGGAGGTGTAAGGAGGTGTAAGGGGGTGTAAGGAGGTGTAAGGAGGTGTTAGGAGGTGTTAGGAGGTGTAAGGAGGTGTTAGGAGGTGTAAGGAGGTGTAAGGGGGTGTAATGAGGTGTAAGGAGGTGTTAGGGGGTGTTAGGGGGTGTAAGGAGGTGTAAGGAGGTGTTAGGAGGTGTAAGGAGGTGTAAGGAGGTGTTAGGGGGTGTTAGGAGGTGTAAGGAGGTGTAAGGAGGTGTTAGGAGGTGTAAGGAGGTGTAAGGAGGTGTTAGGAGGTGTAAGGAGGTGTAAGGAGGTGTTAGGAGGTGTAAGGAGGTGTAAGGAGGTGTAAGGAGGTGTAAGGAGGTGTTAGGAGGTGTTAAGAGGTGTAAGGAGGTGTTAAGAGGTGTAAGGAGGTGTAAGGAGGTGTAATGAGGTGTAAGGAGGTGTTAGGGGGTATTAGTAGGTGTAAGGAGGTGTAAGGAGGTGTAAGGGGGTGTAAGGAGGTGTAAGGAGGTGTAAGGAGGTGTAAGGAGGTGTTAGGGGGTGTTAGGAGGTGTAAGGAGGTGTAAGGAGGTGTTAGGAGGTGTAAGGAGGTGTAAGGAGGTGTTAGGAGGTGTAAGGAGGTGTAAGGAGGTGTAAGGAGGTGTAAGGAGGTGTTAGGGGGTATTAGTAGGTGTAAGGAGGTGTAAGGAGGTGTAAGGGGGTGTAAGGAGGTGTAAGGAGGTGTAAGGAGGTGTTAGGGGGTATTAGTAGGTGTAAGGAGGTGTAAGGAGGTGTAAGGGGGTATTAGTAGGAGGTATCTATCTGGCTATTCTTAATGTGTGTGTGTGTAGTAGTAGTAATAGTAAATTGATTTATTCATAAAAATCCAATTATTCAAAAAAATTTCGGATGTGATATATATAATATTAATGTTATCCATACATTAAATAAATTATAATAAAAGCAGTAAAGTAAGGTGTGGGTGGATAGTAAGTTAGTAATTAAATTAGTGAGTATGTACATTTAGTAAATAAAGTTAGTTAAGTTCAAGTAAGTGTCTGTGTGTGTGTATGAATGTACTGGGGGGTGGGAAGGGTGTGGATGATAATATAATAGATGACTGTATTATTGTTGACCTTTAGTAAAATGAATAATATTTCGGAGAATACGTAATAATAATATTGTATTCGTATTAATTTATTTTATAAATATGCGTAAGAAAAGAAAAAATCTTCTAATAAAAATAATCTAATTTATTATTATGCATATTATTGGATAGGATACAAATGGTGGTTTAGATTTAGTAGCAAGCTTATACAAGCGTACATTTCGTGGTGATTGAAACGTAGGCTACGGAATGAACAACTTCAATCTATAACTCGGATAGAGTGCTAGTAATGCTAGTTAACTTGGTAGGAAATATTTAATAGATTAACTATATGTGATGGTGAATGAGTTTAATGTTTTATATATATTTATTAATCAGTTATTAACATATTCTATTAAGAATAAAATATATCATATATCAGATCATTTAGGCATATGAAAATTAAACTATACATAATATAAAAATATTATAGTCAATTTTATAATTTTTTAATTTACGAGTTACATTATATGTAATTAATATTACCAGTGTATATAAAATGATATAAACCTACTACTAATTATATAGGGTATATCACCATCAGGGTATATACAATGATACTAACCTACTACTACTACTACTAACCAGGGAGGTATAACAAACACAGATAACAGACATCAGGGGTACTGTGATATTCAGAGCTATTCCTGACACTGCGTGACATCGAGAGGTTAGTAGAGGCAGGTGATAAGGAAATGAGATACGAAGAAGAGATAAATGATGAGAGATAAGATATAAAGAAGAGATAAGAGAATACCATAAAAGAAGTGACGAGTATATACACTCGTCGTCTATTGATATTAAACGGTTCCTTTTTTACTCATTATATAACTATATTATATTGTATACATATGCCGTGTTTATTAATTATTTATTTATATTATACCAGTACAATAAATATTATTCATTCATCAGTAACAGGGTTTGTAACCCTATCGCAAAATTACCGATTTGTAACTTCGCAGAATAACTATTATCGAAAAACCACAAAATAACAGTTTCTTTTCTGTCGTAAAATAACTGTTACCGTAACGGTAGATATTTACAATTTGGTTTCTTGGGATATTCATTCATTCATTCATTCATTCATTCAATAGAATACGAAGAGATAAAGATAGGTTACCGGACAACATGAAATAGATAACGTAATGATAAGTTAGGGTATGATAGATAAACAGATGAACAGATGAATCACCTATGGAGATAAGTTAACGGAGTGAATCATATCATAGTTTTCCTATTTAATTGTTGATTTAATTCGATATTTTTTTAATATTAAATTAAATTATTTTAATTATTTAGCGATAAAATGCTAATACTCATATATAAATTATTTATTTAATATTACTAATAAAAAAAATAGATAACGAATAAATAATCAATTAAATAATGAATATTATTTCAATAATAAAGTACAGATAAAGCGCTAGTTACCAACAGTATTTCAGGGCGAGACAAGGTGCGTACAGGGCCAGGGACATGTAGATTAACTGTATTATAATGCATATGTTACCATATATTAACTGTATTATAATAGCATATATTATCATATATTAACTGTATTATAATGTATATATTAACTGTATTATAATATATATATAGTATTATATAATAGCACTTACTATAATTTATATATATATATATATTATTATTATTATTATCAAATATATATATATTAGTATACATGCATGATTATAAATTACCGAATATTTCGTAATAATTGCGTGAACCCGATGATACATGCGAATGCGTCTAAAAACACTAATATATTGAAGCACTTAACTCACTACATACTAATGTATGCGTACAGTATTCATGGAAAACAGTATGACATACCAAATGGTATAGGGCACGGAGAGGGCTTTATTTTAAGAAATTTACATCGACTAATATTAAAATCACATAAAATTATATTTTGAAACATTTAATAAATATCGGGTACATCGACGACAAATATTTCAGACTTTCATGATTTGCATCCGGTAAATATTCACATTGCGAATCAATCGATAATATAGTTTGTACGCGATCCACGATTCAATGCAGAACGTATTAATTAGCGACACTCTTATATTTATAAAACACAGCGTAATATACTGAAGTATAATTTGTTTCATCATTGTTATTGTTATTTTATTTGGTGGAGTCCTTTCATCCCATCCAGGAAATTAGATGAAGTTTTCACTTATAACAATATATGGCTCTAATTTCCCTTCGAAACCGCTCTCATATTAAGGCATCCATGGTTTTAACGAGAGCCGATCATTTATGTATACACAATTATATAAGATCACTTCTAAATAATATTTTAAGACCCATTTTATAAAATTAATTAATGGTGCGGACGAGGCTCGAACCCGTGTCCTACCGCTTGTGTGTCTGATGCCTTAGCCACTGAGCCACACGGGCAGTTATCATTGTATATATTAACACTATGTGCGGTTCTAAAAAAGTAGATTTAGGATTCATTGCCTATCTTTTACGTTATAAATTGTTAACTGCGAACTGCAATAAAACTCTATAATGTAAGTTCTGATATAGACTTGTTCTTATAGAGTTCAAGGTTATACATTAGAGCTAGGTGTTTGATATGAACACTGCGTAGTGCTAAAACGAATACCGGTCATTTTGTACTAAGGCAATTCGTACCGAGTCATTTCTTAGCAAATAAAAATAAATTTGACTTGTACGTATGATACGATTTACTTTATGTTGGTAAAAATGATATTTTTCTTGGTACACAATTACGTGTTACATGTACCTGTATCTGAACATGTACTTGTACCTGTACCTGAACATGTATCTGTTAACTGAACATGTTACCCATTAACTAACTAACCGCCGATAGGATGCCGAACACGGACGCTAGTTTCCTCAGCGCTTTAGAATCGTACCTCAAATCTAGGTACTGTAGTAGTGGAGGTGAGTTATGTTGTAGTCATTCGGGGCGGCCGCGTGTGATATCGTGGTGGGGATTTATTTAGAAGTAATCGAATCGTTAATATTATTTATATTTAGATAATATATTTTTAGACAAATATATTAATTTGAGCATGTAACATGTATTCGATATACATTCTTACGTTGAACGCGATTCTTAAATTCAGATATTTCAGTACTTTAGATAATTTATAGTCTATATTATTTAGATAGGCTAGGTAATTTATAAATTTTGGTAATACTATATAATATATGAACGTAATATTATATATTAAATTACAGTTTGATGTACGGAGGGAGGAAGGAGTGAGATATGGGAAATCGATGAGATATAGATGGGGTGAAAGATAATGATAGAGATGAGGTGTTAGAGATAGGGGATGAGAGACAATTTATGAAATATAGGGAGATGAGAGGGTGTGAGAGATAGGGTTATGAGAGATGGAGTGAGAGATAGGGTTATGAGAGATGGGGGGTTATGATAGATGGGGGGTGGGGGCGTTAACCTCAAACAGACTGGTAAGCTTAAGGGGGTGCAGCACCGGTACTATAAACCTCTCCGTGAGAGAGAGATAGGGTAATGAGAGATGGGGGGGGGGGTTATGATAGATAGGGGGGTGGGGGCGTTAATCTCGAACAGACTGGTAAGCGTAAGGGGGTGTAGCACCGGTATTATGAACCTCTCCGTGAGAGAGATAGGGTTATGAAAGAGATGGGGGGGTTACGATAGATAGGGGGGTGGGGGTGGTTAACCTCGAACAGACTAGTAAGCTTAAGGGGGTGTAGCACCGGCACTATGAACCTCTCGGTGAGCAGCAGACACAACGCCACGCTGACGCAGTACCCGGGCCATATGGAGAACCCGTACGCAGACATCTCGGCTACAAAACCTGTCAATCACACACTTAGCCGTTATGTAATCAACATGACGACCATGAAAACCATGATGATGATGCTATTGAACGATATTTTATTTACATTTTATCACCAGTTTCATTGTAAACGGATTCAAATTAAGAGAATCGTTTTTCCTAATTTTAATCCGGAATATATTAACATCTATAGTATATACTATCTAAAATAACTTAGCTACAGTATTAGTACATCAAGAACGGTACATATTCTTTATGTGGCTACTTCAATCACATATATCGTGTGGTTTTTATACCGCAATATGTACGTTTCAATAATTCAATCAATTAAACCAATCAATTAAACCATTCAATCACACGGGTGCTTAGTTGTTATTTAATCACTATGACGATGACGATGCTATTGAACGATTGAATCGTTGGGTTTGATTGTGTTTTTACCATTATCATATTTTTAAATCTTTGATTTTTTATTATTGGCGTAACTTTCATTATTGGTATAACTTTCATTATTAGCGTAACTTTAAATGGATTCAAATTAGTATAGTTACTTTTCCTTATTTCGCCGAAATATAATAGTATCTATAGTAATTTGTCTATAGTATATACTATCTAAGATATCTTAGCTATAGTATTATTACATCAAGAACGGCACATATTCTTTACGCGGCAACTTCTATCACATACATCGCGTGGTTTTTATACCTCAATACGTATTTCACTCACAACCCTTCAATCAATGTGATAATCAGGTGTTATCAACGATAGCTTATCGCAGGTATTACCGTATTGTGACATATAACTACACATTCTCTGTGACACGATGATGACTCTATTAGCTATGTTCTATGGTATTATTACACTGAAATATACACTATTCTGCGGGCGAAACCTGGCAATTAACTCAATATATATATAAGAAATTCAATAAATAAATATTATTATTATTAACTTTATTTAACCCTGTTATTGGGGGGGGGGGTTAACCCAGGGTTAACAGTGTTTCATATACAAGTATCTATAGTATTAGTAACTCCACTGTTTTATCTCATTCTCTATCGCTCTCACTCTCCCTCAACGAAGAACATACACACACACACTCGCGAGGCATCTATTGAATAGTGTCTCAGCAATTCATGTAGTTGACATGAGTAATGTCATGTAGTTGACATGCGTAATGTCTTGCAACTATGAAGTTAATCGAATATATAGCATTACTATTATATAGCAAAAATTATAAAATATATTTTTTCAAATTATTTTTCTAAAACACGTTTTCTAAATGTAAATATATAAGTAAAGGTTTTATAGTTTATAGAACTTATAAACCATAAAGTATTATATTATCACTTATGAACTAATTAACGGACGGGGGGCTAACCGAGGAACATGATAGCCGACTGAAACGAAACCATCAACGAGATCATCGTAGGCACCACGGACAGCTTCCTGTTGCTCAGCAGAAACTCTCTACGGGGGGGCGGTTGGTTTCAGATGTGAACGTTTGTGCAGGTGAACGATTGAGATCTGATACACAGCGATGCGCGCAATAATGCCCTGATACCTACCCTGATACGCAGCGATGCATAGACTGTAATACATATAAATATTACATACACTGATACACACTCATACTTGCTATGATGTACTTATTTATAGATCGATGCATAGATGCATACACTGATACATACGTAGAGAAGATAGAGAGTTCACTACGCGAGGAAATAGTACCCTATTTAATATATTAGATATTTGATACGAATGAATGAATGAAAATAGTTTATTGTGTTCAGAAAGTACTTCTTAAAGGAGAGTACTAGAGATTATCTCATAATCTATACTCACAAAGAGGGTACTCTCCAATAAAAATATATCAAGATTGTTGTATATCTGGGTGTGTACCGCTAAATGGATATGAGAATGTAGATATGTATGTATGGATAACACAAAGGTTCAAGGTTCAAGGTTTATTAGTATGGGGAAAGGTAATATGGGATATAGTGAAGCAAGGAGTGTGGAGTACTGACTGCCGAGTGTAGAAACCCGGGAGTTCTTATAGGGAGCGTGGAACGCACGCCTATACATTTAATACCATATTAGGGAGTTATAGAAGAATGCGCGCGACTTCGATTACGTAATATCGCGCGCGCTCACATTCCAGAGAAACGTGCGTTGTCAATAACAAGTCGTGGAATTAACCCAGCGTGGTAGGGACATTCGTATATGTGTCTATATATGGGCACATAATATATATGTTGGAATATGGATATCTACTAGTATGCAATACTGCGTAGTATCATAACGTGATATGAATATATATATATATATATGTGAATATATGTGTATCTATATATATATAGGTATATATATAATTGTGTATGCGTGTATACAGACAATGTATGTGCATTTGTAATATATATATAACAAAGATTACTTCTAAATTAGAAGTTCTAATGCACCAAATACTTGTGGGCGTACGTCTGAAGTCTCTTAATACACATGTTTCTGGTGTGGCTAGTGTCAGATTATTATAGCACGGACGCGAATGACGCTATCATTATCACTATTTTTTAATTTATTTCATTTCTAAAATTGTTCGCATACGAAACAATCGATGTGTATATTCCTCTTTCGCCTGCTCATCCTGTGCTTTAGGAGTGCACCTCTAAGTGGCCCCCATCTCTATCTCTCACTAATTGACACCACTGGGGGAGACTCGCATACATGTACGGGTGAGTTTAGACTACTATAAGGCTTATATAGTATAAGCATCTATTTACATGTATAATATCTAGTCTCTCTCTCTCTCTCTCTCACTCTCTCTCTCTCTCTCATTATTTTTAATTTTTAATAATTACATAGCAAATAATTTATTGTAAAGCAGAGGCCAGATTTGCGAATATTCTTGCGAATTTTCGAATAAGTGTGGTTTTTATAGATCAAACATGTCAGATATTCATGAATATTCGCTCTTTAAAGTGTATATTCGCTCGATAAAGCTAATATTCGCAAATATCTATCATGTTTGATCTATGAAAACCGCGCTTAAATGTGACCTCAACTTAATAAGTATTCAGCGCGATAGAAAATGTGCTCAGAAATTGGATAACGCCTAACCATTAGAAGACAGGTGTTAAAGGGGTTATGGGTTACACTGTAAGGGTACTAACCCGGTGGTTTTCTGTTTACCCCCGGAGAGGCCGTGGTACAGGCCTATCAGCAGCGACACCAACAGGAACGATAGGAACACCACGTAGTCCGGCGTGCTTAGGTACACCATGGTTAACTCGTGTTCAACTCGTGTTCAGTTCGTGCTTAACTCGGGTTCAACTCGTGTTCAGTTTGTGCTTAACTCGTGTTCAGTTCGTGCTTAACTCGTGTTCAACTTGGGTTCAACTTGGGTTCAATGCAGCGGTAAACTCGTGTTCAACTCGGGTTCAGTTCGTGCTTAACTCGTGTTCGACTTTATGTTCTCTGTAGGTACGTGGGAAACATTAGTGTCGTGATTGTTAATCCTAAAGTTTAGATATCGGAACTAAAAGTTATTTCATTAAAAAGCGATTCTTGTATACATTCTATATCAACTTACATTCTAATACTACACACTAATTTACATACTAATTTACATACTGATTTACATACTAATTTATATACTAATTTACATACTAATGGTATACATTTTATATATTAATTGTTATTTTATTTTTATATAACGATTTCAATATGTTGAATAGAGTAACTATATTAAAAAAAAATAATGTTAACAATAATATATAAATAAATAATTAAGTTATTTCTATTACAGTCAATTTAATTAGAAATTCATTACAATTAGTATCCTAAAATAATTATTATATTTGACCTTGAAATTAGTTATACTAGTTAGGTTCGTACACTAATACAGTTATTATTATAACTTTATTTACTTCATATAAATTATAACATTAATATAATAATTCATAATTACCAAGTAATTGTATTACATTAATTATAGTAAACTGATTATTCTTTATTCTCGTCATTCAATAGTATTGCATTAGCTATATATTCACTGGGCCTATGCAATATACTATGTAACGTGTCTTGAATATAAAGTAATAGATTAAACAGTATTATTTGGATAAATATAATATTATATATGTGTTAAGGGGATTGCACTAATAAGACACTACCAGTATTTCCAGAAATATTGTCAGGAAACTTTTGCTGGAAAGTGATTTCTATCAAGTTGTAGTGAGATACCACCTAATTTCCGGCAACTTGCCTTGCAAAAATGCGTCTTTATCAATTAACATTACACACAAAATGAAATCACCGATAGTTGTGTATATAATAATAACAATAATATATATATAAACATGTACCATGTCGATTCGGGTATCGATTCATATCTATTTTTTCTTTCATATTTTTGTTTATTTATTTTTTGTTTACCTAATCAACTATAGTTTACTACAGATATATATATATATATATATATATATACACCTATAAGAAAGTGAACTACATTGCTGTAGATATGATCATGTCCTGTCCTAGCTCGGAGCACTAATGAGTTTATTATAAACAAATATCTTCTATACATACATAATTATCATATTCGAGTATTAAACATTGTTATTGTAATTTGATACTATAATGGATGTATTCGCGATTGTAAAAGTTTATTATTTTAATAATTTATAGTCGATGGTCGATCAATTTATAAATATATAATATAACTGCTCAATATATATATAAATAATATGTATATAATATATATTATAAGTATTATATATATATGAATATATATTTAATATAGTATAAATTATCTTAAATTAGTAATAAATTTCATATTTATTTTTATAGTAATAAGTATTATACATAAATTATGTAACATAATATATATATAAGTAGAATATAGATGTATTTAATAAAATTCTCTAGGGCATTAATAACAAACTAGCCTCTATAGGTACAATGTGACATCTCTGAATGATTCATCATATGCTATAAATAACAATCGTGTATCATAATCAGATTACCAGTAATAGTAACCACACACATATTGTGTAGTGAAATACCTATGAATTATTTATTATATAAGTAGGCTGAACTTAATTGTGTGTTTTATATGTGTACAAATATATAAAAAAGATACACTATATGCTTTCACATGCGCAGAATTCACTACTAATATTGTTACATAAGTATTGTTGTTTTGTGTCCTATTGTCTTATTGTATTTCACATCTACTTTATATGTGTATTTCAATAGTACTTGAATATATACTTAACTAAATAACCTGTCTGTATGTCTATCTGTACTTTCTCTCTACATATTGCGGGTATATATATATACACAGGATTCGCAGAATGCTATATCTTACTTGACAATGCATTTTAACTAGAGTTAGTGGGGCATCCCTAGTGTTAAAATAAAAAGTGTATCACTCAAAGGTAAATTCTGCAGTCTAATGCTTTACAATTAATTTTCCTAAACGTATATGTAAATATATAATACCCCTTATATTATACTATACTACCTCTTATACTATAAACCACCGCTAATACTACTGCACTATAGCTTAAACTATAATACTAGTAATCATATATGAATGTTACTCTATAGTAATATTGTTTATATACCATGGTGTACTATTTGAATATATTATTTATGGGGTAAGCTAGTCAAGTAAGAATGTTTGTGTTAGAAAAATAAATATTTTTTTTTATTAAACCTCGTAGATATCAATTATATGAAGCAACAAAGTTTGATCTTTAATTAAAATAATTTATCTTAATTTACATTAATTAAAAAATAAAAAAAATTTAAATTAAATTTAAATTTTTTAATAATTTGTTACTTTATTAATATTATATACACGTATTTTCCAAATATTTTATTTTTATGACAATATAATTGTAATACATGTTATATCATAATATGTCATATACCACTCTTATACCTTTTGTTACCACTATTAGAACTTATACAATGTAATACAACTGCAAGTATACTATTAATCTATATTCTGTAATTATTCATGCATGCATACATTGTATACAGAACAGTATACTAGCTAGTAAGAATGATAGATTTTCAAGTGCAATTGGAATCAAATGGTAATTGAAAGTTGTTTACTATCCTACAATTAGGTCATGGTCACTAGTTTTCCTATCATGTTATATAATCTCAGTCATTGTTGTTGTTTGACTGTATGGGCCATAGTTCTATATACAATTTTTAGAAAGTCTATCTATATGCAGCATATTATTTATATATAAAACTTTGCATAATATGGATAAATATATATATATATATATGTAGGTATTGTTTATTTAATCTACTACTACTACTACTACTACTACTACTGCTACTGCTACTGCTACTGCTACTGCTGCTGATGCTACTACTACTACTACTACTACTACTACTACTACTACTACTACTACTACTACTACTACTACTACTACTACTACTACTACTATTAATACTACTACTACTACTACTACTACTACTACTACTACTACTACTACTACTACTACTACTACTACTACTACTACTACTACTACTACTACTACTACTACTACTACTACTACTACTACTACTACTACTACTACTACTACTACTACTACTACTACTACTACTACTACTACTACTACTACTACTACTACTACTACTACTACTACTACTACTACTACTACTACTACTACTACTACTACTACTACTACTACTACTACTACTACTACTACTACTACTACTACTACTACTACTACTACTACTACTACTACTACTACTACTACTACTACTACTACTACTACTACTACTACTACTACTACTACTACTACTACTACTACTACTACTACTACTACTACTACTACTACTACTACTACTACTACTACTACTACTACTACTACTACTACTACTACTATTACTACTACTACATGCATATATGATATTAAGCTGTCTTCACACCAAAAGAATAACCGGAAAAAAAAGAATTTGCCTGATTTGTATAGCCCGATAAATTGCGCAGTTTCGGTGTGAATACCGGGAAGGTAGATGCATGCCTTATGCATGCGTTAATAAATAAATTACCTATTACATCTTTGTATTACCCGATATCAGGTAAATGTTTTAAAACGAATACATAATAAATACTTTTCTTAGAGCCTATTTTTATCGGAGTGAACTGTAGCTCTAGCTAGTGATAAGCTTGTTGTATACTCCACTGCTGTGCAATGAATGCCTTCTACCTGTGTGGGAGTGCACATACTTAGGGGTGCTGCAACAGGGGGGGGGGCGGGGGAGATATGTCCCCCTCATTTTAAAATCTAGGGGGACCTCCTATGTATTGGTCCCCACCCACTTTTACCACAACATTTATTTTGATTGGTTGGTCCCCCCCCTACATACACACCATCGTTCCAGCGCCCCTGATTATAGTATAGGTCTATTGGTGAATCGTTAAATTCAATCTCATCGCTTGCCTATGAAATATTATCGCGAAACAAAAATTTTTATTCGAGATATACGTACACTCTTAAGTGTATTAGAAAAATATATATACACATATATATATATATTAATATATCTGTTAGAAACAACTAATTTAAAGTGTATATAAACTGTTAAAAGGGTCACGACATAACACAATGAAATGAGAAAGTAGGTCGAGGAGTACAGTAAACACATGCAGGTTACGTGACACACAGTGTATCAGCGATGCGGAAATGGGGTCACAGTGATATACATCTACAACTGGTGATAGAGACACCTAGAGACTATGCGATGTGATGAGACTAGTGTTTATCGTACACAGTAACTGTGATGTTAATGACCCGTAGATATGCACAGCAATCAACTCTTGAAAAACTATAATTTATTTTGGGTAATAAAGGTAATGACTTCATACATTCAGCCGAAACAGTGATAATGATTAACTACTTCGATGACTTCTAATAAATCAATTACTTAAAACTTTATCATATTAATATAGTCTGTACTCTATAAAATAGACTTAATGTGTTAACGGATTCTTATTGATATATAATATAGATCAATTTGACTACATTTTCATACTTATATATTATAAATAATGTATGAAAATTAATGCACGTATAATTTAAACACATTTGATTTAGTATATCCAAATATATATATATATATATAAATGATATTTAATAACATGTAAAACTAATTAATCAATACACACTAGTACATTGTATTATTAATAATCAATTCTTGTAGTAAATTATATTAATACTATTTAATATTAGTTATATATTAATAATTTATATTACTAATTAGTATCTACAGTAGCTATGATAATTATTAGGTTAATCATAATTAACACAATATAGTGTTAATGTATTCCTATTTATAGTACTAGAGTAGGTACAAGGTCATGTAACTATACACTCAAGGTCATGTAACTATACACTCAAGGTCATGTTTACACGGTCATTAAAATCATCGCGGACTAGATCATGTGCGACGGTAAAATCACGTCGAAGATTAAAATCTACGATAACCTTTTCATTGAGTTTTAGAAGTACGACAATGTATCATCGTAGATATTTACTGTATAAATACGCGCGTGTAAGTAAACTATCTAAATCTGGGGCAACACTTGAACGTATTCCAGCACGAATATTCACGTGTATGGCTTCTGCTTAATTCTCATTAGTATACACTTAAATTGCTATTTTTTTATATTAATTATTATAATTACAATAATAAATACGCTTATTCGAATACGATATAATATTTAACATTCGTGACTTATTTTATATAAGACGAATTACATTAAATACGGTTATTTGAATGATAATTATTATTGTAAAGAGACGAGGGTCCGTAAATATAGCTTATAAGTAAGTAAGTAAATTATATTTAAGAATCTCTGTAAATATAGATCGTAAATATAAATAAAATATAAATAAGTAGGTAAATTATTTATTTAGACACTTGTATATTATAAGTTATCTCCCACGCGTCTTGATTACATCCATGAATTACTGTGTAATGTATAAGAATGCCTGACGCTTCGTATAAAAGTATCAGACATTCGTATAAGAATTCCAGACGTTTAGTATAAAAGATGTTTCATAGAGATGTTTCGTATAATAATTTCGTCTGATATTTTTATACGATACGTCTTATACGAAACGCCTGTCAACCATGTATAATGTATAATGTATACAGTGTAATGTAATGTATAATGTGTATAATACTAATATAAGGAGTGATCACAAATTAGGCTAAATAAATATACACTGAATGGGTTCGTAATTGATAATAATGTAATCCTTATATCTCACTCATTTATATATATACGCAAATCATTTTTATAACTGGTTTATATAGATGTATAGAAATTTTTTATTATATATATATATCTAATTAATTAAAAAAATCATTATATACTTATATTAATAATAATTATCAAATGTTTTTAATGCAAATGAATCCAATCTATATTTGTTTAGTCTAATTAGTAATCAATGATTTTTTAATTAATTAGAGACCTAATTATTCTATTCGTAGGTTGATATCGAATAAATCTCCGTTTGTTTTGAATATGATTTCAGAGGTAAAATTTAAAATAAGTTATATGTCCTATGTATCTCGACTGAAGGCAATGTTTGTAAATACGTAATACGCCATAATTAACTGTGTATGGCGCTAATGAAATCAAAATAATAGCAACATATATTGTAAATGATTATAGATCAATATAGAGTACTATATTCATACTTATGAATCTCTACATGTATATATCGTGTATAAAACATGTATAATAAATTATTTTATATACAAATATAAATGATACTGTACAAATAAAGTAGATATTAGGCTTTATTAGTAATACAATATAATGATTTAATATCTACTAGCGTCCCCTCAACGTGTGATATACGAAATCTGTCCTATAGTTGATTGTAATTCGCGCTTAAAAAAAATGGACATATTTTCAACATTATTTTGAATACCGTTTATGTTGTTTAATCCAACTAGTAATTATTATGATAATCATTAATATTACAATACTTATAATGATTATTTATAATAATATGGGGAATCATTAAATACTGCACATTTGACATTTGTTATTCAGTAACCACGTGTAACGGGTGGTGTTAATAATTATATTTTATATAATAATATAAATATATATATATACATGTATATATGTATATATATATTGATATTTGTGGGTTATTTGATTAAAGTGGTTTAGTTTTGTTCTACTTGGTTTTTATTATCTGCATTACATCCCAAAGTCATTTCGATAGTGAGCTTATAAAAATTCAACTCGTCCTTTTTAAACGTAATCACTCATTAGTATAAAGATTATATAAGTCATGTATATCTTAAACATACACACACGCTTGATAAATTACGTAATTTACACACGCGGAGTTGGTTATCGAATAACAAATGTCAAATGTGACGTATTTTATGAAGAGCCAATAATAATTATTATAATTATTCTAATAATATGATTATTAGCTGATTATTATTATAATTATTATAATAATATAGTATATTTATGGATTATGGTCAAAATCTTCGCGAATTGAACGCCCGCAAACTTGTTTATTCGAATTAGTGATTTTACAATTATTGTAACAATAGCTTATGATTGGCCATTATAATTAGCGTATGTCTATTTATAGACTATCATACAATGTATGAATGTATGATACATTCAACGGCTTATCATTACCATATATTTATATATGTGTGTGTGTGTTTTATAGGCTCACTCGGGATGTAATGCAGCTAAAAAAACCTAGAAATATTAAAACTAAACCCAACCAAACCAAACCAAACAAGCGAAAATAACTAAAACTAAAAATATTAATGTTTGTACACACAATCATACGCTATTATAAATTCACTAATTCAAATAAACAATTTTGCGGGCGTTCAAATCGCGCATCAATCGCGAAGCTTTTGACCAGGTACCATATTTATTCTATGTTTAATTATGAATATTTGATTACATATTAAATTATTATTATAATAATTATAATTAAATATGATATTTCAAATATTATTTTATTTATATAATTTTAAATCTTAGATATATATATATAATATATAATAGTAACCATAAGTAGAAATATAAAAATGAAATGTGAATGATTAATTATTATAAAATGATAAGTATTTTAATGAAATAAAGATGTATGAATATTATATAATTTAGATAGCATTTATTTATTAAAAAATTCAAATAATATACAAAGATATTAGATTATTCTAATATCTGTGTAATCATAGATAATAAAATAAAGTATTAACACTGTCGATGGATGTCATACTCCAATGATTTTATTTAGAAAATATGTATATACATTATGTATAATTATTATAATAATACATATAATGATTAGTGATGTACATAATGCTCAAATTTAAAGATTCGATGACGTCTTATTCTCAGTTACCTAAAGTCTCAACTCGGCTCGGGATCATGTTGTTAGAGTATAGGCTCTTCTCGGGCTCGTTTGGCTAGAGTCTTATCTTGGCTCGGCCTCGTTTTTTCCCCTCAAAAAAAATGTATCGTCTCGGCCCCAAAAATCTTGGTATTATTTACATTACTAGAGGAAATTTACAGTATTATTCACTTAATCGCGAAGTTGGCGCAGATAATTGTTTTAAATTGATGACAATATGAAATATATAAAAATTAGTATTAAAATGTAACTTCAAAAAAGCATCATTTATGCTCGGTTATATTTTGTAAGAGTTTCAAATTGACTCGGGCTTTTTGGCCAGAGTCTCGGTTCGGCTCGGGCTCGTTTTTTTTCAATAAAGTAGAATATCGGATCGACGTCAATAACCAAAAATATCGCCTCGGCATCATTTACATCACTAATACATATGTACCTATTAACAATAGGTTATTATATATATATATATATATATATATATATATATATGTGTGTGTGTGTGTTTATATATAATAACAATAACACAATTTGACAATAGCATAGACTAATGAATACTATTCATAGGTTATATAGTCATCCGTCTATTTATATTAAATATATATAAAAAAAGAAAATATATAAGGCGAAGCCCCTTAGATGTCTATGGGTGTAATGAATATATAACGTATTTGATTACACCCTATCAATGATATATTTGTTGCATATTACGCTACGACTGTCATAGGTGGATTTCGATATATCACATTATTTCAGAAATCTAAAAGCTGCGTGATTTATAGCTAAGTTGACACTCTTTAAATAAGATAATTAATATACGAAATATAATATAGGATACATACTAAATTAGTATTACCAATGTAAAAAATTCAATAGGTCCTATATATTTTAATTTTTGATAGTATAATTTTTTTTGAAAATGATTGTATTATTATTTTATTATCTTTTATTATCACATATATATATATATATATATCTTATTTTGGTATCTATTTTCGCGTAAATGTAAATTTCCACTTCTCCCTTATCGTCCGCCGGACGTATCCTACGACGTCCGCTACTCCCTGTTGTCCCCAACTATTATAAGTAATATCATGATATCATAATACTTAACCTACTTATTATATAATATATGTGTATATGTACGTAATATATAATATGTAATATGTAATATACGTGTCAACATATAATTATGTGTACACTTAAGTGTATATAATAATAATAATTATTATTATTATTATATACACTTAAGTGTATAATAATAATAATTATTATTATTAGACAACTTTTTTTCATTTTTCTTTTGTTATTTATAATATATTTGCTGACATATCCTAAAAAGGCTCACAATATAATGAAATATTTTTTTTGTGCGCCCATTATAAATTTAAACTTAAACCCATTATAAAAAGACAACTTTTTTTCATTTTTCTTTTGTTATTTATAATATATATGCTGATATATCCTAAAAAGGCTCACAATATAATGAAATATTTTTTTTGTGCGCCCATTATAAATTTAAACTTAAACCCATTATAAAAAGACAACTTTTTTTAATTTTTCTTTTGTTATTTATAATATATATGCTGATATATCCTAAAAAGGCTCACAATATAATGAAATATTTTTTTTGTGCGCCCATTATAAATTTAAAATTAAACCCATTATAAAAAGACAACTTTTTTTCATTTTTCTTTTGTTATTTATAATATATATGCTGATATATCCTAAAAAGGCTCACAATATAATGAAATATTTTTTTTGTGCGCCCATTATAAATTTAAACTTAAACCCATTATAAAAAGACAACTTTTTTTCATTTTTCTTTTGTTATTTATAATATATATGCTGATATATCCTAAAAAGGCTCACAATATAATGAAATATTTTTTTTGTGCGCCCATTATAAATTTAAACTTAAACCCATTATAAAAAGACAACTTTTTTTCATTTTTCTTTTGTTATTTATAATATATATGCTGATATATCCTAAAAAGGCTCACAATATAATGAAATATTTTTTTTGTGCGCCCATTATAAATTTAAACTTAAACCCATTATAAAAAGACAACTTTTTTTCATTTTTCTTTTGTTATTTATAATATATATGCTGATATATCCTAAAAAGGCTCACAATATAATGAAATATTTTTTTTGTGCGCCCATTATAAATTTAAACTTAAACCCATTATAAAAAGACAACTTTTTTTCATTTTTCTTTTGTTATTTATAATATATATGCTGATATATCCTAAAAATGCTCACAATATAATGAAATATTTTTTGTGTGCGCCCATTATAAATTTAAACTTAAACCCATTATAAAAAGACAACTTTTTTTCATTTTTCTTTTGTTATTTATAATATATATGCTGATATATCCTAAAAAGGCTCACAATATAATGACATATTTTTTTTGTGCGCCCATTATAAATTTAAACTTAAACCCATTATAAAAAGACAACTTTTTTTCATTTTTCTTTTGTTATTTATAATATATATGCTGATATATCCTAAAAAGGCTCACAATATAATGAAATATTTTTTTTGTGCGCCCATTATAAATTTAAACTTAAACCCATTATAAAAAGACAACTTTTTTTCATTTTTCTTTTGTTATTTATAATATATATGCTGATATATCCTAAAAAGGCTCACAATATAATGAAATATTTTTTTTGCGCGCCCAGTATAAATATGGGTATTTATACATTATGCGTATGCGTGTATGCGTGTATGTGTATGTGTATATGCTTTTGTTTGTTCGTTCAACGCGAAGTTAATAAATTATATATAATTTATATTATTATATAAAATATAAATTAGAAACACTCTCTCAATTAGGCTGCTATGCTGACAATCAAATAGGCAACCTACATTATACATATTTATTTTATATCCTACTTTACTATTACTTTTTTGTTTGTTTATGGACTGCATTAGTGCGTGAGCAATCGGCCGTCCGTGGGAGAGAATTATTGAGTGGGAGGGAAGGCAAGGGAGAAGTAATAGGTCTTAAGGTGGCGTTTAAAGGAGGGATTTGTAACACGTAAAGATATATTCTAAATTCCATTCATGAAATAAACATAAATACAAAGATACTTTATTTACACCGATGGATATAACCAGGGAGATAACTCCCTGATATAACTATACTTGTTATAAGATTTAAAATAATTCGATTACGTATTTTACATTTGTCAGCACCACAGCTTTACACATATTTATGATTAAAACATACATAAAAGCTTGTTAAGCCTTTAAGATTATATATATATATATTACAAATGTATATATTACGTTCAAGTAAGCTTACTAGTACCTGGTTCAATATACGTATATGTTACATAAAATATAAAATATAAAAACCTATGTTATTATTCTCACTAACATATGCTTGCTGTTATCGTGTAATAATAGGCCTATTTATTAAAACACGCTCTACGAGTGGTACTATAATAAGAATACACAGTAACCTTAAACATTTAGGTATGTATCTATCATAATGTCACATGTACGAAAGGTATACGATGTGACATAACGCTAGCATCGCACTAAATCACCGAAGCGTAATGATAGTAACGCCCCCTAATAAATATCGCTTTTTTTATAATTACATGTATTCATAACAAAAGTGATCTTTATTTGTGGGCGTTATCGTACCGGTGACATTATGATGACATTAGCGTATTATCACATAAGCAGACACGCACCTAACACGTGGGTAAACCACCGATATAAAGAAATACTTTCTTTATATCCGTGGGGTAAACATACTATATATCGTCTGATGATTATATATTATTGCATTTTCTTTAATAATTGTATGTTCCTTGTATGATTCATCGCTTATTTATTTATAAATAAACTATCTATATATATATATATATATATATATATATATATAGTTATGGTATACTATTGTATAGGTATTATAATAATATTTAAAAGTGATATCACTAATTTAAGATAACTTATATAAGATATCTTATTTAATTGTGTATAAATACATGTTCGAATTATTAAAACCACGAATTACGTAACACGAGAGCGGCTTCGATGGGACATCAGAGCCATACAAACTTCATCTAAGTTCCTGGATGGGATGAAAGTACTCCACCAAAATAACAATAACAATAACAATATAACTAAACGAAATATTACCATTTTGGAAAGTAAAAAACGATGGAAATTTAATAGAATAACTATAGTAATTCGATAGTAATTATATACATAATTACAATCGTATGGTATATCTGAATTAAATACACTATAAATGTAACTTATACCTATATAATTATAAAATAGGTATCAGTATAGTACCTACTATATAATTCAAGTGTTTTTTAGAATTATACATATACATAATTATAACTAATAAAGAAATTATAAATATAGGGGAAAATCTCCGATTACCGACCACTAAATCATTATTTGTAATAACTTATTCAATATTAAATATATTTATTTGAAATTTTGTAATTAGGGTAATATTATGGCAATGAATAATTTCGCTTTTTAAATTGTTGATATAATTATATTTACAAGAATAAACATGGGAGTCGGTAATAGGATACATATGCCTAATATCGACCCCCTTCTCCTATTACCGACACTATAAAATAATCTTGGTATAAATAATTGTAGTATTATAATATCCAATAAAAATAATAGATAGAGATAAATATAATTAATTATAACATACACGCAATTTATTTGTTATTGAATTTATGTTTTAATAGTAATATTAAATTAAAATTTGAACTTTATAGTAATTATATTAAAATAGTGTATATTATTATTTAATATTTATTTATTAATCAATATGTATATAATAAAAAATAATCATTAATCCTAAATCTATATCAATGATACACAAACAACTTAGGGCCTCGTAAACAACTTAGGACATATTTTAAAGTAAAATACTGATCTATTTTGATTGAATATTATAAATCAGATGGGGTCGGTATTAGGGTAATTTAGGGGGTCGGTAATAGGAAAATCATATTGTTTGCTATAATTAAGATATATTGGTTAATAGTTATTCAAATTAAATTATTTTTATAATATTTACAAACATTTTATTGATCTACAATATTATGCACAAAATCAAGTTTTCATTTAATTAATAAAGTATATATTTACAATGATTTAAAAAAAGTTATTATGCGAATATTTAAAAATTAAAAACAGAATATTACATTTTTTCAAATAACAATTGTAGGATTACATTTTTTTTAAAACAAAATACTTATTCATATTTTTTATAAAATTACTAACAGTTTATATATATATATATATATATATATATATATATATATATAATTTTTTGATATCTCTTATAGTTACAGAGATATGAGAGGGGGTCGGTAATAGGAGGGGGTCGGTAATAGGAGAATGTCCCCTACTATATATATATAGTATATACTATAGTATTATAATACATCACATTCGTATTTTGTATTAATATAAGTTGCACGCAGGTAAATATTTAGCTGCAATTAAAAATATACTATAATTTTATTTACTAAATTTATAAAAATACGTAATTAAAATATAAAATATTTTATTCATATTTAAAATTATTTCAATATTTCATTATTATTATTAATAATAAATAACGGAAAAATATATATAATAAATCATTAAATACAAATACTCACATACTCACATATGTATAATATATATATATATATATATATATATATATATATTATTAGTTATATTGAGTTAAATATAAAACATGACCATATATTGCCTATAGGAAACTATTAAATATAATCTACAATAGCTCTTTAATATTTAATGCATTATTTACACATTTTCAGCTTCAGTTATTTCACCACTTATAATATTACTATTTGATTTTGAAGTATATACTCTGTAATATATACACTTAAAATCAAATAGTGTATATAAATATATATATATATATATATATATATATATATATATATATATATATATATATATATATATATATATAGTTTACAAATAAAATAGTATACTATACATACTATTAACAACTAAGGTTAAATACAACGTATTTGTTATAAGGTGCAATAGCAGGTTATATTTATATACCAACATCGGCAGTATACTATAGTATATATATACCGTATATAATATACGTATATATATAGAGTCGTTATAAAGACAATGTACTTTATTTATATCGACTAAGTATAGGACAGTATATTGTCCTATTTGTACGGCTATATTGTGCGGAACTGACCTATACTATAGTACACTATAGTATACTATAGTACACTATAGTATACTATATATAGTACACTATAGTATACGTGTACTACACGTCGTGTAGTCTTCCCGAATTAATGTATATATATATATATTAGGTTGGAGTGAAATTTGAAATAATTATGGCGATATAGTTATGACTCGCGATAGTGATTTAACGTTATACGTGAATTAGTGACATTATGTATTCTCCACGTATAACGTTAAATCACTATCGCGAGTCATAACTATATCGCCATAATTAATTCAAATTTCACTCCAACCTAATATATATATATATACATTAATTCGGGAAGATTAAGCCATGGCTAAAGAGTCAGACACGCAAGCAGTAGGACGAGGGTTCGAGCCTCGTGTAGACCATTGAAATATATCTTAAAATAATAGAAGTTATATTATATAATTGTGTATAAATGATCGGCTCTATTTAAAACCATGCATGGTTCCATCCGTGGATGCATTAGCATGAGAGCGAATTCGAAGGATCATTAGAGCCATATATCAAGACATCCTATAACCTCGGTTATAGGAGGTCTTGAATATATGGTTATAAGTGAAAACGTCATCTAAGTTCCTGGATGGGATGAACGGACTCCACTAGCATAAAAATAACAATAACAACAATAACAATAAATTATAATTAACTTATTAGTGAGTCGTCACATTCACATGTTTTCGTTGCAGACGTAAACATTAATTAATTCGATAATTTTATTCGAATTGAAATTATTCGATTTACACTAATTAACACTAATTAAGTATTTTGTTTTGATTAAGTTAATTTTGCATAATTAATTATTTGTGTAAATATTACACTCGTATAATTTGGTAAGTTCATTATATATATGTATATATATATATATATATATTTATATATATATATATACATATATATATATATATATATATATATATATATATACTTAGTTTATATATTAGAGTATACTCTATATATATAGAATATATTCTAGAAGTATATAGAATGGCGGATATACGTAGCAATTTGAGGTCCCCCTAGATTTTAAAGCGGGGGGGGGGGAGGGGGGGGGCATACCCCCCGTCCCCCCTGTTGCAGCGCCCCTAGTCGGAGGTGAACTCGTAGATGTATTAGTTGTAGACAAGTTACTATATTAAATACGCATATTTACAATCGGTTACACGACTTGAGTATACATTTGCCTTATAAGGCGTTCAGTTATAACTAGTGTATATACTACTATAGTATATAGTACACGTATATAGTATAGGTGTGTATACTATATTGGGGAAAGTAACCGAATACGAACAGTGCCCGAATACGGACACATTCGCTATATCAGTAACCATACTCATACAAAAAAATGTTTAATGAATAAAATATTAATAATTATATAAATAGTCAAAAAAGTATTTTTAATTTTTTAATTATTCAAAATATTGCTGATATTTCCAATAAACTGATTTTTTATTACGCTTTTAAATTTATGAAAATTATTTCAACTTAAAACCTTCTCAATAATATACAAATGTATCGATATAAAATATAATACTATATTATTAAAAATATACACTTCTAAAATTATACATATAATTTCTATATTTGTTATTAAATATTCATTAAGTTATAAGAATATATCTAGAGGTCATATAAGCCCTAATACGGACACTATAGATGTCTTAATACGGACCCCCTATAACCAATCAGTGCGCAGCGTATGAACTATTCTGAATTTCATAAAAATCTCGTTAGTTATAATATTAATACCACCAATAAAGCTAAATCTAAAAAGTTTATTATTTATATACTTACATTGTATTATTAATTAAAAAAATAATAAAAATAAATAAATTATTAACTAATTAAATTAAAATACATTGTTCATAAAATTAAATATAAATAATGGAATTGTAATATTACAAATATTTGTCTGATTGATTCACCAATAATATATAGTTTATCTAATGGTATATATATATATACAGACACCCTATAGGGTGTACGTATTTGGACAGCCCCATTATCTAGGATTTAAAATATTAAATACAATTTTAAAATCATAATAATATCTATAATCATATAATATTAATATATTGTAATTTTTGAATACAAATAATGAGTCATAAAATGTGAAGACCATTTATTGTTAAAGTGTCCCCCGTATTAGGTTACTAGTTTCCCCTACACCTATATAGTATACTAATAGTACTACACTTCATAGCCATACGACTCTTTCATCTCGGAATAGAAAGTCGATTCGAATTTCCGTGTCATTTATAGGTTATACCTAATTAGCGATCGCTTACTCTCGAGAGTAAAAAAAATGAAGTATTAGCGTATTAGATTTGTATCGTAAACATATTGGTATCCCGATACTTGACTATCGTAGACTTAATCTTTACCATAAATGGCTTCTTACGATAATAAAACGATACGACACTCAACAGAAATAACGCTACTTTCTCTGTGTGTACACACGGTATTACCAAAGATTACGCGAAGCTAAGATAACACACTCCCTATCTACGTAACGTAATTAATACCTACTACCCGCCGCTGCTAGCAGTAGTATCGAAATCACTGAAATATATTCGGGGCGCTTTCTAATTGAAACTTTCTAAACAAATATTGTTTAATGATCAATCAACATTTGATTGATCTATTAAATTATATTAAATATAAATTAGCTATTACTCTAGATGTGTAGAGCATTTAAAACCAACGCATCATATCGCTTTTGTTTTCGTCACATAATCGATAATAAATAATAACTGAACAAATATTATTTCACATTTTAGTGAGTGTATATATATACAAACAATAGTTTGATAAGGATATACGTTATAAACAATTGTGTATTGCTATGTTAACATTGTTGCTAAACGCATTATTCCGACAATTGAACCTACGTAGGGGGCGCTGTTTCGCGTACAAAATCGAATTACACCCGATTGTTACATATTCCCTCAGCGGCGCGACTATGACGTAATAGACCACTGTCTACCTGCGTTACGTAACTAAGATAACAGATCGTACGCGAGCCAGCCAGCGGAGTGTGTAGTACCTCGACGCGGCTGAGAGAATATAATGGCCACGCCCATTGTCCACCTCGCGCGCCGGGAGAGACGCCCACTTTCGCGCCGCCACCGCCGATTGTGTAATGTCTAGTCTCCGGCGGATTAGCGGCAGTCAGAGGTCTTCCTACGTTAATGCTAAGTGTACGCATAGCACAATGCACCATTTATACATAGTATATACAATGTACAGTATATCGCTATCCACTTCATAGTAATATTGCTATCTTTTCCATGTCCAATTTCTAGTCGATAGGTTCGACGCTCGATATATCTTGAATGTCAGCATTTTTATTTATGGAATTTGCTTTATTTATATTTTATTTATACACACTATAGTGCGGTAACTTTTAGTTGAGGTTGTATAGAGAACATACATTATAAGTTTACTTATAGTCTTACTAAAGTATACTTACTATAGTACTTACTAGTACTTACTAGTATACTATAGTATATATATATGTATACTATATATAGTCAGTGGTGAAACAAAGTAGTCGGATGAAGATTATTGATATAAAGGTATAGCGTGCGAGATTGTACGAGATTTCGCGCGATAAAGATGAGCTATGATAGGTCGGCACGGATCACGTGTGTGGCTAAAAGTAAATAAGGAAAGAGTTCACGTGATATACTATTACTATCACTACTATGTACACTAGCTATACCGAGAGGTGTGGGGTGGGGGAGAATGCCGGTTACCGGTTACCTAATTGGTTTAGACAATTCCGTAAACTTATTTATTGAAGTTTTCGGACGTTCTTCGAGTTTAGTGTATACATATATTTATTATGAAAAAGGAATGTATTGAGCTATGGCGTGAATCTTGAAGTTCAATTAATTTATCAGATATATCTACCTCACTAAATATAGCGAAGGGATCATTCCAGATTGTTGTTGTGACAAATTGTATCGAATGCAGAAAAGTTCTAAGTATGGTTATACATGTGCCTTGCTATTGTCCAGTCACTTAAAGTCACTTAAGAAGATCATTCCAGTCACTTGAGAATTATTTTTAAGTATGGTCAGAACAGTACAGTTTTAGTAGATTATTATAAGAACGATGACCTTGATAAATATATCCGGGATATTACGTAAGCTGAGGAAAGTAGTTAATTATTAGCAACGCTATGTTCTAGACTCTAGAATCTCGAATCTAGAGTTTTGATAAATATGGATAGATTCGATATTCGACGTTAGTGAGTAGGATTCGAGGGTGGATATATCGTATGTGTGATATGGGAGTTATACGTGACGATTTGAAGGAAGATGTTACCTCAAGTGTTTTCCTCCTCGCGCATGCGTATAAGTGGGGAACGATGCACACACTCTATAGAGTGCACTCTATAGATTTGTACACTCTATAGTATTGTACACACTCTATAGAGTGGTAATAAAGTATGCATGCTTTATTACCACTCTATAGAGTGTGTACAATGTACAGTGTATATCACTCACTCAATCTTTCTCTGTCACTAAATACCATGGTATAAGTGGGGCACAATGTACAGTGTACATTGTGTCCCACTTAATGTGTACATTGTACACACTATATAGAGGGGTAACAAAGTGTGGGATTTAGTGACAGCGACATAGTGAGTGAGTGAGATAGGAGAGATATATAATGATAACTAGACATATAAATAGCTATATGTGTAGTGATATACTATAGTATTACAATTAAACATATATTCTACGCGTAGATCGTCGAAGATAAGATAAAGACAGTCAGGTTTATTAGAAACTTTACGATAACATAATCTAATAATACTTGTAATGCACGCAAATTTATATATATATATATATATATATATATATATATATATATAATATATATATATATGTGTGTGTGTATTGATTTTAATCAGAAGTCCACTAGATAATTATCTATTGGACTAAACTTAATTATAATTAACCGTACAGACATTTAGAAACATTCACACGTACAGTTACACACCTGTAATAAGCCTGAATACAATGCTTATTAAGCGAGAACGTATACGCATGCGTATGTGTAGACGTATGTGTAGACGTATGTGTAGACGTATGTGTAGACGTATGTGTAGACGTATGTGTAGACGTATGTGTAGACGTATGTGTAGACGTATATGTAGACGTATGTGTAGACGTATGTGTAGACGTATGTGTAGACGTATGTGTAGACGTATGTGTAGACGTATGTGTAGACGTATGTGTAGACGTATGTGCTAGCGTGTATACGTGTATAATTAAACGAATTAAGTGAATATCACTATACGCGCTGCGCGGTACTTATAATTAAGCGGAAGATTCGAAACGAGGCCGCGGCTGTGGTCAGTACTACCCTGTACCAGTACTGCCCTCTATAATCAACCCCCCTCTATAATCAGCCCCCCTCTATAATCAGCCCCCCTCTCGCGCGCGCGCGAGGAGTTACGTAATAATCGAGTAAATAATGGCCGCCCGGCTCTCGATGACGCAACAGCTACCGGTGACGTAATCACCGGCTAGCGATTGCGCAACACGCCCCGCCCCCGTGTGCGTGTAGTAGTAGACGTTATTATAATAACATTACACGCGCGGCGTTGAATGTAATAGCGGCGGGGCGGGGTTATAACGTGTTTGTCTATAGATTTATGCGGGTATACCCTTCCTATAGGATACTGATATGTTTCTAGGAATGTGACAGTATTCGATGAGTAGACACACTATTAGACGTGGATGTATGCACTGTATGCATTGTATACGTGTATACATTGTGTACTTTGTATACATGTACACATTTCATAGGCTATTTCTGAAACTCAGTGAAACTTACAACGACACTAGAGTTACACGAGTGTAATTATCACCCGCACACGACCCCTAACGGCATATATGATCACTAGTGACCGGTTGTTGTTAATTAACATCGAACGGTTATATAATAAGTATTCGATTAGTAATCGATGAACGCACCTCGGTAATTCGTTGATATCTATTATTATTAACTTGTATTAACTTGTAATACATTTATTGTTATTAACATTAATGTTTATTTCGTACTTTTAATATTTATAACTTGGTATATATACCGAGCGCGAGTGAAAGATATAATAGCGTAGTGGTGTTGTAAACTATAGTTTATATACGGTTTCAGTGGACCAAAGTACAGGATTTAGGTAATTTAAAACGGGTCGAACGCATCTTCGATATATCGATGACGCCGCGGTCACGCCCGAACGATTTTCCAATTACGTAATGCATTCCGTACACATATACGCCTATATATATATATATATATATATATATATATATATATATATATAGATCTATAGACCCAGCTTATAGGTAAGCATCGTTTACGTTACGCGATCGACGGCGATTAGAATCGAAAGTAGGCGTGTTTAAGTTCGAGCGCGCGCGCGTCGCCCGCCTCCCCCTCGTCGGTCAACGCACGCCTCCGACTCTCTCGCCGCAGACGACCTATACCTGTAGAAGTGGGCGTGTCTCAACGTTTCTTATTTTGCCTGTTACTAGGTGATTTGTTCTGTACGACACACACTCGCGCACAATAGTCGATTCCGCACTACAACTACACGTAAATAGCTCGCACACACACACACACAATACGTGTATACATATAGCACTTGTTAGATAGCTCGTACAGGTCGGCAAATCGGTTCCGATAAGGTTAGTTAATATCAGAGATCTATAGTTTATAGGTAGCTACGAAGCTATTGTCTCTGACCATTGGTCAGTATAGTGTACTATACCTATAGGTAGGCGTTAGTAATCGCGCAGCTTCATTGTTATCCGCTGACCGGCGCTATTAGCCGGGTATATCTATAGATAGATACTATATAGTACTATAGGTACATACTATAGATATATCTATAGATCTACAGTATACTGTACGTATAATTCGTATAGGCTTATTATAGTAAACCCTATATGGTATAGCTATAGATAAGTATATGTTTAAGATAAGTTACGTCCTATTAGAGTATACCCTATAGGGTTTGTAACACGGTTCGGTATTCTGATATAGGGGTAGTGGCCGAGAACGGGGTAGTGGCCGTTTTAATTAACGCTTAATTAATTTAATTAACCGGCGCTAGATATATCTACCCCTATATCAGAATACCGAACCGTGTAGGATATCAATTTATATACAATATTTAGATCATAAAAATGTCTATAATATAATGTAGTTTTTTTTAAATAATTAATTAATTACTCTAATTTATTACACAATAATGTTGTTACTATATGACATATAGTTTTTATAAATATATTATATTATACGTACGACGATGATGATAGGAACGGTGGTACATACGTATTGGAACTCTAGTACACTCGGTACTATACTACTACATTTAAGGTACTAATGTTTATCACGGATACTGTAACTAATGGTGACTCACTATCTATACTATTAGTCATTATTTATATTAGGCTTGTACGTCGCACAGTGTACGACGTTATGTATGAGCGAGGAAAGTATGCATACATGTTTATATACGTATATATATATATATATATATATATATATATATATATATATATACGTATATAAACATGTATTAAAGAAACATTTAGTTTTGAAGAATAAAGTAAAATATGTAATCGTGTATAGTAAATATAACAATATACGCGTACGGGTACTGCCCCCTATTGGGCAGTAATCGATTGAGCTTTAATAGGATTTACTACTCGACCGTCGCATGGCTAATAACATTAACACTAGAGCTTAGACTTAGAAGGGACTCTATATATATAGAGTCCCATCTATAGATCCATTCGGTTATACATAACAACCTAATCTAAACTCACGAATGGGATGAAAAATGGAACACCAACAAATTAATATACGAAATAAATAAAAATAAATTGATATTTTATATAGAATTGTTTAACATAAGGCCTACAACAAGCGTTCATGTGTTGTATCAAGTATACTTTATATACCTATAGGTGTTATATTATATTGTGGATGGTACCTATATGTATGTACCATATATATATAATTACAATTATACGTTATTGAAATATAAATCATATTTAACATGATGGAACCTAATTAGGGTACGGCTATGCGGACATGGCTCGTACCCTAATTTGTACTACTCTTGTATCCTAATTTTGTACAGTGTATATATATATATATATCATATTTACGTATATATATATATATATATATATATATATATATATATATATATATATATCATATTTACCTATATGTATGTATACAAGACAAATAACATATGTAAAATATGGTGTTAATTATTGTATTTCCTATATAAATAGCGTTATGTGTCTCGTTATTGTAGTTGTGTACGACTATATGTTACGTTGTGTAATACATTACTTATATATAATATGTATAATATGTATACGTATAGTAATATATCGCGTATAAGTGATCTGGGAACGGCAGATCGTGTTGTATTAAGAATAGATGACTATTACGATTTAATTATGTTTAGTGTTAAGTGGATTTAAGGTTAAATGCAATACAAAATAATATATTATTCTATTACGAATTAAAATGGCCGGATTTTATTACTAAACGATTTTATAGAATATTTGTAATCCATTTATTTTATATATTTATTCAATTTTTTTTAACACGACTTATCTAATACAAACAACACACACAATCTCTCGTGTCCATATATGTATATATATATATATATATATATATATATATATATATATTCCAGGCTGTTCTTGTTTTTCACTTGTGTTTATTGCTATTATATATCGATAACCCGACTAAGTTATTATTATCTTAACGTTGCATTAACATAAACCATTAACTAATATATATATATATATATATATATATATATATTCATGCATTCATATATATCTGAAATGTACATACGCAATGAATTATTATATTTGCGCTGATATGCATATACTCATGCGCAAACAATGCATATAAATATAGTCGTACACAGCGGCGAGATATTCCTCTATGGAGGAGAGATCCGGAAGTGCGTGGATTAAGGATTACAGATTGTGGGTATTCTGGGTATTCTGGGTAAACGTGATCACTTTCCGCGGACACACGAACTAGCTATGCGCGAATATATTGTATTGTGCGCCACATTGTGCGATATAGACAGTGTACGGCTGATAGCTATATAGATTATAATCGATAATTTACAATACATTATTATTGCGATAGTAAATAGTATTTACCCAATATTTACCCGGGTATTTACTAAATACACAATGATAATAACACTCGCGTTATATAGGGGCGCTGCAACAGGGGGGATGGGGGATGGGGAGACATGTCCCCCCCCTCCCACTTTAAAATCTAGGGGGACCTCCTATGTATTGGTCAATGCCCCCCCCCCACTTTTACCACAACATTTATTTTGATTGGTTGGACCCCTACACACAAAATCGTTCCAGCGCCCCTAATGTTATATGATTGTATATACACATGGATGCCTTAACACGAGAGCGGCTTCGAAGGGACATTAGAGCCATATGGTTATAAGTGAAAACTTCATATAAGTTCCCTCGGGATGGGATGAAAGGACTCCACCAAAATACATTTGTTTATACGTGTATGCGTAAACAGGTAATATAGGTATAGGATAAACTTGAAGTTATTTAAACAAATCAGAATATTAATATTACAAATATAAGATTAATAATATATGTTAATTTATATACAAAATATTATTCATCGTATCAAATAAAATTAACTCTATTCGAATGGATTCGTTATATCTAGATTCCTATTTATTTAGAATTATATTTTATTAATCAATACACCACTGCTATATACAGCATATTCTATAGAATATAAATTATAGATGGACTCGTATATATATATATATATATATATATATATATATACGTATACGTATACGTTCATATATGGATCTATATATATATTTGAATACAACATATTATTTATAATATATATATATATATATATATATATATATATATATATATTGTATAAATAGATATATTAATATTTATATATCAAATTTGACTGAAATGTATTAATATAAATAAACTATAGATTAAATATTCATATTTATAATCATTTTAATAATTCTATTATTAAATATCGTTAACTTATTAATGTACTTTTTATCATACCCGACTACTACCACTACTATAGCTCTACCCTACCCGACCTCTACCCCGCGTGACAGACAGACACACACTCGACATGGTGATCAGCAGTCGAATGCCTCAGACCCACGCGGTCATCGACGTGTCCAGGGCGTTGAGCCGGGACAGCCGTCTGCTTCAGAACAGCGCCATTCACGACGTCACTCCTCATCTGGGACACGAACTAGCCACAGTAGGTTGGTAGGGGGCGTGGCGGGGCGTGACGGCGAGGGCGTGGCTTGTGGCACAGGCGCGAGTGTTATGCGGGTGCGTGCGTCGCGGGTGTGAGTGAGAAATTGTATTCATGGATGTGTGCGAGTGATAAGTTATCACTGATAACTTAATATTGTATATATATATATATTCAATTCTCTATATATCAGAATATCTATATCTCAGAAACCCCCATATCTCAGACATAACAGCGGTGTAATTAAACCAAACTTAAGTTTGATATATCAATAGTTGAATTACCTGTACGTTATTACGTGTGTATTTGTGTATCTGTTATGTGAGTGCTTTTCGTAAAATATTGTAAATATAAAAACATGAAATATTAATAGACCTATATAACATAATATATAGTATTCTATTAACACAATTTATTATAATATAACACTGGTGTACAGAGATACCATTTCTTGATATATTATGATGTAATAATAATAATAATAATAATAATAATAATAATTATGATGTTTAAGTTTAAATTAATTGTAATGCGTCACTCAATCGGTAACAAATTATTGATTTTCACAATATATTTTTATCGTAAACGAGCGTTAAACCTAAATATCATTTCATAATATCATTTTATAATATTTCATAATATCATTTCCTATCTCTCTAAAGATAACCACCACCATCATCATAGCATTCATCATAGCTCCTCTATATATATACTATAGTATATATAGTATAGTGTATACGTATATAGTAACTGTGTACACAATGTACACTCACTGTACACACATTGTATACATTACGTGTGCACTACATTATCAATAGCATAACGTGGCAGCGATAACGCACAGTGTGTTAATCGCGACTTTAATCAATACATATTTATTATTTATACCTATATATAGGTATAATTTATACACCTATAGGTGATATCGATATATTAAAAGTGTGTGTGTATATATATATATATATATACACATATACACATATACATGTATATAAGGTCAAATCACGTTTACTCCGACTTAATGTCTTAATTATATATATATATATATAATATGTAGGGGCGCTGGAACGATTTAATATGTAGGCGGGACCAAACAATCAAAATAATTGTTTTGTTAAAAGTTGGGCGGGACACACCCCCCCGTCCCCCCGCCCCCCTGTTGCAGCGGCCCTAATCATATGTATTCGTGTTATCGTGTATTCACGCGTCTACCCGTCGATATAAATACAAGTTTACCCTTTTATTTACATCGATGGTCTACCCTACATACAGCATCGTTCCAGCGCCCCTACATATTATATATATATATATATATATATATATATATATATATATATATTTAATACGTATTAAGTTATCGTGTTATCACAAGTATATCGTACATCAATCGCTAGCGCTAAATGATATTTAGATTTAATCGTATGAAATACGTAATTATATAGTTGATATTATGTTGACTATACTAAAGCATGCGCATCTCGCTCTCCAGGGAGTGGAGCCGACCACATCCGGTTGGACAGCGGCTTCCTGGACAGGTCTAAGAAGTTTGCAGAGTTATACAATCCCCACGCTCTGGTGTCGCACGCCAACGGTATGCTTCGTTATGTTATATACGTATATATATATATATAATAATAATAATAAATATTTGTTAGAAGAAAGTTGTACATTTTTTTCGTATGAAGTATTTACATTAATTATATTGTTATTTCATCTAAAGGGCTTCAGATAAAGATCAATATCTTTTCTATGCTGTCGCCCAATATATATAAATATATGTATTAGATAATTATAAATTATTATGTTTTGTCAAATATTTAGTAAATTGGATTAAAATTTAAATATAATATTAAAAATATTAAAATATTAGTAATTATATTTCAAAAACTCAAAACTAATATCTATATAGCTATTTCTCCTTATACATAAATATAATCTTATTGATTTGATTTCGTTTTCTCACCTTTTCACTTGTAATTAACAAAACACGTTTTAAAGTGAAATCTCATACATCATAGAATACAATATAGTTACAATATTACGCCATTATATATAATACTTTTTAAAATAAATTTGTTAACTTGTATATATTATATAGCAATAATTTAAATTACCCATCGCATCTAAAACTCTAATTAACTGAACGTAAAATTCAGCTTATTTTAACTATTTCAATATATAATGATTTATCTAAACCCATATAAACCTATATACAAATATATAAGACCCATATAAAACCTATTTAAGTACCTTTCTTCGGAAACTATAGTTTTATTAGTTAACTAATTCAAGTCAAATCAGTTGAGATTTATTTGTATATACATGTTTCTATAGGAATCAAACCACATAATTTGCTACTTCATCTCTATGCTGTAATATGTATTTACAAAATAAATAAAGCCCTTAGTTATCTACTTCACTTCTCTAATGCTCCTTATTATTCTTAAGTTGTATTGACGAATTCATTCAACTTGAAGTAAAATAATCTAATTAGTAATATATATATATATATAATTGTGTATAAATTAATGTTCGACTCTCGTTAAAACCATGAATGCCTTAACACGAGAGTGGCTTCGAAGGGACATTAGAGCCATATATGGTTATAAGTGAAAACTTCATATAAGTTCCTGGATGGGATGAAAGGACTCCACCAAATTAAAATAATAATAACAATATATATATATATATATATATATATATATATATATATTTAACTTATTCGTATTCGAGGTGAGATTTCTTAGTCGACTTCGATATTAATTCCTCTCTCTGTTGTAATAAAAGTATATAATCCATTTCAAGTACAACTATTTAACGGAATACACATTTCAGAATATTCGCGAATAGTAATTGTGTTGTTGTTAGATCAAAGATGTTAAATATTTTAGAATATTCTTAACGATTAGGATTAAAACTTAATGCTTTACGCAACGAATACACACACATACACACACTTTCAAATACTTCCACACCACATACCCATTATAGGGTGTTCGCGTGGATTTCGTTGTTCATTGCTTGCGTGAAATTCGTACAGAAAGTGAATTCTATACAGAGAATTTTCGGACACCCACACCCATACATAAACACACACACCCACACACACCCACACACACCCACACCCACACCCACACACCTACACCCCCCACACACCTAACCCCCCACACACCCCACACACCCCATCATACAGGCGCCATAGACTCGATGCGAGGCGTTCACGGCGAGGTGCTGAACGCAGCGGACGAGACGCTCTCCGTTCACATGAAGGCCTTGGACTCCGTTAGTGTGGACAAACGACAACAGGTGTCACTGGCACGACTGCAACAGGCACGATACGTTAGTAGTCAGGGTAGTAGTAGTAGTCAGGGTAGTAGTAGTAGTAGTCAGGGTAGTAGTAGTAGTAGTAGTAGTAGTGGTTAAGCTAATTATGTAGTGATATAGAATTTCTATCTCACAGCTTTAGTATAATATATAATATACATTTTGTTTATACATTGTGTATATACATTATGTATGTATATATATATCGTGTGTATATATATATATATATATATATATATATATATATATATATATTGTGTATATTAATTGTGCATATACGTATGAACTGTCATGATATTAATATTATTATAATATTTTGTAATATTTCATTATTATTTTTTGTATATTTATTCGATTGTTTCTTTTCGCTCTCTTACTCTTTAACCTACAAATATTCAAACCACAAGATAAGCTTTACTTCTTTGTTCGTGACCGCTACTGCCAAACTCTGATATCATTATCATACACATAATAATATTATATTGATTGTTATAATAAATTCAATAACAAAGCGCCTATAAGCACTATCACAATGCAAGAGTAACAAACTATACGAACGAGAAAATAACCCCCCCGTCTCCCCTATAATAGAGCACTCTATTCTATTGTCGTTGCGTGTTTGTGTTTTCTCGCGATGAGGTAACGATAGTGAATGGGGTTGACAATGCCTTCGAAGTACGTCTGACAATACCTTTAACTTGCTCGGGTAGGGATTAATCATGCATTGTTATTATGTAATGCGTTAGCTCAATACAATACATTTGTATATATATATACGGAGATATTAGTATGTACATATTCATATCAATATATATATATACACATATATTTAGAATAATCTGTTTATTAATCTTATTTAAGTATGTACTTCTATAGAATTGAGTGCTTTTAAGAACATTGGTAGTTACTCTTGTTGCAATTTTATACAGTACATTTAGCGATATATTAGTAATAATCAGATTGGTTCCTCGTAATAAACGATGGTGAACTCGGGTAGATATAGAAGTTCACTGAACTTATCCTTGAGATATCTTCATGTCATCAGGGTATATATATAATGGTTTTCAAAGAAAACAAATGTTGATTTATCTATAAGTAATTATAGATACATACTCGTATGCTTTCAAATAATATCCGTTGATATATACTTTTAAAGAAGAGAAAACTAACTAGTTATTATTAACTACCGGTGTGGCACAGTTGGCTAAGGCGCCATACACACAACTGTAGGAAGCGGGTTCAAGACTCGTCCGCACCAATAAAATAGGTCTTGAATTAAAATATTATTTGGTAGTGATATTATATAATTAAATAAATGATCGGCTGAGGATGCCTTAACATGAGAGCGGCTTCGAACGGATATTAGAGCTATATATGGTTATAAGTGAAAACGTAATCTGTGTTCCTGGATGGGATGAAAGGACTCCACTAAAATAAAATAAAAACAACAATAACAATAATTATAATATATTAATATCTATATCAAGAGACTCTATATAGACTATAAACTAACAATAACAATACATCTGTATTTAGTTGTACCTATAGAAGAGTAATGATACGTACAGTGTACGACGTGCGATCTTTAGATAACTTCCAATGTCCTATATCACAGGGTATGTCCTTGCATAACATAGCGCCACCTACCACCCGGGTGTTACATAACATCGTGGGGTTTAACATTGATAACTACAATATATGTGTTACAATACATTATGGCGCATCTGCTATATATATATATATACATGGGTTAGGTAGCCCATATCCTATAGTGTATATCACTATAGTGTGTATACAATATAGTGTAACTTTAACTTAACTGACAACGAGATGTCCAAGGTTAAACTGGAGGAAAACCTACAGAAGTTAATTAGCACTATAGTTAATGCTTTACTATTGTGTAATAATTGAATACATCAAACACACTATTACTATTTGTATTACATTGCCGTGGGACCCTGCAGTTATTTATAATACGTCATAATAAGTCTACGACTTCTGATGGGTCCATTTATATCCGCTATTTGTATTGAATACATAAATATATCGTGATTCAATAACTAATATCACGACATCGCGCCATTATCGATAGTTACTTAACCCCACTACGACATCCCCCCACCCCCGGGCAGGAGATGCAACCCCACATAAAGTCGTCGGTCAGACGGATAGAACATTTCTGTGACCACACGGGCGTTACGGACAGATACATTGGCTACAGACATAACCTGAACAGGGGCAACAAGGCAGCAGATGCTGGTTTTCTTATATATATCATAAATATATATATATATATATATATATATATATATAAAACTATAGTTGATATATATTAATGTATACACGAATATATATATATATATATATATATATATATATATATATAATATATTATATATATATATATATATATATATATATATAAAATATAGATATACAGTCAATTCTCAGTAAGTCGGACTACGGATAAGTCGGACACATTTAGTTGGTTTGGTTGGATTTATCTAGTTCCATGTTAAATTAATCGGATAAATCGAATAAGTTGGATTGGATAAGTCGGACTTCTCTATAAGTCGGACACTTATTATTGTCATTTTTATGATTTTATAATGGATAAGTCGGACTTTTTATAAATTGTCAGAAATATTTACTTTAAATAATGAATATTATAATTTTAGTAAGTAATGTTATTGAATACAACATTTTATGTTGTTGATTTTTGCATAATTTCACATTTCTGTAACCCTTTAACTCACGCTGCTCATATCATGTCTTATTTTCATGATATTCTGAATCTCGGATATGTCGGACATCTCGCTAAGTCGGACACTTTTCCCGTTCCCTTGCGAGTCCGACTTATCGGGAGTTGACTATATATATATATACTACAATACTATATAAACACACGCCCCCACCTAAACACGCCCCCACATTAACACGCCCCCTACTAATCACGTGATCAGGTTACGTAATAGGCAAGCCTAAGAACCTGACGCTGACCAGTGTCGAGATGGGGGAGACATGCATGCCCAGCGTCGAGGCTTTTAATGAAAGTTGGTATACTGTAATACTATACCATACCATATATATTATTATTATTATTATTATTATTATCAGATTTAGGTTTACACCAGGGTTTTTGTAGAAGCTAAAGCTTATCGAGACAATTACCCTTAATTTTAAAGCAATATATATACTATACCTTATTATATTGATGATATATTATACTATATATCGTGGTATATATATAACGATGCACTTACGGTTATAGCTCGTGTACTGAACTATAGCGCTGCGCATGTGCGAATATATGTATTGTTAATAGTTATTAGTAGCCGCTAGTTATCGGATAATGTGCTAGTGAACAGTTTAATTATAATAGATTACGAATTAAAAAAATATTTAATTTTTAAGTGACCGAATAGTTCTATATTTTCGTTTATTAAATATATTATATATATATATATATTATTTTAAATTATTCACGTTACAATATACTAATAACATATGTTAATTTATAACCTAGGTTATAACATAGATAAGTATCCGTTTTCATGCTTACTTTTATTTATTCATATCAAAGATTTTGCGAAGAATTTTCATTATACAACTCTTTGCTTATATCGTATAAATCGTAAGCTACGCGACGCAACACACTCGCGTGACTCATCGCTTATCCTAACCGTGACTCATCGCTTATCCTAACCATGACTCATCTCTTATCCTAACCGTGATTCATCGCTTATCCTAACCATGACGCAATCACACTCACTCACTCGCAGGACAAAGAGCTATCTCATCTGCTCCGGTACAATCAAGTTAGTCATCCATTAATATAGTATATATGTGTATGTGTATGTGTATGTATATGTGTATGTGTATGTGTGTATTTGTACATAGGAGAGTGTTGTTTACGTTGATTTTGAAAGTGTATATGTGTGAATCTGAAATATATATATACAACTATTTATTGAATTATTTCGAACTTGAATGTTAAATAGCCTCATATAATAAATATCGTATAAAATACATACATATAACATTTATTCAACAAAATATTTACAATTTTCTATTTCATTTTCGCCAACACAGTATCATACAAACACAGTATTATGCTATACCTTGTATATGTTGCTATACCGTATAACTAGGGGCGCTGCAACAGGTGTGGGGATGGATGGATATGTCCCCTACTTTAAAATCTAGGGAGACCTCCTATGTATTGGTCCCGCCCCACTTTTACCACAACATTTATTTTGATTGGTTGGTCCCCCTACATACACACCATCGTTCCAGCGCCCCTAGGTATAACATATCCATACCGCGGTGGGTAACGTTTACGAAACAACGCTTTACGATACAACACGATCACAACCTCACACCCTCGTGCTATATCGAACGCTTAACCCCTCCCCGCCCCTTACAAAGATCGTCAGCCCATTGATCAGAGACCGCCGCTTCCGGCCAGAAGTATCCAGGAGAGATGCGGAATTAATATGACCTACCCTGGTGAGTATAAGTAGTTGTTATACACCCACGCGACTATTATGTAGCACACATATTTACTTTATAACTAGTAAATGCTATAAATATATATGTTAATGATTTTTTAATGATTTTAAGTTGCAGTGATATGATATAAATAATGAACTGAGATATTTTTAAATAAAATATATTTAAATATTTAATATATTTCTGTATAACCCCTTAATCATAATACCAATCACCGTTTAATCCACACGCGGCAGCACCCACCCTATATCAACCCCTACTCTACCCCTTCGTAGGTATCAGCGAGTACAAGAAGAGGTACTCGTTCAACCACAAGACCCAGTACTACGACTACGCGCTTAACCCGTCGCCCGACTTCGGTCGTATCGGTAGACCTTTCTCTACATACGTGCCTCTTAGGTCAGTGCTAGTGGTGGCAGTAGTAGTGGCAGTAGTGGTAGTGGTGGTGGTGGTGGTGGTGGTGCTAGTGGTAGTGGTGGTGGTGGTGGTGGTGGTGGTGGTGGTGGTGGTGGTGGTTGGCAGTAGTTGTGGTGGTGGTGGTAGTGGTGGTGGTGGGCATTAGGTGTGGGCAGTAGTGGTGGTAGGTAGTAGTAGTGGCGGGCAGTAGTGGTAGTGGGTAGTTGTGGTGGTCAATAGTAGTGGCTAGTGGTGGTGGGTAGTAGTCATGGTGGACAGTAGTAGTGGGTAGTAGTGGTGGTGGTGGTGGTGGGCAGTAATAGTGGTGTTCAGTAGTAGTGGTGGTCAATAGTTGTCAGAGGTAGTTAGTAATGGTGGTCAGTATTAAGTATAGGATACATTTTTAACAGTGTAATATATATTCAATATATTTAGTTATGTTAACGTAACTTAAAATTATTATATGAGAACCCTTACTATAAAACTATTAATGTATTTTAGTATATAATTAATTTTAATAATTATATATATATATATATATATTATGTTTCTAGTATATAATGTATTAAATCACCTTGTATTAAAAAAAATCATTCCAGACATATAAAAAACCTATTATTTATTAAACCATTAAAACCTTTAATCCCTTTAAATTTTAACTCTTTAACCCATAAAGATATCACAAATCCGTTAATATCATCCCCCTATTCGCAGGAACGACACGGAATACAACACAAGGTACGGGATACCGGACGGTGACTCTGTGCATAGGTTCCCGTGGTTACGTCAATAACAACAACGAGACTGGTTACCATGGCGACAAAGACTCCGCCCCCCCTCGTCGTCGTCGTCGCGAGGAGAACGCTCGAAAGTCATAGCTCGAGTTCTCATTGGTGGAAAATTGTCGTCTGGCCGAATTCTCGAAATAAACTAAAAAAAACGAAATTAATACTACTTATATTGTTATTATCGCCGATTTGTCGAGATGTACGATGTATTATACACTGTACGACGTACAATGTACGTTGAACATACGAACATTAGGCGGAGTGTTATTTGTATAAATCTACGATATAATTTCGTTCACCATTTGAAACAACGAATACGATGTAACAATACTTGATATGGATAACCAAATTGTTATGGAATATTTCTCTTCGAATTGGTGAACTTAATGTATGTCCAATAGCAGTCTACCCTATAGCTAATGTTTACGATGTTAGATGCTCGTGAACATGTGTGTGTGTGTGCGCGTATTGTTGCCAGTATTATTAGGTGTCTACCACTACTACTACTACTACTGTTCTAAACTATCGGTGTGTTCTGTCCTTCGCCTCCTACGTTAACAGCTTCATTAAACCTATTGAAACATATTAAAACCTTTTGATTGCAATGTTCTCCTAGTGATTATCACGAGTGTAAGTGATTATTACACACGTCAGCCTATATATTATCTATTTCACTAAATCCATAGTAATCCGGTTTTTTAGATTAATTCAGAACAAAATTATCAAGATTTGTTTGTTTCCTATTTCATCCAAATTTATCCGGATTTATTTGGAAAAAATATATCCAGATTTATTTTTTTCCAATTTCATCCAAATTATTCCGTATTTTTTTAGATTAATTCAGGACAAATATATCTGGATTTTTGAATCAAAATTAGTCCTAATATATCCGAATTTTTTAATTTATCCAGAAAAAAATATATCTGGATTTATTAGTTTCCAAATTTTCCCGGATTTTTAAAGATATTGATGTAAAAATTAAATCCGGATTTTAAAGTTCCAATTTTGTCCAAATATGTTTTCATAATTTTAGATTTTTTAGTAAAAATATATGTACATTTTTTATTTGTCAAATATATCCGGATTTTTTATATTAGATTATATCATAATCCAATGGGCGTTAAATAATAATCTATACATCAAACTCTGGAACGCTGTTTATAGTATTCGAATATATTTAAAATCCCTTAATTTCCTATATGTAAATGGTAATCGTTCGGCTATATAGTGTCCATTATTTCATGCGAATCAATGAAGTATCGATGCTTATAAAATCTATAATGAAACCGTACAATATTCTTACATTCAATAATTAGGATACTACATAGGTACTAACCTATAGGGTAGTATACTAGGCCATCAAGAGTAACTATAATATATATATATATGTGTGTGTATTTAAATGTCATTTAAATGTATTTGCATTCCGTACTGATTACAAATTGAAATAGAATAATAGCAGATCAAGAATAATAACTTTGCTAAGGCGATGCATTATTTAACTATTTGTATGTAACTCTTTCATTATCCGTACGAGTTGTGTATCGTACAAGAGTATAATTCCTCGGGTAAAGTTATACTACCTGTGTGGCTCACTTGGCGAAGGTGTCTGACAAACAAGCAGTATACTGTCCCATGGGATACGAGTTCGAGCCTCGTCAGGACCATTAAAATAGGTCTTAAAATATTATGTAGAATTGATATTATTTAATTGTGTATACATATTTTCCGGTTACCTTTAAAACTACGCATGCCTTAAAATAATAGCGGCTTCGAAGGGACGTTAGAGCCATATGTTATAAATAAAAACTTCATCTAAGTTCCTGGATGGGATGAAAGAACTCCACAAAAATCACAATATAAAATTCCTTGATTCCAAAAAGAGGTGGGATAATAATAAGTTTATACAATTAATAGTTGTACGTTTATAACACTTGTAATATTATTATAATATTAATGCAACACCAGAGGGATGGGCCTATATATACTAGCTTAAACTTCATATAAATTCATGGATGCGATAAAAGGACTCCGCCAAATAAAATAACAATAACCTTAACAATTAATGAATATATTCATTATTATATTATAATAACGATATTTACAAACGTGTTCTTCTAATCAATTAACAAATTCTTCAATAATGACCAATTAATGTGCTAGATCGTTGTTGTGCTGCTGAAGGATTATGGGATTACTACTACGATACGGTGTCTGCAGACTCTCGGGATTATATTCATTGTTTCTATATAGTGTATTCTAAATTATCATTATAATTGGGGAAAAGTTACACGTATATATATATTTACATTAATCTACATTAATTCACAATAATCTAAATATATTAGTAATATTATTTAGTGTTTTAATATTATTATTTTTAATAGTCATTCACTTTTTATAGTGATATGAATAACATAAGCCAGTTAATTTTTATAATATAGTTCTTAAGAACAATGCTAGTATAATGTATATATTAAATAGCTATAGGGCCTATCTTACTTTAAAATGTAATAAAGTTTCATTTTTATATACAAAAGGTATATATAATATATAATACATTTATATATATATACACCTTTTGTATATATTCTAGATACTTATAAATATAAATATATAATTTGTTAAATAATGAGCATTTGAAAAAGTTTGAAAAAAGATTATTTTTCTTAACTGTATTTTTCTCATACATTCTATTTTCTTATATATTATTAATTATAACGAATGAAATAAATAATATAATACATAATTAAGTATGAGTAATTTAGGCCGATGTATAAAGAGAATTTTACAAAAATTTCGAAATGTAAACTAAGATATTTCGGAAACACGTATTTGAAGATGTTGGATCACATGATAATAGTGATCACCATATAAATCACACATCCCAGCAAACAGTAAGAGCAGCATAATAGCAGCATAACAGCATATGCTAGAGCCTCAAATGTTTACATTGTGCTATTATGCTCCTCTTAAATGTATATTATGCTGCTATTATGCTGCTATTAATTTGTCACGCTATTATGCTGTTGTTATGCTGCTATTATGCTGCCCTTATGCTGCTATTATGCTGCTATTAATTTTAAAAGTATATTATGCTGCTATTATGCTGCTCTTCTAATAATAGCAGCATAATAGCAGCATAATATACTTTAAAATTAATAGCAGCATAATAGCAGCATAAGGGCAGCATAATAGCAGCATAATGGCAGCATAATAGCAGCATAACAACAGCATAATAGCGTGACAAATTAATAGCAGTATAATAGCAGCATAATATACATTTAAGAGCAGCATAATAGCACAATGTAAACATGTGAGGCTCTAGCATATGCTGTTATGCTGCTATTATGCTGCTCTTACTGTTTGCTGGGATATCTGATTTTCAGATAAAATAGTATGAAACGAATTGATAAATAATGTATTGATAAACTTGAAAGCGATATATGATACTAGATAAATGCATTAAGCAAATATTAATCACTATAGAATACGAGAAAAAATGTTTAAGTTTTTTTATTAAAATTATTATTATTTAAATTATTATTCAGATATATTTTAAATATAATTTCTGACATTTTTAAAGGATTATATTGATTATAAATTACGTAAAGTTTATATTTAATATAGATTTATATTAAAGTAATTAAAACTAATTAGATATTTTCAAAATAATTGTTCTCAAAATAATTAATTTTCTTTATGATGATGATGATGATGATGATGATGATTTATTATACACAAATATAATTTCGAATGCTATTCTCGAATGTGTTTAAGTAGTATATACTACTAATATATATTAATTATATATAACAGTAGTAATAATAAATAGTGCGTGAGTAATAGTATACAAATAAAAAGGAGAAGCATATATATAGGGGTATTGTCTCGATAAGCAATACTATAACTGATTCTATATTTACCCTGGCATTGCCTAAATCTGATAATAATAATAATAATATACAGCATATTCTCTCGGTAAAAAGAATAAAATAAAAACGAAGATAAAATGTATTATAAATTATAATATATAAGTTAAATAGACAGTTTTATTCAGTTTTATTTCATTTTTTCATTGTTACTATCTATCTATATTTTTGTTTAGTGTATTATTGTATAGTACTTATTATTTATTTTAGTTATTTATTTATAAATAATTAAATAATGATTTCATAATTTTATGGCAAGTTCAAACAATTTATATTATTTTTCTATTTTATTCATTGTATTGTATGTAAACAAGAAGTTATCTAATATTTTATAATATTTTATTTATATAGTTTATTTGGACTTGCTTTAAAATCAAGGGTAATTGTCTCGATAAGCTTTAGCTTCTACAAAAACCCTGGTGTAAACCTAAATCTGATAATAATAATAATAATAATAATAAAATAAACATATTATGTAAGGTAATTTTTGAGAGTATCGCTTCTTCGATATATGGTTAATTTCTGTATATCGTCTGAAAGATTATTCCACGTAGATGCAACAATATACCGAAAAGCTCTTCCGCCATGTTATTTTCTATTGTAGGGGAAAGTAACCGAATACGGACAGTGCCCGAATACGGACACTCTCGGTATCTCAGAAACCATAAATCCTACAAAAAAAATGTTAATGAATAAAATATTCATAATTATAAAAATAGTCTAAAAAAGTATTTTTTATTTTTGAATTATACAAAATATTGATAATATATCCAATAAACTGATTTTTGTATTAAGTTTTAAAATTTATGAAAAAAAACTTTCTTAAAACCTTCTTAAGATTATACAAATGTATCGATAAAATATAACACTATATTATTAAAAAATAAAGCATTCTAAAAATTGTATTTTTAATTTCTATATTTGTTATCAAATTTGATTATTAATATTCATTAAGTTATAAACATATATCTAGAGGTAATATAAGTTCCTAATATGGACACTCTAAATTTCTTAATACGGACACCCTATAACTAATCACCGCGCAGCGTATGAACAATTCTGATTTTCATAAAAATCGCGTGCGTTATAATATTAATACAACCAATAAAGATCATTCTAAAAAAATGATTATTTAGATACTTAAATTGTATTATTAATTAAAAAATAATAAAAATAAATAAATTATTAACTAATTAAATTACAATATATTTGTTATAAAATTAATTATAACTAACGTAATTGTATTTTGTCTCATTGGTTCATCAATAATATATAGTTTATATAGTGGTATATAGGGTGTCCGTATTATAACATAGGGTGTCCGTATTCGGACATGGGTACCGAATACGTACACCCCCGTTATCTATGGAATTAAAATATTAAATAAAATTTTAAAATTACAATAATATCTATAATCATATAATATTAATATATTGTAATTTTTGAATACAAATATTGAGTCGTAAAAAGTTAAGACCATTTATTATTAAAGTGTACGTATTAGGTTACTTTCCCCTAGATAGGTAGCGTAAGTAACTTAGAGTTCGAGTTTCTTAGTGGTCGTATAAAAGTTTTTAAATTTAGTAGGTCAGTTAGGTATTTTGGAGTATTTTTTGTAGAGAACAGTATGTATTAATTTAGTAAGTCGTGTTTTAATTCGTAAGTCAATTGATACACATTTTAGAGAAGAAATTAGCGATGAAATATAGAATCTATCAAATTTCCGTTTATTCAAAATAAGTCGAGTAGTAGATGTTATAATTCAGTCTAGTATTTGTATTTTAGTTAATAAGTAAAGTAGAGCTGTAGTCAAGTTTGGAAAAAATTAAAAAATTCTCTAATAGGTATATTGTTTTAGATGATAGAGATTTCCGTATTTTGCATAGTTAGAATAAAGTTAATAGTCGTTGATTTAGCTACTAAGTTAATATGTGTATTCATAGTTAAGTTGTTTGTTAGTGTTACTTCTAAATATTCTGTCGAGTATTGTGGAGATATTATAGTGTCATCCTATATTGTGGGAAATTTAGATAAGTTAAAGAAATATTGAAGTTATCAGTAACTATACATATGTGTGCGTTTATCTTCTCATAATTTGTGTAGTGTATACATATAATATATATAAATAGTTTTAGTTCGAAAACGAGTATTCTGATATATAGTTTTTTAAATAATGAGTATTGATGAAACTCTGTACACGATTATCCTTTTCAACAGACTATTACGAATATAAATTATATTTACATTTATTGAAACTTATATTATGTATAGATATATATATATATATATTTATATATATATATATATATATATATATATATATCTATACATATATATATATCTATATATATATAATCTAAACATAACAATAAAGACATGCTTGCAATTAGCCGAATATATATTATAAATGAATGTTTATAATGATGTTATCAGCCTTGCCCATCTATTCACATATAAATACCCACAATGACAATCATATAATAGAAGAAGAAGAAAAAGAAGACATTTTATTTAGACATCGTTTAAACAATTAAGTTAACAATAATGTATAATGAAATAATAAGAAAGTTATAGTGTAAATAAATATGTTTTTAAATTCTTTTTGAACTTTTCTGAGTTTCTTTCAGCACGGAGTGTTGCAGGTAGTGAGTTCCAGGCTATATAATGAAAATAGGTGATAAATAAATAATCGAAGACAAATCCTAAACTCCTTTATAGTATACCAGTGGACTCAACTCCTTATAGGTAACTCCTATAACACATGTTAGCATAACCGTTAACAATTATCGTCAAAGTAAGGAATGATTATTGAATATGTATTAATATACATAGATATTCATTAGCACACTAGTCAATATTTAGCTAATAACCTATTTATTTGAATTTTTTAAAATACTAATATACATATAGGAAAAAATAGAGATTTAAGTTATGACAATGCCAGCAATATGGTGCACCATGGAAGATTCCAAGGAAGATTCAATTTAATGCAAGATATCATAATAAACCATAGTCCATTAGAAACATGGGTCCCCTGCTCTGCGCATTCTTTACATTTTGTTGGGCAAAATTCCGTGAATTTTCGACAATTGTAGTAATATACTTTGCTGTCATACAAATCAATATAATTTATTCAGCCAACCTAAATATATAATATATTAATATCTGGATTAAAGAAAGTAGGACATAGTTTATTAAAAGCATTATCGAATATAAGATGGTCATCACGATCAGATGTTGTTAGGGCAATCTCTTCTGGATTTCCTATAATTATATAAGTTATATCCGATATTAAAATCATTACGTAAATCACATTAACAGGTTAACAGGTTAACCATAGTTAACCCTTAGTAGAGGCAATGTATGTATTCAATATAATGCAATACTTTGAGACTTTAATATTATGCAAAATGTGGAGCTTATTTCTTTGTAGAATAAAGTCTACGATCAAATCGTTGTAATCAAGTTATATTGGCGATAATTGTGATCATAAATATTATTGATGCACTCTTTAAATATATAGGCGAGGAAAGAAATGATGACGAGGAGATTATTTAACAAACAACACGAATTAAACAGACTAAGTGTGATGATAACACATGATTAAATATGGAATTTACATCATATGAAAAGTTCAACATTAATTATTTTATACCAATAGTTATATAATTATACCCAATTAACAATTTAATTGATATTAATTATGTATACCTATATATAATACATGTAATCGCCTAATAATTACTAATCATACTATATACATAATTAATATATATAGTTATTATATCAGTATTTTAATGTGGTAAATATAATCTACTAAAAAGTTCGCTACTATTTTATTCTTTAATATAAATTATCTAAATTATCAGTATATTTAGATGATATATGTATGTACAGATATTTTTTGTTGTTGAAATAATATAGTTTAATAATACAAATATTGCATCATGTTTCTATCATTATATTCACATTAAAAAAATGTATATATAGATTTAAATTACTTTTATTTTATAAAATAATATATAATTTATAATTAAAAAAGGGGTCGTATAGAATGATGTATTATTATTATAGCTGTGAAAAATGATGTAAACATATTTAATATATATTATATATATATATATATATATTTAAAAGTTTAGTTATAATGAATGTTACTTTTTATATCTATGTAGGGGAAAGTAACCTAATACGGACACTTTAACAATAAATGGTCTTAACATTTTATGACTCAATATTTTTATTCAAAAATTATAATATATTACTATTATATGATTATAGATATTATTGTGATTTTAAAATGTTAGTTAATCTTTTTATTCAATAGATAACGTGGGTGCCCGTATTAGGTACCCATGTCCGCATACGGAAACCATGTGTTATAATAAGGACACCATATATACCACTAGATAAACTATATATCATTGATAAACCAATTAGATAAATTGCAATTACATTATTTATAATTAATTTAATGGATAAATGAATATAATTTAATCAGTAATTACTTTATTAATTTTTATTATTCTATTAATTAATAACATTTTTAGAGTTAACTTCATAGGTGGTATTAATATTATATTGGAAGCGATTTTTATGAAAATCAGAATAGTTCACACGCTGCGAGCTGATTGGTTATATATATATATATATATATATATCACCCTATAGGGTGTCCGTATTAATACATCTAGAGTGTCTGTATTAGGGATGTATATGACATATAGATTTATGCTTATAACTTAATTGATATTTTATAACAAATATAGAAATTAAATATACAATATTGTTTATATTTTTTACTTTTTTGTAATATAAATTAATTTAAATTATCCTATGCAGCCCATGCAAATGTTCAATATGCTCCCGCTATTCCAAATGATATCCAATTACACTACTTTTGTGTGTGTAGTCTAGTATTATATAACTCTATAGTAAAACATTTGTTAGAATAGGATTGCTAAAAATCGCTATGCATTTATAAACTATAGTGTATATATATATATATATATATATATATATATATAATACATTACTTGTAACACTATATATAGTGTAAACTATTATAATACTCGGGTAAACTTAATAACTAAACCGGCAACACAATAAGGTAACGTGGGAACCTCTGCTCTACTGATCAGTTGTTCCTAACCTTTTATATCGTGACCCTTTTTTAGATAATTCTTAATTTAAAATATAACACCACCCGATGACGAATTTGAAGTTTTGATTTTATAACTAGATTTGTATTAAATTATAATACAGGAGATTTAAAAAAAATTAAAATTGTTGAATACAACATTTTTTAATTGATCTTTGCTCATGACCCAAACAAAAAAGCAAATGACCCCAGTTTGAATCATGACAATAGGTAGGGAACCACTGCTCTACATCAATATTTACGTACAGATAAATAGGAGATTAGTTGATATTAAAAACATCACCTTGTATTCACAATGTTGTTATTATATATTAAATAATATCTTCCCAATTTTGTATGTAAGAATGTTTTAAAATATTGTAAGAAAATTTTATTAAGGTACTATTAATTATAATATAATACATTATATATATAAAGAAATAAATCATTTTAAAAATATATTAAATTAATAATTTATTAATTAATTTAAAGTCATATTTATTTATAACCTCTGATAATGTGAAGTTAAATATATTCATTATTAAATTGAGTTTTTATTTAGTGAAAAATAATTATTTAAGTATTTTCTAAAAAATATATTTTTTAATATATATATTACGACAAATAATATGTTTTCCCTATATAATTAATCATAATTTATTTGCGTGGCTATTTTTAATTTAATTATTTGTCGTATTTATTTAGAAATGTAGTTTGTACATTAGTAAAGACAATATAATAAATATTGTAAATAAATTATTAAAGAATAATGCATAGTATTTTTGTTTAATTCAAGTAAGTTTCCCTATATTTTCATATAGCTCATGTATGTATACACTAGTGATATAAATAATGCCGATAATTTTGGTTTTTGATGCTGAGAAGAGATTTTCATTTTCGTAAAAAAAGGGCCCGAGCCGAGCCGAGACTCTAGCTAAACGAGCCCGAGCAGAGTTGATACTTTTACAAAACATTACAGTGCTGAAATGATGTTTTTTTGAAATTACATTTTGATACTCATTTTTATATATTTCAATTAAAAAAAATAATCTGCAACAACTTTGCAATTCAGTGAATAATAATGTCAATTTCATCTAGTGGTGTAAATAATACCGAGCTTTTTGATGCTGAACCGAGACTTTGGTAAGAGAGTCTCTTTCGGGAAAAAAACGAGCTCGATCCGAGCTGATACTCTAATAAAACGAGCCCGAGCCGAGTTGAGACTTTAGGTAACTGAGACTGAGACTGCATCATGCTTTAGATTTGAGCATCATTTACATCACTAGTAAATGCACACACACACACACACACACACACACACACACACACACACACACACACACACACACACATACACACACACATATATATATATATATATATATATATATATATTATCATTACAAGTATAACCATTATAATTACTATTACGTAACAAACTAATCCACACGCACACACACAAACACCATTACACACACACACACATACACACACAAAAGCACAGTGTCGCACACTAACCCACCCACACACACACGCGCGTGCGGCGCCATGACCTCCTCGTTTAGTTGTCGTCTCCTAATCTTAATCCGAACGTAATCGAATGACTAACTAATCCTAGATTCTTTGTCTATCGAGGTGACCGCCGAACTCCGACTTCAGTATACACGTATACAATACGCTACAATATACATGTATACAATACGCTACAGTATACATGTATACAATAGGCTACAGTATACATGTATACAATAGGCTATAGTATAGATATTACGGTGATTGTTATAATAAACGCGCTAACAAAGCGATCGTAACATAGAGAAAAACTCTCTAGCTCATAACCATTATAATGCACGAAATAACAAACTACGCGAACGAGAAATAAAGTCCTCTAAATAAGAATAAACCCCTATAATATACAATAGGGTACTCTAATCTATTGTTATGTTGTGTACGCGTGTTTTCTCGCGATGAGGTTAACGTAGTGAAAATGCCTTCGAAGTACGTCTGATAATGCCTTTAGCTGGCGTGGAGTTACTTGTGCATTGTTATTATATAATACAATAGCTCAATACGACCGAACACATTTGTATATATATATATATATATATATATATATATATACCGAGTTAATATATATATATATATATATATATATATTTAGAATAATCTGTTAATTAATATTATTTGAGTATAATTCTATTGAGTGATTTTAATAACATTAGTGGACACTCTTGCTGCGATTTAATATAGTACATTTCGCAAGGTATTAGGGTATATATAATGTTCATTATTTACAACAAATGGGTTTGTTTACTTACAGATAACTATAGTTGCAAACCGGTATGGATAGCAACATGATATCCATTAATGTATCCTACTTTTTAATAAAATAAAACTAACTATATATATATATATATACTATATATATATATATATATATATATATATATATATATATATATATATATATATATATCTTCTATAGAAGTTTTCTTTTAACTATAGTTAATAATATATTAATATATACTAATATACATCAACTACATCTCACTATAGTGATAGTATAGCATATAGGCTAAGGATTCAGCTGAGAAGGCAGTAAGATGTAGGGTTCAAAATCATTCCGGACCATTAACATAGATATTATCATAATATTTAGAAGTATTCTAATTTGTTTGTGTGTAAAAATGATCTATTATAGAACCTATCCAATTGAAAGAATTCTATCCTGAAAACCTATTTGAATAGAATGGATTCCTTAACATCAGAGCCATATATGGTATAAGTAAATAACTTAATCTATAATTAGTTATATTATAATAGTTCGTGAATGGGATAAAAGGACTCCACCAAAATAAGTACTATTTGTATTTTATTACCATGACCCCTCATTATTATTTATATATGCATGTAAAAATCTAAACAAATATTCCTGAGAAGTCCAGTTGTATCCGTTATCTGTATTAATATATAATACATATATATATATATATATATATATATATATTCGCGCGCGCGAACACACGTAAACACACGCACACATAAACACGCCTCCCGCCCCGCCCCCTACTAAACACGCCCCCCCCCACGTGACCAGGTTACGTAATAGGCAAGAATCTGACTCTGACTCTGACCATTGTGGTGATGGAGGGGACTTGCATGCCCAGCGTCGAGGCGTTTATCGAAAGTATGTATACCTATATATCTATATACTATATACACATACTATTACTCTATAGTACTATATATAATAGGTCGGAGTGAATTCTGAAATAATTATGGCGGTCTGGTTATGTCTCGCGATAGTGATGTAACGTTATATGTGAATTTATTGAAATTATTGAACTTCACGTATAACGTTAAATCACTATCGCGAGACATAACCAGACGGCCATCATTATTTCAAAATTCACTCCAACCTAATATATATATATATATATATATATATATATATATATATATATTATTTGTAATTATGTATACGGTTACTATATAATAATAATATTTTATTAATAACCTAAATTATAACATAGCTAAGTATCCTTTACATTCTTACTTTAGTTTCTGTGTCGAAACATCATATACGACGTATACAGTTGTATACGAATATACACTGTAAATATACAGTATACATCTGTGTAGGGGAGGGAAGGGGGTAGTGGCCGAGGACGTAGTACACTGTTAGAAATAAATGGTATAACATTGATTAAAAAATGGTATAACCCCGTGGCGTCCTGGTATACCATTTACGGTATAACTAATTAAAAAAGTTATACCATATTTTATAAAAAGTTATACCATATTTGATATAAAGTTATACCATCATTTATTAAAATGTATACCATATATTATATAAAGTTATACCATAATTTATTAAAAGTTATACTATATTTTATTTAAAGTTATACCATAATTTATTAAAATGTATATTATATAAAGTTATATCATAATTTATTAAAAGTTATACTATATGTTATTTAAATGTATATCAGTGTTTATAATAACTTACTATTCTATATTAATAATTTATATATGGAATCGACATTTATAATGATAATTTATTTTCTAAAAACCACATATTTTGGTGTAACAATATTGTTTATTAACAGATACATTTTAAAATAAATAACGTGATACAAAATTACATAAACAATTAATGTTTGTAGGACATGTTACGTGAAACAAATAAAATTAACAATACCACTTAATAAAATACGAAATATATTATTTTGAACGAAAACCAAACAATTATCGACACACATAATAAGCATCCTCTTTTCTGATATGTGCATATATCCATGTATCCATGGAGTCATTATTTCCTGCAATTAAAATTCAAATATTTATATAAGTTATATATATATATATATAGTATACTAGAGTATGAATAATAATATTGTATATTATATAATAGTATAAATATGTATCTTATAAGAAACGTTATACAGTTAATATCATATATGATAATACTATATAAAGTATACTTTATAATTGTATACTTTATATACGTTAGAATTGTAATTAGAAAAATCAAATATATTATATTAATTACTGCAGTTATATATATATATATAATAGAGTATACTATACTTTTGAATTAGCATACGAAAAATCATAAAATAACTATAATATTAAATCTATAGTTATTAAGTAATTATTAAGTAACCTTGTCTTTATTTTCATTGTAAATTCATTTTTCAATAATTCGCAAACTCCCATCATAAAATATATGATTCCCGCATCTATTTTAGGAAATATTATATTATATATTTAATTATACACTTTATAATCTATATTTTATTAAGGAAAGAAGGATATTGATAATATTTGTACAACAGTTAACATTATTTATATATACCTATTAGTAATATTATTTAAATTTAATTACATTGTGAACTAAAAATAAAATAAATAATTGACCATATATGGATATATAGTATACTATCCATGGACTAATAAAATATAATTGCATATTTATTTTATATAGATATTTAACTAATGTTATTAATTAGATAACTAAATTACTTGTTTGATCAGTTTGCGTAGTAGCGATACCTAGTACATCAATATATTCGTCTATATATTTGTGTATATACGTTATATGCTTTATCATCCCCATCAACTCACTATTCCTCTCCGGCAGTTTTTCTAATATTTTAAATGAAATTTGAAATTCTGCAAATAATTCTACAGTTTCCTGTATATTAATAATTGGCATATAGTTATCATAATTTTATAATATATATGTATGTAATAATGTGAATTTTCTAATACAGTTTATTAATCAAAGCAAAGACCTGTTGAACATAATAATAATATAAAATAATAATAATTATAATAATAATAATAGTACCTACCCAATGAGATGCAAACCGAAGAATGATGCAATCTCACCGAGTGGAATTTATTCTATAGACAAATAACGAAATATACTTTACAGACGATAACAATATAAAATACCAGAAAAATAAACATTTACATGGCTATGGCTATGTAATTAACACAGAGCGAGACACCGAAATATAGTTTAAATTAAAGTTGTTATGTAGATATATCGATTTCTGTTACGTAATGCTAAATGCATTTAAATGTATATTACATTAATCGATATACCTATCTACAACTTTGACTTTATAACATATATATATATATATAATTATATAATTATATTCTAACAATTTAATTATATATTATAAATAATATATAAATATATTATAAAATTATATATTATATAAACTTTTATATTATTATATATAATATGATATAATTTGTATATATATATATATATATATATATAATGTAGTATAAATACCTTATGTATATTGTAATGTGTTGAAAAATAGATGCTTCTCATGTTGAGTGTAGAGTGGAAATAGAATATGTTAATAAATAAAATGGAATTATTTATATATATATATATATATATATATATATATATATATATATATATATATATATATATATATATATATATATATACATATACTCGAATAATTATAAGTATTTGTATATGAAATATAGGAAATATGTATATGTATACATATTTCCCTATGGGGAATCTATATAGTTTCTGAAAACCAGTTTAATTGCAATTAGAAGCAATACATGCTATGTCTATAATAATTTAACACAACAATAAGTAAACTGTTATATTAAGGATATTATGAAGGATACTATTATGAATTATATTCTTATACATTTTATTTTCAATCAAATATAAACTTAATTTTAAAATGTTATGGTATAATTGGTATTTCCATATTGTATACCATATAATTCATAAAGTTATACCATTATATTTAATAGCTAATGGTATAACTACAAATTACAAATGTTATACCATATAATTCGTAATCTTATACCATTTAAATTAAGCTATATGGTATAACTAAAAAAAACAAATGTTATACTATATAATTTGTGATCTTATACCATTTCAATTAATCTATATGGTATAACTAAACAAATCAAATGTTATACCATATAATATGTGATCTTATACCATTTAACGTAATTGTATGGTATAACTCGTATTTCCATATGTTATACCATATATTTCATAATGTTATACCCTTATTTTTAACAGTGTAGTGGCCGTTTTAATTAACGCTTAAATGGTGCTTGATAGGATAAAAAGTTATATATATATACAATATTTAGATAATCTAAATATCTATAATATATAGTACATTTTTTTTTTAAATAATTAATTAATTACTCTAATTTATTATATAATCATTTGTTGTCAAATTTTGACAAAAAACATGATTATATATATTTATGCTTATTTATGTGTAAGAGTATGTGTATATATATAATTATATCATCGAATCAAATAAGGTGCGTATGCATCATAAATATAATTATTTAATATTACATAATTAAAAAAATATAAATCGAATACATTACGAGACACCTATCGCATTTTCTGGTACTAGCGGCCACTACTACGGCCTTGCCTTATTTTAATGCTTTTTTTAATGCTTAATCAAACGTTTATATTATTAGGTTAAACACTTTATATATAAAAATGAAATCACAGTATTCTAGAACTATTTGATTTATATTTTATTAAAAAAATAAGAGCCTCTAATTCAGTATTTATCGATATATTAGAAATCTTCTGAGGCATATTAATTATCGGCCACTACTCCCTTCCTCCCTAAATATAAACAGTGTAAGTATACTATACAGTGTACATCTCACGTGCTCTAATGTTAATCGGCGCGCATCTTAAACCACGTGATGCAATTCACACTCGCGTGACTCATCGCTTATCCTAACCATGACGCATCGCTTAACCTAACCGTGACTCATCGCTTATCCTAACCGTGACGCATCGCTTATCCTAACCGTGACGCATCGCTTACATCCTAACCATGACGCATCGCTTAACCTAACCGTGACGCATCGCTTATCCTACCCATGACGCATCGTTAACCTAACCGTGACTCATCGCTTATCCTAACCGTGACTCATCGCTTATACTAACAATGACGTAATCACACTCACTCACGCGCAGGACAAAGAGCTATATCATTACCTGCAATACAATCAAGTTAGTCATCCACTACTACGGGTGTATATATGTGTACACGCGCGTGTGTGTGTGTATGTGTAGGTGTATGTGTGTAGGTGTATGTGTGTATGTATTTAGGTGTATGTGTGTACGTATGTGAAGGATAGTTTTGTTTACCTTATGTGTGAGGGTGCATATGTGTGAATCTGAAATATATATATAAATATGTATCGACTTATATCGACCTCGAATGATAAATAATTATCTCGTATAAAGAATATACATATATATAATTTGTATTCAACGAAATACAAAATTTGACTTGTATTGCGTTTGCATCCAAATATGACCATATAAACTATAGTATTATGACATCACTTTATCCCCATAGTAACGTATACGTACGTAACATAACACGTATTACGTCAACCCTACAAAGCTTTACGATATTATATAACATCGCACCCGCGCTATTTACCCCACTCCCCACCCCTCGCCCCACACCGCCCCGCCCCGTATAAAGATCGTCAGCCCCCCGTTGATCAGAGACCGCCGGTACATGTTAAAAGTTTCCAGGAGAGATGCGGCATAAATATGACCTACCCTGGTAAGTACTCTAGTACTCTAGTAGGGTAGGTTACATTACGTTACATTATACCCTGTAAGTTACTGTATAAGTAAAAGTTATTAACTATGCTATTATATATATGCCTATATATATGTTATAAACGTCCAATTTAATTATTATGTAATCGTTTCATGGTCTACGATATAAAGAATAAACTAAATAAGATATTAAAAAAAATATTTATATTTCTACAACCCGCGTGTTACCCCTCATTACCCATGCTACCCGTTACTACTAACCCGTCTCTCGCCTACAGTAACCCCCCGGTATACCGGTTATAAACCCTAACCTATCGTACCCACAGGTATTAGCGAGTACAAGAAGATGTACTTCGACTACAGTAAAAAGGCTAATATACCCAGGCGCTGATCACGTGACCTGCTATTGTGGGCGTGTCACTAGGTCATATACATTACGTTTAGGTTAGTAGTGGGCAGATTAGTGGTCAGTGTATACGCTAGTATACACTGGTATACACTGTATAGTGGGAAGTAGTAGTGGGCAGTAGTGGTGGATAGTAGTAGTGGGCAGTACTAGTCAGTGTGGTGGTCAGTAGTAGTAGTCAGTGGTAGTGGTCAGTGGTAGTGGTCAGTGGTAGTGGTCAGTGGTAGTAAGTGGTAGCCAATTATTGAATGTAATCTACACTTAAATTTTAATAATTAGTAATATGAATATTCTGACACGTATTATATTATCTTAACTTAAAAATATTATATATGAATACTTACTATAAAACTATTGATGTATTTTAATTTTAATAATATTATTATATATTTATATATATATATATTATGTTTATAATATATAAATTATATTAAAGAACATATGTATTAAAAATAATCATTCCAGAATTTAAAAAAACACATTATTATCACATTATTATCACATTATTTGTCATTAAGCTGTTACTAAATTAAATCCCTTTAAACCTTTACACTATTAAGAACTCCTATAACCTCTAATAACCTCGAGGTTATAGGAGGTCTTGACACTAACCACAACATTAAAAATCCCCTTATCTCCAGGAACGACACCACATACAACACCTGGTTATGGAATAACAGACGGAGACTCTGTATATAGGTTTCTGTCGTTATGTCAATAACAACGAGTCGAGACTGGTAACCACGACAACAACGATACACAGAACAGACCACTAATCGTAAGGAGAACGCTTGAAAATTATAACGCGGAAAAATAATTGGTGGAAAATTGTCGTCTGTCCGAATTCTAAAAATAAACTCAAAATAAAACTAACACTATTTATATTGTTATTATCGCCAATTTGACAACTTATTATATAGTTTATATATATATATATATTTATATACCTTATAAGGTATATACATATATATATAACTGTTATATTATAACATAAATCGAGCATACATATTATCATTAGGCAGAGTGCTATTTGTATCAATCTACGATATAATTTCGTTTACCATTTAAAACATCGGTCGCAATGGCTGCCTATAATTGTCTGTTGTTATGCAATATTGTTATTCAAATTATAAGCAGTAGTTTTAGTTGTAACAGTGATATAGCTAACAGCTAATGCCTATGACGTTAGCTACATACGATCGTGTGCGGGTGTGTGCGTATGTACGTGTGTGTGTGCGTATTGTTGTTGCCAGTATTATTATGTGTCTACCACTACTACTACTACTAACGTACTAAACTATCGGTATGTTCTGTCCTTCGCCGCCTACGTTAACAGCTTCATTAAACACATTACACCTATTGAAACCTTATGATTGCAATGTTCTCCGGTGTGGCTGTCTGCGATTCCCCAATCTGAGATTACCCCATCCGGTGTAAACATTGAATAAATACGGTTTTCTTTGGTAAACTTATCTATTATCGACCATCAAATATATACCAGTCTGAGATTACCCCCCAAACTCATTTTTTATATATTTTATTTAATATAACTATTAATTATAATAACATAAGTGTATTTAAATTCACATATTGTAATTTATATTAATTTATATAATTTATATTGTAAAAATACTTATATAGGTGATTATTACGAGTGTAGGTGATTATTACACGTCAGCCTATAGGATACATACAAGCAGTGCCTTCTTAGGATTTGAAAATGGGGGGAGGGCAAACATTCCAGAAATAATTTGTTGTTTTCATTGTGGGAAATATGAAAAACAATCTAATAAAATATATCTATTAATTTATAATGTATAATTAGGATTATGATATAATTGTTTATGAAAAAATATGATTTTTTTGTGGATAAATTTAAAAGTTGGGGCAACAAATAAAAGTGGGAGAATTGTCCACAAAATACCCCTTAAAAAGGCACCGTTAAACACATATATTTAAATCTGATTGTTAAATGTTTAATTAAATAGGTACCCTGAGTCACTGAATATATTTAAGTATACTTTACTTTCAGTATATATACTTATAAAATATATATGAATAAACACTTTTACAAAATGTCAGCACTTTAATTAAGAATAAGGTTTCCCGATATGTCATCGCGGTGTTGTATTCTATATATCCGTTAACTGTTATAAGCTCATATTAAATAGAAAACAATATATTCAATACTTATGATTTTTTTTCTTAATGAAAATTCACCAATATATATATATATATATATATATATATATATATATTATGATATTTAAACAGAAAATATTGACAAATTATTTAAAAAAAAATTTATTCTAGAAATGTCATGGAATTTAATGTAAATTCTTATAATATAAGTAAAATAGCCTTTATTACAAAATAAATCAATAAAACACCTACCCCGATATATCAATATTATTAGACTTATTATATGAACATTATAAAATATTTAAATGCAACAAAAAAACGTAGAATTATTTTTATTACAATTTGTTTGAATTTGTTTACGACTTATTTTCAGTGGTAATTTATCGTAAATGTTATAATAACATTTAGTTTTTTGATTCATTCGATAGATTAGACGAGAATATTTTCCACCGAAGAACGACAAATAATCGCAATTATAATATTAGAGGTTTTCGGTAATTTTTTATTTTACATCATTTTAATCATGACATTTTTTTTTTAATTTGACAAAATGTGAAATAATTTTCAATATATTACAATAACAAACGCTCTGCGCATGATAGCTTCATGGGTAAAAGTGGAAATATTATATTTGAGATGCCATTTTTTCAAATTATGTTACGAAACGTTGACAGTCTATCGGTATCTGGATATTGATTTTTAAAATATAATGTTTTGATATTTATTACTTAATATTAAATATCTTTCGAAACTTCACTGTTTGGTAGAATTATTTGTAAGCGAAAACACTTGACGCGGATTCAAACCTGTCCGGGATAATAAAATGGGTCTTAAAATAATATTTAGAAGTGATATTATATAATTGTATATTAATAAATGATCGGCTCTCGTTAAAACCATGGATGCCTTAACACGAGAGCGGCTTCGAAGGGACATTAGCCATATATGGTTATAAGTGAAAACTTCATCTAAGTTCATGGATGGGATGAAAGGACTCCACCAAATAAAAATAAAAATAAAAAATATACATATGTCATTGGGCGTCAACCAATAACAGCCATTAAAGTTGTATTGAAATCTCTGCTTTTGATAATAATTATAAACCTTTTACTTTTTTGTTTGCAGCCGTCATGGTATTTAGATCAGCAGGATATTTCTGTTAATGTTCCTAAATAAATATGTACGACCTCATTGTATATACAAAGTATACTTTGTTAATATATATATATTTATATATATATATATATATATATATATATATATAACAACTCTATTATAATAGACAATAGTATAGAAATATAATAATAACCGATATAACTATATAAAATACATTGTATGTGGTACATATATATTATACATCACATATATATATATATATATATATATATATATATATATATATATAACTTAAATATTGATTATATATGTTTAATATTCGTATTTATAAAATGTACGTTGTAAAGGTGATGTGCGATCATGAATGTGCCATACTTCCGGTGCAACTTCCGGTGCAACTTCCGGTGCAACTTCCGGTACAACTTCCGGTGCAACTTCCGGTACAACTTCCGGTACAACTTCCGGTATAGCGAGCATGCGCTGCGAGTGTATAACCGCTGGAATCGTTAATGGTTAATGGTTGATGGTTGTTAATTAAATGTAATATTCAATAGAAATACGGTGATAGTAACTCGAGTGAATGGCAGTTTGTGATATCCCGCAAGATCTACGAAACACGAGGAAGGCAGTTTTAGCAGTAGTATAATACTATATATATATATATATATATATATATATATATATATGTATATATAGTATACTATATATAGTATATATATAGTATATATATATATATATATCTTATAATATATAATATAATTACATTAGTCATTGCTACTGCCCACAGAATGTAAACTACTAGCCAAGGAGAGAGAATATATTCTTTATATATTCTTTATATACTATATATATATAGTATATACTAAATATACTATATATAGTATAGAAGTATAGTATACCCTATCGTATACCGTATAAGTGTATCAGAAAGTGATCGCCTAATATATCACACACATGCTACAGTCGGTAACACGGGTTACGTGGAGAGACACGTCGAGTGCAGTGATATCGATTAATCAGTGAACTAATAGGTATTGATTTAGTAGGAGAGAATCGGTAATCATTTTTAATGAGGGTATGATAACTTATAGGAGAACGTAATTTAGAAATAAAATCACGGAATTCACATATATATATATGTATATATATTTTAGTTTACTATTATAGTGGATTTATTTTTAGGAGGTGTATGGGCGATAATAATATATAGAATGTAATATTAGATGAATAATAGGAAAATATAAACACAGTCGTGACTATAGTCAATGTCGTGTACGCTATAGTAGATAGGTGATCACACACTACTACGGCAACTCCTCCATCACGTACAGAGAGAGAGAGAGAGAGAGAGAGAGAGAGAGAGAGAGAGAGAGAGAGAGAGAGAGAGAAAGAGAGAGTGAGAGAGAGAAAGAGAGAGAGAGAGAGAGAGAGAGAGAGAGAGGAATATAGTCCTTATAAGGACTAATGAGGGGGCGTGAACAATCGTTATCGCGAGGGGGCGTGTCAAAGTTTCAGTCGTAACGACTAATTTAAGTTGAGTTGGGTTGATTATTTTAAGATATTCATTATATATATAGGGGAAAGTAACCGAATACGGACATTGCTCGAATACGGACACTCTCGGTATCTCAGAAACCATAAATCCTACAAAAAAATGTTTAATGAATAACATATTCATAATTATAAAAATAGTCTAAAAAAGTATTTTTTATTTTTGAATTATACAAAATATTGCTAATATATCAAATAAACTGATTTTTTTATTATGTTTTTAAATTTATGAAAAAAAATGTCAATTCAAAACCTTCTTAAGATTATACAAATGAATCGATATAAAATATAACACTATATTATTAAAAAATAAAGCATTCTAAAAATTGTATTTTTAACTTCTATATTTTTTATTAAATATTCATTAAGTTATAAGCATATATCTAGAGGTCATATAAGTTCCTAATACGGACACTCTAAATGTCTTAATACGGACACCCTATAACCAAACAGCGCGCAGCGTAAGAACAATTCCGATTTTCATAAAAATCGCGTGCGTTATAATATTAATACCACCTATAAAGCTAATTTAAAAAAAATTATTATTTAGATACTTAAATTGTATTATTAATTAAAAAATAACAAAAATAAATAAATTATTAACTAATTAAATTATAATATATTTTTTATAAAATTAATTATAAATAACGTAATTGTAATTTGTCTGATTGATTCATCAATAATATATAGTTTATCTAGTGTTATATAGGGTGTCCGTATTATAACACAGGGTGTCCGTATTCGGACATGGGTACCGAATACGGACACACCCGTTATCTATGGAATTAAAAGATTAAATAAAATTTTAAAATTACAATAATATCTATAATCATATAATATTAATAGATTGTAATTTTTGAATACAAATAATGAGTCGTACAAAGTTAAGACCATTTATTGTTAAAGTGTCCGTATTAGGTTACTTTCCCCTATCATATATTATATTATTCAAAAAGAGTTAGTACGTATACTTTATAGAATGTGTACGTTATTATTTTAATAATAACGTATACGTTATATGTATATATATACGTATACGTATACATCGATAGATATTACGTGTTTAAATGTGTTTTATACGTTATTTTTGAATTTATACGTTATTTCAAGATGGTATTGTACGTTATTTCAAGATGGTATTGTACGTTATTTCAAGATGGTATTGTACGTTATTTTTTAACAGTGTAGTTAACATAGGTTCATAAGGCTAAGTTTATAGAGAGTCGATTTGAATATATATTTGTAGGTACTGTTGAGGAGGAAGGCATGGTAGTATGAGTTATGTGAAATAGAGTGGCTCGTCAGTAATTACATAGGTGTTATCAGTAAAAACTATAATATATATAACATATAAAATATAATATATAATTATAGGTTGACAAATTATTTTATACATTATTTAGTAGTAAATTTGATGTTTAATAAAATCTCGTAGAAAAAATACTTGTTTAAAAATATTATTTCGACATCGATAACTAATTAATTTATATAGCTTATTTAATTATATATTTAATATGCATTTATGATAATTAAGTATATTTAAATCCAAATATGGGTCAAATAAATTCAGTAATTTAAATAAAATTTAAAAATAGAAAAAATATATTACAAAAAATATGTCGTTATGTTAACATCAATTGATCTCAATGTTAGTTAACGTTGTATTATGGTAACAAATACATATTTGTATATCCTTAACATTGTGTATTGTTCTAATATTATTTTTTCTATATAAATCATTAAAATTAAAATTTCTCCTAGAATTGTATTGAAAAAATTGTTTTATTTATAAAAATATAAAGCCTATAGGTATATATATCAAATATATATTATATATTTATTAAGAATATGATAAACTTGATCTGAATTTTATTTTAGATTAACAATAAATAACAACAAATATTATTTAAATGAAAATCATAAAAAGTTCAATCTAAGAAATGCTTTAATTTGTAATAGAAATTATTGATTTTTCAACAATAAAATTCCTAGTTTGAATTCGATGTTTTACAATCCGCTCTAACGTATAGAAAATCACGACAAGGTATAGTATACTATAGTACTATATAGAAATATAGTACACGTTATACCTACTATAGTGATAACAACGGGAGCGTGAGTTTCGCTGATGTACGATTTAATTATGATTTATGAAATTAAATTCGTAAATAGCGAGAAACGTCAGATTACATCGACTGGAAGCGACCCCATTAAGCTTCGATCATCGTGACTAATAGATGACATAACTCTCTTCTCCGGTCTAAATGAATCGAACAAGCTTCCCATATACTCCGCGTCATTACTTTACGTTTAGTTTTAAAGATTAATTGTCAATAATTCTATATATATATACGGTGTTAAAATAAACTAATAATATTAATAATAAATCATAGAATTTATTATTTATATATCAATATTTAAAAAAAAATTCATTTAATTTTGTATTTTTAGTATTTTTTTGTTTATTATCTATTATTTTGATAACGATTTAATTTTATTAAAATTAAATATTTAATGTTTACAATTTAAACATTGTTTATATAAACAAAGTACAATGGTATAAGAAGATGTGGGCAATACTCTATTAAATGTTATTAAAAATGACATTATATTTTTAGATAATATGTATATAAAGTTATTATAAATATGTATTATATATATATATATATATATATATAGATTGTTATATTATATACACACCTACATACCAATATTGTTACTATACCAACGGATGGCGTTCATTGCACGTACGATAGTGGCTGGGGTGAACACACGTACACATTCATGCGTAGCCGTCACGCATGACCGCCCTATAGGGCCGTATACCACGTGGGGCCCACGTACATACATATGGCATATATAGCGAACCGCCGCTGTGTATACACACATATATATATATATATATATGTATATATATATATATATATATATATATATATATATATATATATATATATATATATGTATAGCCAGTCCCTTTAATTACAGAAATAAATATACACAAGTCTTGGCGCTATTCTCTCTACATACAGGCATACACGCCGTATGCATGCACATAAATAGCATGCTGTAGACTCACCACACATATATAAAGTGTGTGGTAAAAGTGGGGGGGGGGGCCAATACATAGGAGGTCACCCTAGATTTTAAAGTGGGGGACATACCCCCCCCCCACCATCCCCCTGTCGCAGCGCCCCTAGCGGTGGACGAGTGTAGTGCTTGCGAGTATACACATCATGCACGTAAGTGTACACTACACATTCTTATTGTATTCAATAGATAGATAGATAGATAGATCAACAGTTTATTGAATTACTGGTATATTAGTTAATTATATAACATATATAAACAAAATATATAAATGTGATAACAGTAAGACAAAACGAAACGATACATGTTTTTTTTGCAAAAAAACAAGAAATAAACGGAGAAGTAAAATAAAACATTGGATTATACGAGCAGTTGAATATATTCAATATATATATATATACTATATATATATACTATATATACTATATATATATATATACTATAGTATATTCGTATTGAATATACTCTAATATAATGTATTGCGATTACTAATCGTGGGCCGGAGCAGGTAGAACGTATAACCGTAACAATAAAACCGTAACAATAAAACGGAACATAAATAAATGTAAAACTCTATAAGTAATATATATCCCTATATTCTAAACGTAATTATGTGTAACCCATAGCGTAGTATGTATGTCCCTGTATGTATAGCGTATATTCTAATATATTATTAATTCATATAGCTATAGCAATGTATGAATTATCGAAAGTTTACGTGTATCGTATACGATAAAATCTATAGTTTTAATTTTAGTATTAGATATAATAATAAATACACATATATGTGAGATACGATATCTATATATATAATGTATGTTCAGATAACTAATATCACACCTAATTTAGGTGTCGTGTCACGTGCGTAGCTTACCACGTGACACGTGTTGTGTACGTTTTCCTTATCGAGCGGTTTAAGTAGACAACTATTAACTTTAATATTAATTGAGACATTATTAAATTCATATTTGATATATTGATAATCTAAACTGTAGAATATTGTTTATATTTCGTTATTTCGTTATTTCAATTTATTTATTAATATTTATTATTAATAATATATATATTTATTAATTTAATAACAATAACAAATTAATTTATAAAATATTGCATGTTTACAATTTTATTTTATTTTTTATAAATTCATATTTGTAGTGTTCAAGAATTCAATAGAATACCGCGGCTTACATCTGACATCATCAATATACGTGTACTATACTCTTATTGGGATATAATTATACCTTAAGGTATATAAATATATATAACAAGTTATAATAAATACATATTATTTATTATATATATATATATATATATATATATATATATATTACCAACTTATACCACGAAGCATATTATATATAATCACATCTTGTATACAATAACTATAGTTACAAATATAACTAATATCATTATTATTAAGGGTGCAAGCTGGCGTTGGGTATTACCATGTTAAAACCAACTATAGCTAAAATTCTAAGAATACTAAACTAATACAGATAATGAAGTACTTTTTTTTATTCAATAGATATTAACCTACTTCATAATAGTATTGGATTTTATAAATATAATGTATTTAAAATTACGAACAAAAAATAGTTTTAAATAGTTTATAAAGTATAATATAATATCCTCTACAATTTATATATTATATTACATGTTATTTATATATAATCATTTTTTTTATTTATATAAATTTCGGATTATAATATTAATAATCAAAGAAGTAGTAGGATGGCCCACAAAAGGAAGGAATGGAAAGTATTTGTTATGAAGAAAACGCGCCTCCACGGCTACCAACGCTAAGGGACCAAGGTTACAAGGTTATTAAATAAAGTGCATTATAGATGGATAGGTTATGAGTAGTATATTTTGAATGTAGTAAGGATAGAATATTGTGAATAGACTAAGGTTCTTTAAAGAGGATCCACATTATCATATATTTTTATAAAATGATTAAGTTAGATATTATTCTATAATGTAAAATAACCTAATAGGTCTTACATGATATATATATATATATATATATATATATATATATATATATATATATATGTATATATAGATCCATAGTATAGGCTGTAGATAAACTATAATTTAGGTTTATTAATAAGTATTACAAATTATATATTATTAATTATTACCTACCACTTATAATTGGTATAATCATATCAGATTTCATAATATCAGGAATGATATATATTTGTAATGATTTATCAATATTGTATGTAGATAATACATATACCATGATAACAGTTTTCATAAATATAAGCGTAGGCTAGGTAATTAGTTTATAAGTAGTCCTCACAGTTGTAATAGATGCATTCATTACATTTTATAGTGAATATTGCTTGGCGAAGAGGATTTGTATTATTAGCTATATAAAAATAGTTAACTATTTCCTTCCAATCGTCATTTATCGTCACCTATACAATTCGCGTATCGTCATATTTAATCATCTCAATTTATTATAGATCATAAACGTATATTATAACAAATAGAGAAGTTGAATTAAGAAGAATATATAACATTTTATATATATATATATATATATATATATTATATATAATATATATATATATATATATTTGTTGGTTATGGATAGAAGATAATATAACATTAATATAATATATTTTATTTGTCTATATAATGGGGGATAATAGAGTCCGCACATATCGATTATGACATGGGACATTAATATCCGCACATATCGATTATGACATGGGACAATTGAGTCCGCACATATCGAATATGACATGTGACAATGGAGTCCGCACATATCGATTATGACATGGGACATTGGAGTCCGCACATATCGATTATGACATGGGATAATAGAGTTCGCACATATCGATTATGACATGGTACAATGGAGTCCACACATATCGATTATGACATGGGACAATGGAGTCCGCACATATCGATTATTACTTGGGATAATGGCATCCTCATATATCGATTATGACATGGGACAATGGAGTCTGTACATATTGATTATGACATCCCAGTAAGCCAAATTTAAAAATAATTTGTATGATATTTTTAAATGATATTTAAAAAAAAAATTGGCAATTTGTAGATTTTTGCGAACATTGAAAATAATTTTCAATTATTTACGTAAATTATTCGAAAATCATTTGCAAACTTGGCACATCATATTTCAGAATTTAATAAATATTTAGTCAATAATCAAAACATTTGCAAATAAAAATAAAGATCTGGAGAATATATAAAAATAAAATATATTGTTTTATGTAAGCCTAGAATAAATATATTAATATATAAAATAAATATTTTTTACTTCATTTAATGATTCAAAAATAAGTTGTACTGAATAAACAGTGGTTTATTAATTAGTGTTTACAGACCTATCCTCCATAATTTTTGAATTCTATTAATAATAATAAATTTTATTGCAGATAATTATTTAAATTAAAAAAAAAGTCTACTTTCTATTATTTATTTATGATTAAATAAATAATATATAATATGATAGAAATATAAATAAAAATTAAAATAAATTTAAAAATAGAAACCTTTTATCTATTATATATTTATTTATTTAATTATAAATAAATAATAGAAAGTAGACTTTTTTTTAATTTAAACAATTATCTGCAATAAAATTTATATTTTAAAATTTAATTAAACCTATAATCTTAATATATTAATTAATTTATATTAATGGAAGATTTTCAAACATCGTGTTTTATTTTCAAAAAAATACAAAATGGGCGTTTTATTAGCAAATGATTTTCGTAAAACTTTCAAAAATCATTTTCGTATTATATGCGTAAATTATTTTCATAAATTTTACAAACTTTGCATTTTTTTCAAATTATTTTCGAAAATTTTCTAAAATCATTTTTTTTATTATTTTTAAATATTTTGCAAACTGCGTGTTTAATTTTTTTTTTTAAATACAGAAATTTACGTAAAAAAATTAAATAAATTTTAAACAAATTTAAAATTTTGGTTTACTGGGATGAGAAAATGAAGTCTGAACATATCGATTATTACATGGGACATTGGAGTTAGAACATATTGATTATAATTATAACATGGGATAATGGATTAGAACATGTCGGCTGGGATGTATCTAAAATGTATCTATCTTATATTGAAACAATTATCGAATTTGAACTAATATTTATAAAGTTATATAATATTATCTAAAAGTGACCAAATTACCCACCTTTTCCATATTATATGTCAACATATTCTACATTTTACATAAATAATTATTATAAAAATAAATATGTGAAATTATCATTTACATATTATATTATATGTATATATATATATATATATATATATATATATATATATATATATATATATATATATATATATATATTATGATAAGTATAAACATAGTAATTACATTTACTTAGTTTATTACTACTATATTAGTGTACACTAGGGATGTAAATGATGCCGAGCTTTTGATGCCGAGCCGAGACTATTGGTTTTTGATGCAGAGCCGAGACTTTCATTTTCGGAATAAAAAACGAACTCAGGCCGAGCCGAGAATCTAGCCAAACGAGCCCGAGCCGAACCGAGACTCTAACCAAATTAGCCCGAGCCGAGTTGAGAATTTTACAAAACATTACCGAGTCGAAATGATGCTTTTTTGAAATTACATTGTAATGCTAATTTTTTTATATTACACATTTACATCAATTTAAAAAAAATAATCTGCGCCAACTTCGCGATTCAGATAATAATAATGTAAATTTCATCTAGTGGTGTTAATAATACTGAGCTTTATGATGCCGAGACTTTTGGTTATTGATGCCGAGCCGAGACTTTCATTATCGGAAAAAACGAGCCCGAGCCGAGACTCTAGCCAAGCGAGCCCGAGCCGAGACTCTAGCCAAGCGAGCCCGAGCCGAGCCGAGACTCTAACTAAACGAGCCCGAGCCGAGTTGAGACTGTAGGTAACTGAGACTGCATCATGCTTTAGATTTGACTGGCATCATTTACATCACTAGTGTACACCATCGATGTTGTACTTACCTACATCAGTGATTCTAAACAATGGCTGTAGGCCTAATGAACCCCCCACGACGTGGGGCCCACGTGAATGCCTTAAATGGCTAGGGGACATTACTAATGTCACATTAGGGGGTCATTGAAAAAAAATGTCTATTAAAAAAAATAATAAAAAAAAAGATTATTAAATTTATCTCCACTAATATTATATATATTATGTCTTTTAACTTGTTATAATTTAAAAATGTACTAAAATTAAAAATTAAAAATAAACATTTAACATTATTTTGTATAATATATAAGTTAGTAATTTATTTAAATTTCTAAAATGTAATACCTAAATGATTTATATATCAGTTTTATTGTTATTAAAATAGCATAGTTTGATCAAAATAGTAATAGATAGAAATTAAAATAGCATATTTTTTTTAATTTAAAAATAAATTATTTTATAAATAATTGTAGGAATGCCTACATATATTCTTTACCAATATTTCAGTGAATAGGTTATTTATATAATAAATTATATTTAATTATTTTATTCTACAGGAAAGATGCCATCATCAATGAATTAAATGCATTTAGTATTCAGTAGAATATCTTAAATTAGTATTTATGCAGTCATTTGCAAATTCACAACTACCAATGTACATTATATATATATATACATATATGTTCTCAAGTTTTTACAAATGAAGTTTTGATACTTTCACGCGTGAAATATCATTTAACGTACATGCATCCCAATAAAGAAAATAAGAGCCTAGATTATTTTAAAAACCTTACAAATAATATTAGTTCTAGTTAAATAATAAAAAGGCGTTATATCATGAGTCATGATGATTCATGACCAAATATCAATCTCGAAAAGGGTTTAAAACTCTCTTATAAAATATAATTAATCATCGATAAAACGGGTACGCAGAATACTGTCGGTGAAACTTTGATAACACCAATGATAAGCGAAACATTGAAAGAAACTTATATAGAAAATCGTGAATTATTAAAATCAATACCTCTTAATAATGATAGGTTAATGATAAATTAATGATAGATTAATTGACTCCTACCACTTCAAATATAATTTACGAAATGAATGATGACAACGAGAAGAATAAAAGGAGTTGCTGCTTTCTTAAAAAAGGATATACCTTCACTATGATGCTCATAGAGAATATCTTATAGAAACACTTTTAAGTTCAGAACTATTTAGCTCTTTGAATATTATTATTAAAACAATAAATGAAATTAAAAGAAATAGCCTTCACGATAGAATATTTCAACAGCAATGTAAAGATAATGGTTAATACTATACAAGAGTATTCTTACATACATAATTTAGATGTCTATCTAAAGGCAAACGTCTTATTATATTCCTTGAATTGTACTTTTCTATTCATGAACACATGAATACATTTATACGAATATGTATTCAAAATTAATAAAAAATAGAATGTGACCTGGCATACCTTTCTGATATTTTCGAAAAATTAACCATACTTAACGTTTCCAAAGATTTTCCGTTTTTTTTGCTTCGCAAGATCTTTGACGTTTCTCTTCAACATTAACATTAAGTTAACTTAATAAAGTCAAAAGGTATTATAATATTAATATATTTATAGAATATAAATATAAATTAATTATATAAGAGAGAACTTGGCCAGAACAAACTTGGATTAATTATCATAGATTATTAAAATATAAAATTTTTTAAATAAAGATATATTAAAATATGTATCTCACCTTAAATATTTAATAACAAATATAAAATGTTTGAAGATTTCATTAAATTAGATATACCTTCATATATAATTTAAAACAATGAATATATTTCCTATTCTATTCTACTGGCATACAAGAAGAATTATACGATACAAAATTACATTCCGAACAGATAATTATACTTCGTTTAGGCTAAGATATTTTCTATTTAACTTACACTTTATTTCTTATTTTTTCTTACTGTTATCACATTTATATATTTTGTTTATATATGTTATTTTTTCTATTTTAATATATAACCAGTAATTCAATAAACTTTTGATCTATCTATCTATATAAAATTATATTTAGTAGCATTTACAAATTCTTATTTGTTCGAAAAATGTAATTATAATATATTATTCTAATTTTAAATTATGTTTAATATAATATATAATTTATTATTCTAGTTTTAAATTATGTTCAATATAAAATATTATTTTAGTACAACAAATGTTATCCTTAGAAAATATTTATACTTTATACTTTTGACTTTATAAAGTAAGTAAATACATTATCAATCAACAACTTATTCTAAGTTAGAATACTTACCTAACTAATATCACTATTATAGGTTGCAGCACGGTTATGTAATATTTAACGAAATCAAGAAATAAGTTAGGAATAAGCGATAACGGTGACTTAAGAATGATGCTCGCTTCAATAGATCCATACATTGAAGAACTCGATGGTAAACACCAAGCACAAGGATCTCATCAATACCGTTAATTTCATTTTTATATAATACAAATTTTTAATAAAACCTGTGTTAATTTATTAATATAAATCATTATCTTTGACGATATTATATATATATACATATATCATGGTCACTTTACTTTATATTTAGCCTTCTACTCTTGAGGATGAAAGAAGCTATTCTAGTATATTATTTGCTACACGATGTCTGAATACACTTATACGATACATGTGTATGTATATCGAGGCGGGGTGGGGGGCATTGTTAGCGCAACAAAAAAAGGGGGCATTTGTAAAAAAAAGGTTAAAACCACTGATAACATTACCACATATGTAGGCAGCAACAGAACTTATTATAGTAAACAAATATATTTTATGTCAAATGATAATAATATTCTACATCGATGACATAAATTATTATTATGAAAATACACACACATATATATATATATATATTGTATTATACAGAATACACAGAGTAATTACAATTCTAATTAGTCTATTACTACAATATGAGTGTATACACGGATACATTTACTGTGTGGGATCATGGCTGATCTATCGCGAGATACAAGTTATGTTATACATTATGTTATATGTTCACTTATAGCGGCTAATTTATATTACATAACCTCTAGTATGGGGAAATAATGTTAAATATTTCACATCTAAGACGTAGTAATATGTTGGATGTAGTATACAAACTTAATCTTGAATATATTTATGCAAAAAACTTTAAAATTATATTCGAGTAATTAAAGATATCTAAGTTGAATATAAATAAACATTTAGATAACACGAAATGTACGAATACTACGTAATATTATTTTTCATTCGATTATATAATTATATATTTCAAATAACAAATACAATTAGTTAATTAATTTATTATACACGCGCGCAGATAGATATTAATATATAAAATGAGTTTGTATAAAAACAAATGCTTGCAATCGCGACGAAGAAGATGATAACGGGTGTGCGTCCCTTATTTGCCCCCGGGTCCCCCCCACTTGATGTTAGAGAGTCCTTGGAACTGTCGCTTCAGGGAGCCGGTATCCGCCCAATCAGAATCCAGGTAGGAATCGTCGGCCGCGGCGTCCAGTTTCTATTGCGTAATGTGGTGATGTTATTGTTATTATTATTATTATTATTATTATTATTAAGAACAAAAATAACCTCAAGTGAATTAATCACCCAAGGTTGTTATAGAAGTTTGGGAAGGTCTTCAGAAGCTCAGGTGAAGTTCATAAATATTCAATATATATTTAAAGTATACTTAGAATATTACGATGCTTCTTTTATATAGCAATGTATTTTATTTCTATTTTCGATACATTATACAATATACTTTATTTCTGTTTTATGATAATTTTAATTTCGCATTATTCATTTTTATTTCAATAACGTATGTTATCGTTAGTGAATATTTATACTTTAGACTTTAGACTATATATTTGCTTAAATAAATAATCAATCAATCAAACTATATTAAGTAAATGTAAATAAATATTTTTATATTAATATTATTATAATTATTATTATAAAATTTTAATTTTAACGCATAGGCAATTGTAGAAGCACAGCTTATCGAAATAATTACACACTCTATTAAATATTATAAGCTAGTTATTGTTATTTCCTATTGTGTGATTTGCTTTGTTAGGTTAGCTATTAGATAACATGTAGGACGGGGATGTGTAAATCATATTTATAATATATATATAACTTATATGAAATATAACTTGGGTATGTATAATATAATTAAAGAATACTATATAAATTATAAATAATTATTATAATAATACTAATTATCATTAATATGAAAATCTAATTAATTATCTAATTAAGTGAATAATATAGTATCTTATAATTAAAAAATACAGACAATATAAGAAATTATCTAAGAAAAAATTTACGAATAAATGTTTTCTATAAAAATAAGTATGAAATTTAATAAAATTATATTGAATAAAAATCACAAATACTATTATTCTAATATAACAATACTAATATTATTTTAATATTTTAAAATATTTGTATAAGAATATATTCTGTTCTAGAGTATTCTAGAATAGCAAGCTTTAACAATTCTAAATGTAACCCTACCACCCAAGTGCGTTAACAAAAATAGTAGGTTAGTATTTTATATATTTCTAGAGTTATAGTGTTTTTAAATAAATCTTTTTAGTTAACATTTTTTTAACTCTATTTTTAAATTTTGTTATAAATCATACATCAGCTACCTTCACCACCACGTAAACATGTGTCGTCTCCCCTATAACCTTCATCTCCTCCTGTTTGTTGTAGTAGTAGGCCATCATGTTCTTCTTCTCAGCCTCCGAGACGATTGCTTCGCGGCCCGGCGGTCCTTGTCCCATCTGAACGGGGGCAGCGGGAGGAGGGGTTAAGTAAAGGGAGGGGGTTAAGTAAATATGGCTCGTTGAACACATGATGCTATGGTAGTATGTAGCTATCTGGCGATACTCTGTATATATCATGCGATTGTTTATTTATTATTATTATTTATTTGATTTTATACACTTCTATATGATAATTAACAAGAGTTTATAAATGTTTAAATTTAACACATTAATACAAGATAAAAAGTAAAATGATAATATATGCTCGTGATATATTGAATAACAAACAACAATACTTAGGTATTAATGTTCTGTAAATAACGTTCACTATGGTAGCGTACCCGTTGATTCATTAACTTTAAACACGAGAGCTCTACGCGGGATTAATGTATATTATGTAGTCATGTGATCATTCGTATGATGAAGAGTATCGGATGTTAATTATTTTGAAATTCTATATTTTTGATGCAAATTATTCTGATGATTTCTTCATTAACAATGACACAATGACACAATGACACTATGTACACACTAGTGACACTACTTGATATATGTGTTTAATGATGAATGAGAAGCAGGTTGTGTATTGTATTGTGCACGATAATAATAATGTCTAACAATTTTTAATTTGTATTACTAATATTTTTAAATTGAATAGATCTACAAATATCATATGTGGTAGGTAATAATACTTTATATACATATATGGTGGAAAAATAATTGTAAACTTTATTTTATAAAGATAAAAAAAAACAATTTAATAAATTATTAAAACATAATTATATATATTATATTTATTATATAATCTATAAAGATAAGGAATATACAATTATTATCTAGTTTATTTAATCACAAAATGTATTAAATATAAGTAGAAATGTAGCTGCGTTTTAGTCAGAATTACAATTTACTCTATATCTAGCCTTTCAAATAATTATTAATAATAACTTATTATCAAATAATATTATAGCTATACTATAATTTTTTTGATAATAATATATATATATATATATATATATGTATATATATAACTTAATATAATTATGAATAACATTATAACTAAATATTTTAATATGATGGCGTTAATAGATACAATTATATTTCTATATGTACCTGTACGAAATAAAATAAAAAGTTTCTGTCTATTACTATATATGAATTATATTATATATTATAAATATATCCATGTTTATAGCAATACATATATCAGGTAAATATAATAATAGAAATCTGCTGAATGCACTGAACAGTATACTGTTGTGTGCACAATATGTTGAAGTAACCTATGTATTGCCTATCTATGTACATGTAAATGCATGAGATGGAAACTTCCACTTATTGTAAATGTTTTATATTTAATAATGAAATTTTAGAATTAATATAAATATCGCATATATTTATGTATTGAATTTAACAGTATGATTTTTATTTATCGAAACTGCGATGAATAGAAATTATCAAGTATGATTAAAATTATCATATTAATATACTATTAATATAGTAATGTAGTATTACGAAAATGATTCAGAGATAATACTATTTATACTCGAACTGTTAAAGAGTATGATACGATAACATTTTATTTTAAATTAATAAATAATTAAAAAATTAAATATTTATAACGAAAGTTAAGTCTTAATTTAAAATAAATATTAAAATTATTTTAATAAATATTGCTTAGGTTATAAAAATGATGAAATCAAAAGAATGTCTATTATAACTTTAAAACTCAATAAACGTGATCTATTTTATTCAAGATAAAAGTTGAATCCTTATTTTATAAATATATAAACGGTGTATAAACTATAAATGATTATTCTGAATAGTTAAATATAATTAGTTAAATCGTAAAATATAATTAATTAAATGATAAAATATAATTAGTTAAATACTACAATATAATTAGTAAAATAGTAAAATATAATTAGTTAAATAGTATCAAATTAGGGTGCGATATTTGTAACATCTCAATGTACCAGTACCCAGTACACAGTACCACAGTCCCAACGCACCATAGTACCAACATCACATCTGCATGTTAAATGTATAAGCATACATGAATAAAACCTCTCTATATCGATGGATGGTTGAGACTGTGGTACGTTGGGACTGTGGTACTTTGGGATGAGACGACGAAAAATTAGTACCATCTGAGTTTACATGTATAAGCATACAGATGGGACTGTGATACTGTGGTACGTTGGTATGTTACAAACACGCACCCTTAGAGCTACTAATCAAAGCAAACACACACTAATTATTCACAACTCCGTTGGACGGTTATAATGAGAAGCTCTCTCAACTGTGAACTACATCTAAATAGAGTGTCGAGCGCGTAAGTGAAGCGTGTAATACATGCGAATATTGCATACAATCGCTTACTACATATCCATTACGGTTACTTAATGTTGACTTAATGTTGACTTAATGTAGACTTAATGTAGACTTAATGTAGAATTAATGTAGATTTAATATAGACTCTGTTAGTAGATTACCTTTTGGATTTTGCAAACGATCTTAGTTTTTTCATTTTTTCCGATGAAATCAGCGAGTTTCTTTCCGCGGATGAGTTCCTTACCCGCCCACCAGATGGAGCTGTTTTCTAACGGTAAAACATCTAGAGAAGCCTGTATAGAATCAAATCAAATGCATTAATAATATATATATATATATATACAACTGCCTGTGTAGCTCAGTTGGCTAAGGCGTTAGACACACAAGCAGTAGGATGCGGGTTCAAGCCCAGTCCGCACCATTAAAATAGGTCTTAAAATATTATTTAGAAGTGATCTTATATAATTAAGTAAACATAAATGATCGGCTCTCGTTAAAACCATGGATGCCTTAACAAGCGTAATTTGATTTATACAAATGAATTAATAATCGAATTGAACACACATTGTATGTGCAAACAGAGCATCGTTAAACATTTTATAGCGGACTCACTATACTTTATATTGGGTAGGAATAAATTCACGAGAACAAAATTAATTTATTTCTTAATATTATTATATATCATATATTTTACTTTTATTATATATCATATATATTACTATCATTAAATATTATTCATATATATGTTACGCTTAATATTTGTAATTTACAAATGATTATATTAATAAAAAAGATACTAAAATTGATATTACATAGTAACATAAGAATTCATAGAATTTTTGATTCTTATTTTTATTTTTATATAATTATTTCAATATATATGTGATTTCTATAGATAAATATTATTACTAAAAAATGAATACATTACTTATATTTTACCGATTTATAAAATTCAAAACCAATCTTATGTAGTAGATAATATGTATATATGTCATTATATTATCAGTGTATGCAATCGGCTCTATCTTTCAATGAGAACAGTATCTAGAGATACCATCTTATTGATATAATTTTAAATGTTCTTCCTTTATATTATTTTTATTATTCATAAATAATATATATATATATATATATTTACTCCAATATAATTTATGTTAATTTTTAATTTAGAATAAACATATAAATAAGTGAATGCACATTATATAATATATAAAACGTATATACACGTATACATGAGATATAAATCATGATAGTAATATTCAAATCAGTTTAAAATAAGAATAATTATTTGTCTATAATTACAATATATACATCGTGTGTTTACAATTTGTGTTCAAATCATGACAAAGTTGTAGTAAGGTCTAGAAATTGTCTTCGTGTTTTTATTAAAACATAAATCTATAAAATATATAGTCATTATGTTGTATCAATTCGTTTATGCATATTTTCGTATTCAAATATATATTAAAATGCAATATAAATTATTACTTACTTTCAACAAATTAAAACATATACAAATATATGCGTATATTGAAAATAATTGAATACTAGAAATATATATATATATATATAATTTAAATATAACAGTGATAATTGTACAGAAAGTCAGCAAATAATGAATGACAATGGTTCTTTATAGTGATATATACACTTTACACTCTCTCTGTAATGGCCTGAATCACTGACCCCTACTGACCCCTAGTTTCCTGAATCAGTGACCCTTAGTGGCCGGAATCACTGACCTGTTGACCGCTGAGGTCCTCGATGTTGTCAAACTCCGACCGGATGGGGTCGTGTTCGGGCAACTGCATCGGGTACACAATCATCACCGCGCCCCGCATCACATCAATGGCGGCGCGTACGATTGTCAAGGTCATCGGCTTGTTGACCTCTACTAGTTTCTGCGGTGTTGTCAATGTTAACTATGCTGATGTGTACGTGTCTAATGTTAATAGGTTATATATATATATATATATATATATATATACATATATATATATACACTTTATAGGGTTAAGGTCATCGTCTTATCAAGTAGTAGCTGTGTTGTTGTTGAGGGGCGGCAAGATTAATTATTGTTATTAACTATGTTGATATATATGTGTGTAAATTTATGTCTATATATACATATATATATATATATACATTTATCAATAAAACTACAGACTTCATAAATAAGGTATTGATTTCTATACATTAAAAAAATGTCCCTATAATTAGAGTAATCTTTCTCTGTATGATATTCTATATATTGCGTTAAGTTACAAAGAGATGTATAGCAACCTTCGACACCATATCTTTGGCTTCTTGCAGGGTTTTCGTCAAAACTTCTGCCATGTTTGGCATAGGAGCTGTACAATTGTAAAACTATATTCAGAATTACTATAATAGATATTATTATTAGTAGTATTATTATTATTAATAATTTAAGATAATTAATATTTTTATGTAAAAATTAAATTATCAAAAACATTTAATTTTTTAACAAAATAAATGTTTCAATATCGATAATTATATCCAAATATTGCATAATAATTATATCCATCTATTGCGTAATAAACGTATAATCCATACAGATTGTTATTTAACGATGTGGTTTAGAGACTCCTAAATAACAACACATCTATCGGGCGGCTTAGCAATATTACTAGGCTAATAGGTGATTTAAATTCTTGTCCTCACTATACATATACATCGATGATACAGTTCGTATATCACCAGGACGTGCATTTTGTGTGGAACTTTTCATACGCATCCGATATCCAGTTCACTGCTAATTATTACATAATATGTTTACTGTCTGGCTAATTAGGCCGACTATACTATATATATACTACTACTATCGACTATATTCAACTATAGGGCACTATAGTGCGTTCGCATTCGCATTCCGTATTAGCCGGTACTGAGTGTCACGACCATTATAAGCACCACTAGCCTTAGGGCATACGTCTCATGGGTTCGTTTAGTAATAAAGCCTATACTAAACCCTCACACTGTCTCTTTACAATATAACTAATTTCATCGTTATAAACGCAAAAGAATAGTACACCGTTAAACATGAGGGTACAGCGAGTACCTTTTTTAGGGTGTAAGTAGTGTCCCCGGGTACAATTTGGGTAAAGGGTACAATTTGAATAAATACGATCAGTACCCTAAAAATGAAAAAACTGTACCCTGAAGACTTTTAGCTGGTTGTACCCTAATTATATGATACCGTGTACCCTAATGAAATTGTATGATATGTACCATAATTGAATTGCATGATATGTAAATATAATAATCATGTACCCTAATATTTAACATATATTTACGCTAAAAATATATATATTATACCCTAGTGAGTTTAAAAGTCGTGTCACCTATGTAGGGTACATGGTAAATTGTTGTGATATTTTAATGATCTGTACCCTATACATTGAATTCGCTGTACCCTAATTGTTAACAGTGAAGTTTTCTGAATATCGTTAAGTGAGATATCATACTTGTTGTGTAGTATGCATTTACCAAGTCTGGTGTGGTAGGGTATGAGGAAAAGTAGGGTTTGAGGAAAAGTAGGGTTTGAGGAAAAGTAGGGTATATATATATATATATATAATATTATACCTTACCTTACCTTACCAGGTCGAGCTTGCTCGGCAGAAAATAATATTATACTTATATTATAATATTTATATTTCGACTGATATCTTTTATAACTTTTAAACTATAACAGTGTGACTAGACTTGTACCCAGTACAACGACGCTAAAACTAGGCACGCGTGTGTTCGTTCTATCATAAAGCTTATCCTAAACCCTCACAACGATCTCTTTTTATCGTTATAAGCGCAACAGAAGAGTGACTAGACGTGTACTACGATAGCGATGCTGAAGCCACTCACCGAATCCGTTACGACGGCCTAGTTTATCTTTGTGCACGACGTGGCCACCGGAAGGGGCGCAACTCTTCTCCCATTTGTCCACCAGGTGTAGCTCGTCTATCTGTGTACATGACGACGATGATGAACATGGTGATGGTGATGGTGATGATGATGATGATGATAGAGGTTTATTAAATAGCAGTAACACGGGCGTTCGAGGCACGAGATCATGCATTTAATATAATATGATACGATCTAATAATACAATGACAATAAAATTTTAGATCTAGAATTTAGATTTTTTATAAATATAAATATATGATATATACCGGGCAACGAAATTCACACTATGCATTCATACTATAGTATGAATATAACAATAGGTTTACATTTTGATAACTAAATTCATAAGTAGCTCATTATGTAATGTAATCGAGATAGCTGATGCAGCACGATCAGCGATAAAGAATATGAGTGGCTATGTAAAATGTACACTATATATATATATATATATATATATATATATATATAATGATATATATATATTGATATTATACTTATAAATAAATCATTGTGCACAAGTTCACCGATATTCGTTAATAGATATATATCGTTATGGGAACTTAAACGATGAGAATGTATCATCGTATTTCGTTGAGGTTTTAGCAGACGCCGCGGTAATCAATTATACTGTAAAATCATCGTCTTACGCCAAACGCAATGGAAACATCGTCGATTGAACGATAGCTTAAAAAAACGTTAATTAATTGGTAATCTAACTAATTAGTATAACTAAGTATACTATTTAAATAAATCGATATACTATTTAGTTAGTAATCTTTAATTATTGTGGTCTTAATATCTTTAAATCTTTAGTTATTATGGCTCAGGAATCCGATTTGATTACGCGGGGTGAAGCGTACATAGTAAAGAGGGGGTGCGGGGGCGAACCTGTTCATCGGTGAGACCCTGCATGTTCGGCGGCAGCGTGATACCTACTGAGGCTAGCTCTTCCATCTCTGTATCGAGGTAAGTAGTGTGTAGTTGGTAGTATAATGATGATGATGATGATGATGATAATAATGATAATAATAATAATAATACTGATAATAATAATAATGATAATGATAATAATAATAATAATGATAATAATGATAATATTATTTAATAATATTTATTGAATAAATTGAATGAATGAATATTAATGAATATTTATTTACCGAATATTGAATTAATATACAGAAAGATATTCAGAAGCTATACGTAGCCTATATTAAAAGAATATCCGTATAACAAAAATATCAAACATAATAATACGATAATAATTATGAAATAAGAAAATATAATAATAATAATGGTGTAATTCAAGCTTATTTATATCGAATATACACATTAATAGTAATAATAATAATAATAATAATAATAATAATAATAATAATATTTATTAAAGGGGTTTCACACCAACTCGAACGCAAATATTAACTCTAATAATTAGACGTTAAAGTTTAACTATAATATTTAAATCCAATATTTAAAATAATATAAATGCTTATCTGTAAAAGGGGTTATACGCAAACTTGAACGCAATTATTAACTCTAAAAAAGTAGTTGTAAAACCTCTTTTAAAAAATATAGTTAAACTTTAATCTCTAATAATTCGAGTTAATAATTGTGTTCGAGTTGTTGTGAAACCCCTTTTAGAATAATTTTATTTTTTTTCTGTTTCGTTTTCTAGTTTATAATATAAATATGCTTCTTTCTCCTAAAGGGCTTCACAATATTATAGCTGATATGTTCTGTTTTGGTCGCTAGTAATTAGACTACGATACAGTCATTAAACGTATCATAAAGTGCGTCTACTTATTATAAAATGTAATATCTTTCGTTACCTATGATTTTAAATGTAACACCTTATAATAATAGCGTACTAGACTAGTGTATATATAAAATATATTTTTTATTAATTTATATTATATATTAAATCAATATACAATATGTAATTATCACAATAATTATTTTATTATAATACAGATAACAATATAATGCGTACTATATATATATATATATATATATATATATATATATATTATAAAATAAGTGAATAGAACATCATATCAGCTCAATATCCCTACAATGGTTACATTTTGTACTCCGAGCTAGATGATACTTAGTGGTATATTATATTATATTTCAGCGATTACATATTTGAATCAAAGATATCAACGATATTGATTTATGTATGATAAAAATATAAAATTGCATTCATATTTTAAATTGTATTTCTATATTAAAAATAAAATTTAAATTACGAATTTATTTATTAGGTTCGAATTGAAAGATGTTTTTATATTATTTATGTTGACATTCGAAATAATATAATCATTATACAAAAATAAATGCAAAACTTGTTTTTAAATCAATGATTACAATATCATTATATTTAATTCAAAATATAATCATTTGTTATATTTTGATATTGAATTGATGATATTGAAATGATTGAAAATGATACAAAAACGAGTTTTTGCATATATTTTTGTATATAAAATAAATGTGTACACTGGACCATGTTACAATATGATAAAATATAATCAAGAGGAAAATAAAAATGTCACAAAATATATATTAGTAGAATGTATAAAAAAATACGTATTAGTCCTGTCCTTGCTATAAAGTTTATAATAAACGTTATACATATATTATAATTTATATTATGCTAAGTTATATAATATAGTATTTAATTATAGTACACTACTACTATAGTAACAACTATTAATATTTAATATTATAATAATATTAAATTTAAATAATATTATAGTTTTAATATTAAAATAAGTATAGCCAAACTCAAAATAACTTATTTAATATTTATTAAATATATATATTATAATAATATTATCATAATATTATATTAAATATATAAAATTATGATAATAATAATTTTCTCACCTGGAGCAATTCTAGATACTTTGAGACGACCATTGTATATAGGTATTATTTCTGTCAATAAAGTATCTATATCTATATTTGTAGTAGTTTCGTATAAAAATTGACTCTCGTCACCCTTTTTAATATGTAATATAACCATATTAATTATTTTAAATAATATTTATTAAAGTTAATCAAAGTTATAAAATATATTTGATTTATATTAATAAAATGTTAATATATGTTAATGTATTATATATTATAATAGTATTATAATCCTGTATTCTATATATATATAAATATTAATTTAATAATGTGGTAATAATTATGTATATTAATATTTGTACAAAATAATATGATAAATTCTAGAATGCGATAATAAACAAATTAAGAATAACAATATTTTGAAATATCCTTGGATACCATTGGAGAAATTAGTATTTTTAATTTAATAAATATACATTATAATTTAAAGATAAAAATACACCAGGGAGACCATAGACATAGGAGCGAATTCGCTCCTATGTCTATGAGGGAGACACATAGATTTAGAGAACCCTAGGTAGAGAACCATGTACTCTGAATCTATGGGGAGACATTACATAATTTATTTTGAATATAAAGTTTTAATCATAATTTTGATCCTTGTATATTAATATATATTATTTGTATTAAATATATCATATGATATAATAATTATATAATAAATATATAATAAATATATATTTACATAATTATAATATAATAGCATATTTTTAATTACTATAAAAGTTATAATTAATATGTAATTTATCAAATTTAATTATAAATGTATTTGTACAATCCCAGATATTTATATTGTACTAATAATAATATATATATATATGTGTGATGACATACATATATATATATATATATATATATGTATGTATTTAACCTATAGGTATTAACTGTATTATAATGTATTACTAGATAATATTAGATATATCTACAGATACTATCTATTAGATAGTACTATAGTACTTAGATAATTAACACTGTTGCAACTATGGGCGCCGGAACAGGGGGGGGGTTGGGGGGTTGCAAACCCCTTGGAAAAATAATGAAGGGGTTTTGATATCTAAAACCACCCCTGCAATTTAGGTAAAATGAAGGATTTTTTCTGTATATTAATATAATTATTTTATATAATAATTATTATAATCTCTGTGATGATTATATGTTAGCAGAAATTAATAATCTTATCATAGACATTATAATTAAATTATAATGTAACTCTATAGAGTGAATCATTATAGATCAAATGTCTATGTATTTTATATTTATAATCTATTATATTTGATTATTCATTAAAAAAATATAATAAAATTTCCAATATATTATAATTAGATTTTATTTATAATGAAGAAAAATACTTTATTTCGCTATTTGTTAGTCTATACATAAATTGAACTATTTATATTTGTTTAATTTAAACTTTACTTTACTTACTTTTTTTTTGGTTTATGGACTGCATCAGTGCGTTAGCAATCGTAAAAGGATCATATATTGGAAGAGTGGAGTTTGTGTAGATGGGGAGTGTTAGGATTAAGGTGTTGGAGGAACGGGTCTGGAGTGGAGTGATGGGTGTGTGTAGATGTAGGAGGGAGGCAAGGTAGTCAGGGGAGTTGTGGTGAATAGCTTTGTGGATGGTCAGGGAAACTTTGTACTCTATGCGGTAGGGGACTGGCAGCCAGTCTAGTTGTTTTAGGAGAGGTGTAATGGAGTCAGAAGAACGACGGGGAAGTAAGTGGACGCAGCGAACTACAGCGTTTTGAAGTAGTTGTAGTTTGGTGAGTTTATATTCAGGGAGGTTAAAGAGTAGGGAGTTGCAATAGTCGAATAGGGCGATGATGTAGAAGGAAGCAATGGTAATAGCGATGGGGAGGATAATGGAGCATCGGATTAAGCGGAGGCAGTGTAGGTGGTAGTGGATGGATTTGTGCATATGTATAATATGGGAGTCAAGGGAAAGGGTGGTATCAAGATGGAAGCCAAGGTTTCGGACGTTTTGAGAGTAGGGGAGTGAGGTGTTTAAATAAAATTATTAAAAATGTATAGGATTTATTCATCTAAGATTTTATATATCCTACACCAAGTAGGTCTACTGGCGAAACTATTGCAAATAATCTGAAAAACATCATTCTTCGTTTTGGTCTATCCATGTCCAATTTACGCCATCAATGTTATGATATAAGTTTCAATATGTCAGCTGATATAAAGGAACACAATCAATGATACAACAATAACATCCTTTGGCATATTAAGGGGGTATCCCATTACCAGTATTTCTGGAAATGTTTACTAGAAAGTTATAATCTAGCAAGTTATAACTTTTTTATTTATAAATAAAATTGTTGTGGGATACCCCATTACTTTCCGATAACTTACCGGAAATATAGTCACTTTAATTGGGGTATCCCACTACAACTTGCTAGAAAATAACTTTCTAGCAAAATTTCTGAACTATATTTCGGAAATACGTATTGTTAATAATTTCGGAAATACAGTACTGTTAGAGGGATACCTCTTTACACACATTGTAGTTATTATCGATTATATATTAAGTGTGTAAGTATGTTGCTCAATGTAAAGATGTATATGCTTCTCTTGTACAGCATCCATAGTGAATGATATTGGTGTTCAAATAGGTGTTCAAACCTATGTTTTTAGCAAATCTGGTAAAGTTAGATATTTATACCAATCTATTGATAATGATAAAACCAGATTCATACCAATCCTACAAGGTGGCCATTCAGATGTAATTATATATCAGCAGTCTTTAATAACTATTTATATATTATAAATGTATATAACAACTGACAATGGGAAGCATAAATAGTTCTGAATAAATTGTCAAATCATATTCATATAAGAATACTACACTAGAAACATATAACCTACATATATTTCATTAAATATAGCATTTTATATATTCATTTTATTAGAAAAATTGGTTAGTTTTACATATGGTTTATAATAATTATTATTGATTACAGAAATATATATTTATAGTATATTTAAAGTATAAGTTTTAAAATATATTTCCTTAGATAAATGTAATAGGATCAAAGTCTACTCTCAATGAAGATGTTATTTTACTCATTAATGTGTTAATCGATATAGTACAGAACAAATGAAAAAGTTATCATATTTATTTTAAAAATATTTTAAAAGAATCTGGAAGAATAATATCTTATAGATTTATTAATTTAATATTAATTGTTCTTATAGAAACAACAACATTAATCAAATTATTGATGGTACAACCAAGCATGTCAGTGTACTATGACTCATAGTCTATGAGATGAGCTTTTATATGTTAATAATATTGAAGATGTTGTTAAGGTTACAACACAAATAAACATATTGGATATCTGCTATGAACATCAGGATATATTAAATTATATTGACGACAATAAATTGATAAAAGAATTTTGCCAAAGAAATAATTTTAGAAGACATTTTATAAGTATAACATAATATATATATATACACACTATTTTGGAATTTCTTCTTGTTATAACATACATATTTAATCCAGATATATTTATTATAAGTTTCATCTGTTGTTAATTAACTCGGTATAATTATAATTAGATGTTCTAACATTTAAGATAAACCATAATGTAACCTACACTCTATTATATATAACAAGATACATTATACAATAATTACATGCTATAGTATTTAGTTGATAAATTATACTTATTTCTTAAAACCCCCCCCCTGGGAAAAAATAGTTCCGGCGGCCTTAGTTGCAACCTCCCTTCATCAAATCATTTGCGGTTCACTTTCTTCCGGCTCCGTCTCTCCCGATTTAAAAAAAGCAGTCATCACCCCTATCCTTAAAAAGCCCCACCTTGATTCTCTGTATCCCTCCAACTACCGACCCATCTCTAACCTCTCAATACACTCTAAGATCCTTGAACGTGTTATCTCCTCCCAACGTATTACATAGGCACCAGCTTACAACCTATAAAATCCCCAACATCTTCCAAAGCGCCTACCTCCCCCACAAATCTACTGAATCCGCCCTAACCATCATTACTTCAGACCTACTCTCCGGCCTTAACAACAAGCGTGGCACCATACTTGTTTTGACACCCTTGACCACAATGTCCTCATACACAGACTCTCCGCCATCGGCATCACCTGCATTGCCCTCAACTGGTTCACCTCCTATATTACCAACCGCTCTTCCTCAGTCAGGATTAATACATACTCTTCCTTAATACACACGGTGTCCCCCAGGGATCTGTCCTTGGCCACTCCTCTTCAATATTTACCTCCTCCCCATGATTGACATCTTCACTGACTACCCCGACATCTCTTTCCATACTTATACCGACGACCTTCAACTATATATTTACTTCACAGACTCCCCTACTTATGCCCCTGACCGACTCTACTCCTGTATTAAGTCCATACACCAATGGCTTACCTCCAACTCCATAAAACTTAACCTCACTAAAATGGAAGCTATCTTTCTCCACTTACCACTACGTTCCTCCACCCTCCATGAACCACCCCCCATCTCACTCGACAATACCATACTCCCCTACTCTCATCACGTCCGAAACCTTGGCTTCCATCTTGATACCACCCTTTCCCTTGACTCCCATCATATACATATGCACAAATCCATCCACTACCACCTACACTGCCTCAGATCAATCCGACGTTCCATTCCCCTCCCCATCGCTATTACTATTGCCTCCTCCTACATCATCCCCCTATTCGACTATTGCAACTCCCTTATCTTTAACCTCCCTGAATACAAACTATTTAAACGATGTAGTTCGCTGCGTCCATTTACTTCCCCGTCGTTCTTCTGAATGCATTAAACCTCTCTTAAAACAACTACACTGGCTGCCAGTCCCCTACGGCATAAAGTACAAACTCTCCCTGACCATCCACAAAGATATTCACCACAACTCCCCTGACTACATTGCCTCCCTCCTACATCTACACACACCCATCACTCCACTCCAGACCCGTTCCTCCAACACCTTTATCCTTACCACTCCCCATCTACACAAACTCCACTATTCCAATATACGCTCATTTGCCATCTCTGCCACTTACCACTGGAACTCCCTACCCAATCACCTACGAACAAACACATCAACTCACTCCTTTAAACGCCACCTTAAGACTTATTACTTCTCCCTTGCCTTCCCTCCCACTCAATAATTCCATCCTACGGATGGCCGATTTCTCCCGCACTGATGCAGTCCATAAACAACATAAAAAGTAAGTAAGTAAGTAGGATGTGTAAAAATAGTAAAATAAAGTTGGTTATAATATTCCACATATTAATAATGTAATTATAAATGTATTTGTACAATCCCAGATATTGATATTGTACTAATAATATATATATATATATATACGTGTGATGCTATTATGTAATTGACATACATATAGTACCTATTAACTTTATTATAATGTAAATTATAGTAGCTAATACGTATTAATATAGTATGATGTGTAAAAATAGTAAAATAATATTCGTTATAATATTCCACATATTAATATTTGGAATTATAATTAATATTATACAATTAATTGTATAGTATTTTCTATTACACCCAATACTTCACAATAACTTACAACGAGTTGTCAGGCTAGTATATACTATATACTATATAGTATAGTGGGAATATATAGGGGAACCTATTTACTAAATACTATTTAGTTTTATTTATTATCTAAAAAATGGAATATTTCTATTAGATTTTATGATATTTTCAAGTATATTTTCATTGCTAGAAAGCTTGAACATGTAGGACGTGTTGAACACCTATCAATGAATGCAATAGCTACCATTGTGGCTCAGTTATGCAATACCTCATATACCCTCTAGGTGTATGAGTTATTGATGTATATGTGTAAACAAATTATAAGGAAAGTATTAATAAATACTGTGTCTTAAGACAACGAAATAACATGACAAAAACGTAGGAATAGGACAAGATCTATCACCATTATTAAGTATTAAAGTTAGATGAATTAATAGAAGACATTAAGATTACAAGAAACGAGCATTACATTAATGTTAAATTAATAATTCATATGTTGATATAAATATATCATTTAATAACATATTCTAAAATATATTTTAAATATATTTAAAAAAATATTTTATAAAGTGAAGATATTGTTCATACTACCGATGAAACTAATAGTGATACACATGATAGTATTTAATAAATACCTATTTGTCATATAAAGTTTCATTTATATTTTATAATAATATATTGTTTATATATAAGAAAATGTAATATAGAATTATATGGTTTGTTATTTTCGGAGGTATTGGATTTAAAACAAATATGCATTCCGATAGGGTTATATATATGATAGGTTATAACTTTGTAAAATAAATCTCTGTATAACAATCTCGAAAAAAATTATAATAACTATACCTAGGTAATATATGAAAATAATAGTAATTGACAATAATTTATAATAATATTAGATTAGCTTGATATATTTATACATAAGTATATCTGGAAAAAAATATAGCTAGGTTTTATATAATAATACAAAATTACCCGAGGAAATAGATTACATGTTGACAAATTCTTCAGAAATATGTAAGTATATTAAACTGTATTTAGTTACTTTTATTTATTTATTATAATCGTGTACGCGTATCAGTAATTTATTAATTTCTCCCTCCACTAATACATTGTAAACGGTAACCGTAAACGCTTACTAAACTAAATCCAGAGATACGTAACAAGTAGACAATACTACAGTATAACCAAGGACAGTGGTATTGGTGTCCTCGGTAAGTCATACATCCACAAATTCATTCAATATCTTGCATGTTAACCCTATATATGTTACCAATCTGCGAAGTGATAATGATTTAATATTAAGAATATTAAGTCTATCGGTGTAAGAACATTTGGGAAATTACATCTAGCAAATAATCGTTTATTCAAATATTTTTTAATATTTTCAACGTGGTTAGAATTAGTGATATACAATGTATCCTATCTTGATTCCAAACAGAACAATCAGATTAAACTAAAGGACGTAGAATGCACATACGATATATATATATATATATATATATATATATATATATATATATGTATATGTATACCTTACCTTACCGGATCGGGATTGTTTCCCGAGCACTTTCAACAGTTGTCTTCCACGTCGTTCTGTATTTCATAGCTGTATTTAGTTCTTCAGTCGTCAGTCCCGTATCATCACATAGCTGTTTAACATATGTTTTTCTCGGTCGTCCAATCTTTGTTGTTCCATGGTTCGGCGTCCACAATAAAACAAATTTTACGAATTCTTCCTCACTTCGATAACAATGGCCTGCGAAACTTGTTCTTCGTATACGTATTGTACTTGTTAGTGGTGGAATATTTACGTAGAGGCGAATCTTCATTGGATGATATTTCCATGATATATTTAATATGGCTCTCAACATTATTTTGTAAGTGCCATCGAGCTTTTTCTATATATATATATATAATTATTGCAATAATTATTATCATGGTAATGAAACATCTGAATAATCTATTAATGATTAGAATTAGACATATACAATGGATAGGATATATCCTATAGGATTTATTACAAATATTTTTAATATGAATATTGAAATTCATATTATCACTAAATGTAATACCCAAATATTTAAAACTAGATTGGATTTGTAAAGTTTTCCATTTATATTATATACATGAGCGGGAAACGTAGGAAATAAACCTATTTCCTATTCGCATCAATACGCATTTAGTCGGAGCCAAGTCGTGTTTCTACATATGTTCATACAATTACTGATATTATCGAGGGTATTTTGCAGAAGGAGACTATAGTCAAGTATGATATTTAGTCATGTATACTATCGTTTGATTTAAACGAAAATGACAATTTAGTATACTCTGTAAATAGAGAATTATTAATCGAATTATATATTATATTAGGGAGATCATTTATATAGATCAGAAATAGTAATGGACCAATAACTGATCATTGTTGAATACCCGATATAACCTTTATATATGGTTAGAACAATTATTATTAATTTTTACTCTTTGTTTATAATCATAAGTATGATGTTAACCATATAATTACGTCACCACAAATCCCATAATGAGAATATGTATGTAATAATCTAGTGTGTGATACTTTATCGAATGCTTTCGCTAGATCTTTATAAACAATATCAGATTGCGATGATTCATCTATAGATGTTATTGTTATTTTTATTTGATGGAGTCCTTTCATCCCATCCAGGAACTTAGATGAAGTTTTCACTTATAACCATATATTGCTCTAATGTCCCTTCGAAGCCGCTCTCATGTTAAGGCATCCATGGTTTTAACGAGAGCCGATCATTTATTTATACACAATTATATGAGATCACTTCTAAATAATATTTTAAGACCCATTTTATAAAATTAATTAATGGTCCGAACAAATCCCACTGATTGTGTGTCTGACGCCTTAGCCACTGAGCCACACAGGCAGTTTATATATATATATATATATATATATATATATATATATATGTATATATATATATGTGCTTGTAGAAAGAGATTAGTTGCATGCAAGTTTATTTTCCTGTGAGGAAACAATACTGGTGTTGTGTAATATATCTATTAGAACGTAAATAGAAAGTCAGATAATGCGAGAGGATTTTTTCAAATAGTATTAATATACTTGGTAATATGCTTATTGGACGATAATTGAATGGCTTCGTTGCATCACCTTTTTAAAAATTGGGATGATATGAGATAACTTCCTTATATCCGGGCATATTGCTGTTTTAAGAATATTAGTATATATATTTATACTAATCATATAGGATTGAAATGGGATGATTGATTGATGAGATATGATTGAAAGAGGATAGCATAATTGAAATGATAATATATTTAATAAAGCTTTCGGAATAGGGAGCCTTTTTTAGGGTGTAATTAGTGACACATAGCCGTACCATAACTAGTATACACTTTGAATAAATACGACCAATGCCCTAAAAATGAACAAACTGTACCCTAAAGAATTGTAGCCGGTTGTACCCTAATTATATGATACCGTGTACCCTAATGCAATTGTATGATATGTACCATAATTGAATTGCATGATATGTAAATATAATAATCACGTACCCTAATATTTAGCATAGCTGTACCCTAATAAATATATAGAATGTACGCTAGTGCATTTAACAGTCATGTAAGCTAATATTTAACATATATGTACCCTAACAATATATATATATATATTATACCCTCGTGAGTTTAAAAGTCGTGTACCCTATTTAGGGTAAATGTAAAATTGTTGTGATATTTTAATGATCTGTACCCTATAAATTTAATTAGTTGTACCATAATTGTTAACAGTGAATATTTCTGAATATCGTTAAGTGAGATATCATACTTGTTGTGTAGTATGCATTTACGTAACAAGTCTGTTGTGGTAGGGTATGAGATAACGTAGGGTAGGTTATATATATTATAATGTTTATATTTCTAAACTGATATCTATTTTGTCATATTATTCATTATTATTATACAAATCACTTTGATAATAGATTTCCAAACACTATTGTTTTAATAATAATGTTGTTATAATAATTAAATTGTTTTAATAATAATGTTATTATAATAATTTTATTGTTTAATAATAGTTTAATAATATTATTTTAATAATAATATTGTTTTAATTGTAATATTTTTTTAATTATATATTTTCTTGATCCATTTATATATTATTAGTTTATATATTAGTATTCTTCATTAATATGATTAATTGTATTCACTAGTACATCTTACTATTATATAATATAGCACGGTAAACCAACCAATCAAACTATCGCATTTTTTCATCAGCGGAACGTATTGAATTCACTATTAAAATATCTATACATTTTTAAAATTGATAAACTCCATAACAATATATTTATTCAATTTTAAATCCTTTATATTTGTTTACTATAATTAATTATCAATTTACTATATTTTTTATACACGCATTTTATTATAATAATAATTTATACATAAATTGTAATATGTTAATAACATATTATATTGCAATATCGTGCATACATGCATACCTATGTGCAACGATACCAATTGTGGAAATTACAGTTCGTGGGTTAGTTTTATCTAAATAATTAATTTATATATATATATGTACCTAACACTATATATATATATATGTATATAAACTCGAGATGCGGGCGATAACGTGACCAGCGGTTGTAACTGGTACTAATTAGTTTTCTATCGGAGAGTCGTGCATGGTGTTTTAGTAAATGATATCGCGCTAAATCCTAACAATCCAACAAATATATTTGTATCTCGAATCGGAAAAATATTTAAATACTGTGAGAGAAACCGGACGATATGATGAACTGTACTTGATATCCTGTAGATATATATAGATGAGTAGGAGATGGGAGGGGTATAATATTATCGAGTAAAGTATATGGGGTGATGTGGGGTGGTGTGGGGAAGTAAATTTGGTCAGCTGGTTTCAGAGATATTTAAAATACTATTATTAACTTCCCGCTTAATGATAATAGAGACTAGGACAGATAATTAAGATGAAGGGTTATTAAGATAGGTATTAAGAATCACATAGGATAGGATAGGATGGTTTATTTATACACCAAATATGGTAAAGAAAGATTACCCTCACTGGTGTTGTGAACAAACAAACAAAACGAAACAATAACATTAAATAAGGTAACAATATAATATATAAAAATAGAGATGGAACCAGATCAACATCAAGGAGAGGGTTACTTTAAGTTTAAATTTAAATAGTCTTTGAGACTATTAGCAAATACGTGAGGCGACTTCAATCACATATTATTTAGGTGGGCTATTAGTTATATGAAATCTTAAATATATTTAGCCTATAGGCTGAGGTATATATATATAGATATATATATATATATATATATATATATGTATTTCATAATTCATAATTAAATAAATTTAAATAGACATATTAGTTTGTTAATTAAACATTATAATTATATAGATTAATATTAAATATTAATATGAGTATTAGGTACTACCTACATAGAATAGTGATACTTATAGTATACTATAATAACAATTATACATTATATTTGTTAGTTTGAATGTTAATATATATATATATATATATTTATCGTATACTATTATATATTTATATACTATTTATTAATAAATATAAATTTGTATTAGTTGAAAGTAAACATAAAAACATATTTAAATATTTATAAATTATTCTAGTTGGAATGGTTTTGTAAAACGAGAATGGAAGTATGAAAATAAGAGTACATTGCATTCTGTATTAATTAGAAATACTCCAAATAGATTAGAGGCATTATCTTTAAGTGAAAACTCTCCAATTTTATGGATGTGCTTTTATTTTGATGGATTCTACTCTATCGATAGTGTGGAATACATATGTCACTGTTTAGTATTTTAATAATATAAAATGTACCATATATTATATAATTATAATTATGTATACGTTATTATTATGATTACCTATTATGTTATAGTTGTATATATAATATATATATATTTCCTTAGAAAACTCGTTGATATACGAACATGGGAGATTGTTCTAATATCGACATACACGTAATAGTGACACCCTAGATATATCCTAAAATATAATTCCAATCAACAAATAATTAATGTATGAAATGTTAATCAATATAATTCTAATTCATATAATTATAATTTTTTTGTTTAAATACTAATATTTTTTTAATTATAATAAAAAAACTGATTTCGTCGTCACAACTCTAAATTTATGAAATTTTTGAAGTACAATATCGATTCTTAATCATTTGAAAATTTAGATATTTTAAATATTTTAAATAAATCGTATAGATCTAATTATATTTAACTAGTTATCACTAATTATCACCGTACATGACATATATATTATATATATTTAATTTATTAATCAATCGAATGAATTTTGATTTACACATTTAATATTATGAGAAATATTTCAATATAATGAAATGGGTATTTTACCTATTATGACATAATAATATTTATCTTGTTGCCTCAAGAATTAACACTGATATATATGCTTACTTGCTTATTTCGGGATTGTTGTTTCCCGCACAGTAAAAGTTCTCCAAACAGCACGGTTCATCATAGCTACTCTCATATCGCTCGCCGGTATTCCAGTTTCGCGCTCGAGATTCCTGATGTAGCATTATGGCGGCCTTCCCCTTCTTCTAGATCATGAGTAGGTTCCCAAAGAACTAGGTCCGAAACAACTTCATCATCTCTACGTAGGCAATGTCCAGCAAACTTTAAGAATCTACGTCTTATCTTTGTAGATATTTTTTCTATAGTCCCATACAGTACTTCGTTAGTAACTTTCTGAGACCAATGTACGTTTAATATCATTCGTAGAATTCGAGTGTATGTGCCATCAAGTTGTTTGAGTAGTGTTTTTGTGAGAGTCCAAGTCTCACATCCGTACAGCAGAACCGATTCAACTGTGGTGTGCATGATCCTGAGTTTCATTTTCCTACTAAGAGTTGACTTCCAGATATTCCTCATTTGATGACATGTTCTCCAAGCAAGAGCTTTTCTGATTTTTAAATCTTTTGCACTGCTGTCTATCCATGCACCTAGGTACTTGAAGTCATCAACCCTTTTCAGATTTGACCCATCTATAGATTTGATTTCAAACTGTTGAATGGTATTGTAGCTAATGTATTTTGTTTTCCCTGTATTCATGCTTAGTCCTACTCGTTTAGCTGATTTTTCGACTCGAGTGAGCATCTCTTGGGCTTCTTTGATACCTTCACTTACTAATGCAATATCATCTGCGAAGTCCATATCTGTAATAGTGATAGGTGGTACTCTTCTGCTTTTTCTTTTCCTTAGTTGGAAACCTAGCTTATCTTCCCTTCCAAGTAAAGCTGTTCTCATAACATAATCGATAACTATGACAAAAAGGTATGGAGCTAACGTATCTCCTTGTAAAACACCAGCTAGAATGTTGACATTTTCTGTTTCTCCATCAGGTGTAATGACCTTAGCAGTAGTATCTTCATACATTATGCTAATAGCCGTCACCAACTCCTCCGGTATCCCATAAGCTTTCAGTATCGCAAGCATTTTCCCTCTGAGTATAGTATCAAAGGCTTTCTTGAAGTCGATGAATATCAGGATTGCTTCTAGATTCTTATATTTGACTCCCTCAATCAGTCGTCTGAGTGCTAATATTTGACTGGTTGTTGTTCTACCACTTCTGAAACCGTTTTGATTTTTCCTTAAATGACAATCTAGATGAGGCCTAATTCTGTTCAGTATCATACGATTATAAGTTTTCGCTACTAATGAAGTAAGACTTATACCACGATAATTACTACCTAGACTGAGATATCCTTTCTTGGGTATTGTAATTATATTCAAAATTGACCATTGTTTTGGCTTCATTTTATATAATAGTGCTTTGTTACAGAAGTAGAGGATAATGTCATCTATATTACATCGTTTTAATAATTTTTTAAATAATTTAATAATTAATTAATTTAATTAATTTAAATAATTTAATAAACGTTAATACTTCTGGCCGTATTTCATCAACACCGCAGCTTTTACCACTTTTGATTACCTCTTTTGCCAACTTGTATTCATACATTTCAAAGGCTCCACGCTTTATCTCTAGATGTTGTATAACTTGAATTATCGTTTCATTTTCGTCTTCAATATTTGGTGGTTTGCCTAATAAATCCTGAAAGTGTTTGTACCAAGTTTTTAGACGTTTTTTTTGGTTCTTACCTTTTATCATACCTTTTTGAGTTATTTTTCTACCAGTGATTTTATTTATTAATTCCCAGCTTAATAGTTACTTTCTGTTGAGATCAGCGTTCTCAATTTGTTTGATCTTTTCTTCTAGGGTATAAACTGCAATATGTGTATATGCTGTATATAGTTTATTGCGCGATTCAGTATTGTTATGTTGATTAGTCTTATTTGGATTGTCTTCATACTCTCTATTTGCTATACGAGTGTCTTCTCTAGCTTTAGAAACAGTATTTTCAGTGGATGGACACATTTTCTTTGTTTTAATTAAAATTGGAACTAGTTCTCTTGTAACTTCAGCATTTATATCTATGAATCGTTCATATGTGTCTGAAATGTCTTCATCGCCTTGCAAGATAAATCGATTTTTTATTTCAATTGCGTATTTATCCTGAAGGGACATGTCAGATTTAAACAAAGGCCAGTTATAACGGAGTTTTCTTGGTAATGTCTTCCTATTCGCTCGCAAACTTAGCCTTACCTTAGATGATACGATTCGATGATCTGAACCAATGCTAGAAAAAGTACTGTATGCTTCCACATTTGTGATGCTGTTTCTTCATTTTTTTCTCATTAAGATATAGTCAAGCTCATATTTCCTGCAGCATGGATCCATATATGTCCAAAGTTTATTCAACTTCTTTTGAAAACATGTATTTGTTATTACTAATTGTTTTTCATTTATAATATCTATTAATAATACACCATTTTTATTTGTTTCTTGATGATATGTAAAATTCCCGTCATCTTTACCTATCCTTGCATTAAAATCTCCAATAATGATTAGGACATTGTGCTGTGGTATAGTTTCTATAGCTCCTCTAAGTTCATCGTAGAATTTGTTTATAACTTCATCTTCGCTAGAATTTGTAGGTGAATATATGATTATAATAGATGTTGCAGGATTTCCATGGAATGTGCTTATCAATATTCTCTCAGAGTGTGATATAACCTCGCATAGTGAGTTTATTGATTTTTTGTTTAACATTATACCAATTCCTCCTGTTGATGCACCTTGATCATTTTTCCATGCTGATGTTGTTATAAGTGTGCTATGTCCAATAGTATTATACTTAACAGTTTCATCATGCATAATTCGATGTTCCTGTATTCCAAGAATATCTAGATCATGGCTTTCGAAATTATACTTTAGTTCTAATTGTTTATGTTCTTCTCGAATTGTTCTAACGTTCATAGTTGATACAATTATTTCTCGTTTGCATCTTAGTAGTTTGGCCTTATTACCTACGCGTTTCTCAAGATCTACCCTTCCTTGCGGGTTTGGAGTAGGTCCGGCATACTTATCATTAGAGATCGTTTCGGTTATAGGGAAGGTTATATTAGGGACTTTAACCCTAGTATTGTTTGTTGTACTTGTCATGTCTTTCATTTCCTAATACTGCTATGGGCGCAACTCCTATAGCAGTGCGTTTGAATTCAGAGTTGCACTCTCCTAGCCTTTACCTAAAGAGGTATTACTACAAGGCAGCAGAAAGATTTGGAATCAGAGTTACCTTCTCCTAGATCCCCTACAATTTTGCCTGGATACTAAGTAAATAGTTTACCGTGGTATGCCACTTGGAGGCATTGAAGGAGTCTTGACTTGTAGAACTATAAAACCATCAGGAAAGGACTTACACGCTCGGCCTTCCTTTTCGCTTTTTATGGCTAGGTGATGGATGTAGCTAGAGGGATACTAACTACAACGCTATAGTCTACAAACCATGTGCATAATGCACTATACCACTATGATATATATATATATATATATATGTGTGTGTGGGTTATTCCATGACCAATTGATGGTGGAAATCAGATTAACAGCTTATATTTTTATAAAAATTTAATAGAATATTAACTTTACTAAAAAAATTAAAACCCAATTTGTTGTTGTTAATTATGTTACTTAGAACATCGATATTCGACAAAATCACGGGGCGGGTTACTTATCGACCTACTTAACTTAATAAATAGATCCTCGCGCATTATAGGGATGAGTTACCCGTATCGAGGTGGATATAACTTACTACGCACTAGATCCTTGTTCATTCGTCTTTAAATATAACCCTTTAAATCCACCCAATCCGGGGAAAAATTTGCGGTTTTTTGGAAATTCATTTTTACTGTAACGGCAGTTTACCATCGTTTTATTTGTTACCTTGGTATTCTTTAAAAATACATCCTTCCCTACCCCAACACCCACCAAATATTTTTACCCCGAGTTGCATATTATCGCATGAGTATAAAATTAAGGTGTGGGTGTTTTTTAGCAGTGACAGTGGCAGTTTTTCTCGATTTTTTTAAAATACAACCTTTGTTTATTATGATCCGTTAAAATGCCGTTAAAATTACCCCGAGGATTTTAATAAATACTTTTCTATTATATTTATTTATCAAATGCGTTATAATAGTCTTAAATAAATAAATTCTATCAATAAACATTAAGGGTAGGCGCTGGAGTTAAAATGTGTTAAATAATTTAATTTGTACAATACTTTTTTATTATGTATTATCCAAGTTCTGTATTTTATTTATAATATCCTAAAATATTTGTTAATATTTTTGAGTATTTATATCAATATAAAGTGTTTTAGGAGTAATAAATTTATAAATATATTTTGTATTTATGTAAATACTTGTAATATGTAATCTTATATTACGATTTATTAGAATAATCGTTTAATTTAAAAATTTCTTAATTTTTTTTTGCATATATCATAGATAAAATAGCATTACATAATAAACAAATCACGTGTTATATATTTGTTTTTATATTGTATATTTTATATAGTTACATATTTGTACATATTATCTTATTGATTATTTATGTAAAAACTTTGAATGTCATTTTCTCAAGTTTTTACTTTTTAGCATATGTATGTATTAGGATAGTATCTATTGAATACAAAAAAAGTATGTAATTATCTTTATTAATTTTTTATGAGTAGCGTTTTCGGTGGAGCTATAAATAGCATGATATACTACATAGTATATTATTAATATTTATTAGAAATATGTTGTATGTTTTCTGTTTCTTTTTATTATCTAAAATATTAATATTAATATACATATTAATAAGCTTTCTCCTCATACAGGTATTTACATATCATTATTATACTATTTCATATTTTCTTTATTGTCGGCCGTATATCATTTAATTATTTAATTATATATATATATATATATATATATATAGTAACTATTATTTTTTTTTTTTAAATTTAAATTTTGTTTTTATTTAATTTTGTATTAATTGTTTCGTGTAACTATTAATAATATACTTGTAATTATCTTATTAATTATAATGTTATCCTATCCTTTATTTTATTTTCATTATGTTAATATAATTAACTATTTTTCTCCTTATAATCTATTGGGTGAAAGACTCGACAAGCCATGCTTTTTCTTTCATCCAGGCTATTGCCAATCTGATATTAGTATTATTATTATTATATATATATGTTTTTTTAATATAAAAAACACAACAAAATATCAAACATGTACATATAAATTTTAATTATTATTTATATGTTTTATAACTAAAAAAATAACTATATAAAATATAACAAAATAATCATTCACGAGTGTACCGTCGATATAATAATGATTAATAATGATATACAACTCGCATATTCATTAACGGCTCGTAAAATCCGATGTTTTATTTTTATTTTACTTCTCCGTTCATTTCTCTTTTTTTTGTATCATGTCGTTTTGTCTTACTGTTATCACATTTATATATTTCGTTTATATATGTTACATAATATATGTTTATATATAATTATAACTTTCTTTATATATAACCGTTAATTCAATAAACTGTTGATCTATCTATCTATCTATATAACCGAATACAGACAAGGTGAATCTAAGCCTGCTGTCTATACGAGTGCTGAGTTCGGCATATAAGAATGACAGCGCTACTGACCTCCATTATAGTACTATAGGCAGACTATGCGTCGATGAAACCGTGTAAGTATGCATATCGTATTCCGTTATATATTGGGGGTGATTATACGGAATGTAGGTATATGTATACCTATACCCGATATATATATATATATATATATATATATATATATATACCTATAGGATTTTTAAAGGTCTCGTTTTTTGAGTCAATAAACCATTTTATTATTATTATTATTATGATTGGGGAAATTCCGGTAAAACAATACATTGTTTAGTAATTTTCCTATCATGCCTTGCCTGTTGGTAACAAATGATAAATCATGTGTATTTATTTATATGCGTATACGCATATAAATAAATTATTAAATAAATTAATAGATATATAAATAAAATATAAATACTGAAGGGAAAGTCACCGATTACCGACCCCCTCCTAATACCGACCCCCTCCTAATACCGACCCTTCTCGTATCTCAGTAACTATAAGATATATCATAAATAATATATACGCGAACTATTAGTAATTTAATGATAAATATGAATACGTATTTTGTTTTAAAAGATATTTAATCCTACAATTGTTATTTGATAAAATGTAATATTCTGTTTTTACTTTTTAAATAATTGAATAATAACGTTTTTCAAATCATTGTAAATACTTTATTATTTAAAATAATACTTTATACTGCGCATAATATTGTAGATCAATAAAATGTTTATAACTATATATTATAAAAATAATTTTATTTGAATAACTATTAACCAATATATCTTAATTATAGCAACCCATATTATTATCCTATTACCGACCCCATGTGATTTATAATCCTATCAAAATAGATCCGTATTTTACTTTAAAATATATCGTAAGTTGTTTAAGTATAATTGATATATATATTTAGGATTCATGAATCCAGTTGATTATATACATACTGATTAATAAATAAATATTAAATAATAATATACACTATTTTAATTTAATTACTATATACTATTTAAATTTAATATTACTATTAAAACATAAATTCAATAAAAAAATAAATGGTGTGCATGTTATAATTAATTATATTTATGTATATCTACTATTTATATTGGATATTATAATACTACACTTATTTATACCACGATTATCTAGGGGGTCGGTAATATATTACCTTTTACTATAGGTAATAATATACCTTTCCTATAGGAGAAGTGGGTCTGTATTAGGTACATATATCCGATTACCGACCCCCCTGTATATTCTTGTAAATATAATTATATCAAACATTTAAAATATCTACATTATTCATTGCCATAATATTACCAAAGCCCTAGCTTCGATAATATTAATATAATTTGACCCAGGCTTGCTATTACCCAAATTACAAAATTTCAAATAAATATATTTAATATTGAATACGTTATTACAAATAATCATTTAGGGGTAAGTAATCGGAGACTTTCATCTATATATAAGTACTTAATAATGATTAATTACAATGAATATTTGTAATACATTACGTTTACTGGTACCTATAGGTACATATATGTGAAATATCGTATACAAAGTATATAAAATCTCCATTCTCGTTAAAAATAAATAAATAGTATTAAATATGATAATAATTATTAGTATGATATAATATATATATATATATATATATATATATATATATATATATATATATATATATATATATATATATATATGTGTGTGTGTGTTATAAAGTGAAGTCTGCAGATATATCGATTAATGTAATATACATTTATGTCGAATTGAATTGAATTAAATTCGGTCATTATTTAATATCTATATATCTGCATGCATAGATTGTTTTAGGCTTCACGCTCGGTTGATATAATAGGCATGTGTAGAAATCTATTTTGTAACTAAATGTTTTATCATTTGTATAAATTTATATTTCATATTTGTTATCGTTTGTCTATTTCGTGTGTTATTTTCCTATAAAAGACATGCCGCTCGGTGAGATCAATACACTTTTGTTTCTGCGTCTCACCGGGTTAGTACTATACTGCTCATGCATGCTATATTGTCATTGTCGTTATTATTATCATTATTAATATTTTATTTATGTTGTTATTTTCAACAGATCTTTGTCATCAATAAAGTATATAACGAACTTCACTTTGTTACATATATATATAATGTAATGTGAATAATTTAATTTATGTATATAGCTCTAATAATTAATTTTAATCAAATTAATTAAACATATTTAATCTATATATATATATATATATATATATATATATATATATATATATATATATATATATATATATATATATATATTAATTATTATTTAAAAACTAACAACAATAATTTTAAAATGACTATAATATTTAAGAAATTATAAGAAAAACTGCGACAAAATGGTTGGTATAGGGATTATGATTCTATCTACAACTAAGATTCCTGGAGAATATAATCATTTAATCATCAATTATGTTGAAATTATCGGTAATAAATACGATCATAATCGAGGTAATGTAAATATATATATACCTAATGAGTTATGTTTATATACTTATGTTAATGAGGCACGACATACAATGTTTTCGTAAAAGATATTACTATCAACATATTTTATAATTCATTGTATATACAATATTTTTAAATACTTTAAAATTTTTAATTCTATCGACTTTTCGTTTATAAAATATATCGATATTTTGTGAATTATTAAAGTTACGATTTTAAAAATTGTTTGTAAGCAAATAATACGTTTTAATAATTTACATTTGATATTGATATTGACATATAGTTATGAGTAATATTTTTAAAAATTGGTGTAAATATATACATTTTTAAAATGTTCCGTAAACTTAATATTTACTTATAAGTATACTATGGTCCACTAATCGGTTGGTTATAAGTGGACACGATGTCAGCCCAAAGTTATCTTCAAGTATCCCACTTCATCGCCGCATCAAGTAGTTGAAGATACTACACCTACTCCTCGAACATTCTAACCAGTACATTATGTAATGTTATCAATTGTTTCTTTACAGAGAGAATTTGGAAATTATATGTAATTATACACATTTTTAAAATATGACTCATAATTATAAGTCAATATCAATATCATATATATATATTAATATTTCCTAATAAACAATTTACAAATATTAAACTTTAAAACAGTTCCTCTTCTTCTTTTACGATGTATGGGTCCTTGAAGTATACTTCAATTATAATACACCCAAGTAATATATTACTGTATACATTATAATTCATTAATCATTATTATAATGATTAAAATAAATAAAATTACATTTTTAAATAATATTTATAAATGAGTATACATTTTTATACCGTATACTATTTAATTATATTAATATTAAATATATGTTAAGAAGACAATATATTATAATCAATTAGAAATAATAATTATTAAATTTACTAGTCGATATTATATACATTATCAAATCATTTGTAATTATTATAAGTGTTATATGTTTTTCAAAACGAGGAATTACTGTAAATTATTTTAAAAATGATTATTTTAAATACGTTAAACATCATATAACACTTAAATGTCACAGCCATTACAGTAACTATGGTAAATATCAATGCACGCGTGTAACATATTAATATAATAGCTGTGCACATAGTTAAAGTAATTCCGCGTGTCGACAATAATAACAATACTATAACTAATAACTAATCATAGTCATAGCCACCATTATAATAGTACCCCATCTTAACTTTTATCTTGACTAACCTCACTACCAAATGCAGACGAACAATACGCTAGTAGGCATATATCTGTTTATCTTAGTAATCTTAGTTTATCTTGTTATATCTTAGTAATACCTATATCTGTTAGTTCTTGAAGTTTAGTTATCTAATACGTGATTAAATAGTCAAACGTAGGTTACAGCTATTTCCTCTTCCTATTGCTAACCGGATGTCGTAGTTCTTTAGCGATACTTGCATATTTCGATATCAATTCTATACGCTTTTCTACACAAGGAATTACTTATATAATAACACAACAATTACGTTATAAACAACAGTATATAACACCTAATGTTTAACGTATGTAAAGTTATAGATTTTACAATAGTTAAAATAATTCCTAATATTATAAAGCGTATACGCTTATTATTATATTTAATAAGAATAACTAACATATTAGTTATATATTATAATAGTATATAACTATAGTTAGATATAGTTATTACTATATATTAGTTATAACTAATCACAGTTAGCGAGCATTACGAAGAGGGCAATATCATAGCCTGCCAAGTAGCACGCCTAGCAGGTGTATACTGGTCAGGTGCTATGGCCAACACTGACCTTCTGACCGATGGTAACCTGATAGCTGATGAAACGGACACGCTATATACGACCGGCATGATGAGATCAATGGTTTCGTATAGCCCGTTTATATATTACGTATATTTAGTTGTATAGAAAACGTAAATCGATATATAATTAGTCATTTTCATAGTAGGGGAAAGTCTCCGATTACCGACCCCTTAATGATTACTTGTAATAACGTATTACATATTAAATTTATTTATGTGAAATTTTATAAATAGTGTAATATTATGGCAATGAATAATGTGGCTATTTTAAATTTTTGATATACCCAAGTAACACAGATTGGGTCGAACTTGGTCCATACTTGGTTCAAAAATAAAATACTTGCTTCATAGTTGGTCATATTGACTTAAGTCAAAAATCTGGTTCAAAACTTAAGTCAAACTTAAGTATTTTTAATTTTATATAACTTAAGTCACTGTAACTTAAGTTATTTCTTAAGTCTAACTTAATTCGAAATGACTTAAGTTTTTAAGGCATGAAAAACTTAATTTATGACTTAGGTCAAACTTAAGTCAATTGAACTAGGTTTTATTTTTTGTATGACTTAAGTTATAACTTAAGTCAAACTTAAGTCAGCTGAACTAGGTTTTATTGTGTGTATGACTTAAGTTATAACTTAAGTCCAACTTAAGTCAGCTGAACTAGGTTTTATTGTGTGTATGACTTAAGTTATAACTTAAGTTAAAACTTAAGTCAAACTTAAGTCAGCTGAACTAGGTTTTATTGTGTGTATGACTTAAGTTATTACTTAGGTCAAATTTAAGTCAACTGAACTAGGTTTTATTGTGTGTATGACTTAAGTTATAACTTAAGTTAAAACTTAAGTCAAACTTAAGTCAAACTTAAGTCAGCTGAACTAGGTTTTATTGTGTGTATGACTTAATTTAAAACTTAAGTCAAACTTAAGTCAGCTGAACTAGGTTTTATTGTGTGTATGACTTAATTTAAAACTTAAGTCAAACTTAAGTCAGCTGAACTAGGTTTTATTGTGTATATGAATTAATTTATAACTTAGGTCAAACTTAATTTAAATGAAATAAGTTTTATTGTGTGTATGTATAATATATTATATTATATTAAAAAATATAATTATTTTTTGTTATAAAAAAGTATCATAACAGAGATTAACATTGATTTACGGTGCATCTTATTATAATCAAGTGATACACCAACTGTCTTGATATATTTTATATAAATATTTAATTATATTGTATATAGTTTTGATTTAATTATCTTTATAATTAGAATATATATTATAATTTTCTTTATAATTAAATAAAAACTATATAGATAAATATGAATAGGATAACATCAATAACTTAGTTGAACTTAAGTCATATAACATACGTTTATAATATATTTAAATATATAATAATAATAATAATAATAATAATAATAATAATAATAATAATAATAATAATAATAATAATAATAATAATAATAATAATAATAATAATAATAATAATAATAATAATAATAATAATAATAATAATAATAATAATAATAATAACATTAATAATAATAATAATAATAATAATAATAATAATAATAATAATAATAATAATAATAATAATAATAATAATAATAATAATAATAATAATAATAATATAAATAATAATAATAATAATTATAATAATAATAATAATAATAAAAATAATATTATTAATATATATATTAAATGGTATATAATATATATACATATAATAAATAATATATTATACACTTATGATACATGACTTAAGTTCAACTTAAGTTGTTGATGTAAGTATTATTATTAAGGTTATATAATTATTTTATTATAGAAAGAATAAAATATTATAACTTTTAATTATTTTGAAATATTGATTTAATTTTATATATGCAAATTAATTAATAATTATAATTTTAATTAATATATTTAAGTTAATATACTGTTTTTAATAAATAAAATATTATTTTAAAAAGTAAAATTATTTAAGTAATACTATGTATTTTACTACATTATCACTGAATTAGGTTTTATATTGGTCCATACTTGGTTCACAGACTTAGGTATTATTTGGTCCATACTTGGTTCGCTGAATTAGGTTTTATATTGGTCAATACTTGGTTCGCCGACTTAAGTTTTATATTGGTCCATACTTCGGTAACTGAATTAGGTTTTATATTGGTCCATACCTGGTTCGCTGACTTAAGTTTTAAATTGGTCCATGCCTGGTTCGCTGACTTAAGTTTTAAATTGGTCCATACCTGGTTCGCTGACTTAAGTTTTAAATTGGTCCATACCTGGTTCGCTGACTTAAGTTTTAAATTGGTCCATACCTGGTTCGCTGACTTAAGTTTTAAATTGGTCCATACCTGGTTCGCTGACTTAAGTTTTAAATTGGTCCATACCTGGTTCGCTGACTTAAGTTTTATATTGGTCCATACCTGGTTCGCTGACTTAAGTTTTAAATTGGTCCATACCTGGTTCGCTGACTTAAGTTTTATATTGGTCCATACCTGGTTCGCTGACTTAAGTTTTAAATTGGTCCATACCTGGTTCGCTGACTTAGGTTTTATATTGGTCCATACCTGTTTCGCTGACTTAAGTTTTATATTGGTCCATACCTGGTTCGCTGACTTAAGTTTTATATTGGTCCATACCTGGTTCGCTGACTTAGGTTTTATATTGGTCCATACCTGTTTCGCTGACTTAAGTTTTATATTGGTCCATACCTGGTTCGCTGACTTAAGTTTTATATTGGTCCATACCTGGTTCGCTGACTTAGGTTTTATATTGGTCCATACCTGTTTCGCTGACTTAAGTTTTATATTGGTCCATACCTGTTTCGCTGACTTAAGTTTTATATTGGTCCATACCTGGTTCGCTGACTTAGGTTTTATATTGGTCCATACCTGTTTCGCTGACTTAAGTTTTATATTGGTCCATACCTGTTTCGCTGACTTAAGTTTTATATTGGTCCATACCTGGTTCGCTGACTTAAGTTTTATATTGGTCCATACCTGTTTCGCTGACTTATGTTTTCGGTATCATAGGTTACTAACTTTTGAACCAAGTTTGACTTAAGTCAATATGACTTAAGTTTCCTAAGTCTTGAACCAACTTTTGGTTACTTTCATAAGTTTTACACCATCAGATATTATATGGTTTACACCTTTTATTATTATAATTTATATACCTTCAAATATCCCAGCATTCAACTTACATCAATGACTTGAGTTATGAACTTAAGTTGATGGTAACAAATACACTTAAGTTGAACTTAAGTTATGAACTTAAGTTCAATGTGTCACTTGAATTAGATTACGATAATGTAGAAAAATAATATTTTTTTTATTAAAAACAGTATATTAACTTAAATATAAAATTAAAATAATAATTATTAATTAATTTGTATATATAATAATTAAATCAATATTTCAAAATAATTAAAAGGTATAATATGTTATTCTTTCTATAATAAAATAATGATATAAACTTGTATTAAAATATTAATATAATCATTTTATTAGCATTCACACGTTTAGGGTGTGGTTTTCAATGTATTTTACACGTTTAAGGGTGTAAAATAAGATGTGGATTTTATACCCTACAAATACATTATTTTACACCTTATAAACTCCATAGAGCTAGAGAGAAAGCTCTCTCTAGCTCTGTGATAAACTCATATGTTTTACACGTTTAAAGGTGTACATCGTTTAACTAGCATTCAAGCGTTTAGGGGTGTGATTTGCAATGTACACGTTTATGGGTGTAAAATCAAAACAGGCATTTTACACCTTTCAAATCTTTCGTTTTACACCTTTTTTCTGAATTATTTCTAACAGTAATACATATTATGGCAATGAATAATGTGGCTATTTTAAATTTTTGATATAATTACATTTACAAGAATAAACAGGGGGGTCGGTAATCGGATACATGTTCCTAATACCGACCTTTTCTCATATTACCGAACCCCTAACATAATAGTGGTATAATTAATTGTGGTATTATAATATCAAATAAAATAATAGATATACATAAATATAATTAATTATAACATGCACGCAATTTATTTTTATTGAATTTATGTTTTAATAGTAATATTAAATTTAAATTTAAACTTTATAGTAATTATATTAAAATAGTGTATATTATTATTTAATATTTATTTATTAAGCAGCATGTGTATAATCAACTTGAATCATGAATCCTAAATCTATATCAATGATACACAAACAAATTACGACATATTATAAATTAAAATACGTATCTATTTTGATTGGATATTATAAATCACATGGGTTCGGTATTAGGGTAATTTAGGGTGTCGGTAATAGGAAAATCATATAGGTTGCTATTATTAAGATATATTGGTTAATAGTTATTCAAATTAAATTATTTTTATAATATTTATAAACATTTTATTTTTCTACACTAATATTATCAGTATTACGTTTTCTTTTAATTAATAAAGTATTTACAATGATTTGAAAAACGTTATTATTCAATTATTTAAAAAGAAAAAACAGTTACTAACAGTTAATGTATATATCATTTTTTGATATCTCTCATAGTTACTGAGATACGAGAGGGGGTCGGTAATCGGAGACTTTCCCCTATATTTATAAGCATATATATATATATAGGTCAATAATATTATATCATTATAAATCAATTATTTCTACTTATTTTACTATATTTACCCAGGGTTTGACTGTACACAATACAAGTAGCTTTTATATCCCCTGCAAGTATCTGGACTATGACAAATGTCATATAGAGGAAATTAATATATGGTATTTCAACACCCCAATAGAGAATATCGGTTAGAAAATATATTATAAATATAACTAATTAGTCTAAATTATTGAGTACTCTTAAACATATTTCATTAATTAATATTGTAATTCTATACAATACATATTAATAGATATAATCTTAGGGTACTAAGTTTGCGTTTATTTATATATTATTGAGCTAGATTTTAATTGTATTATATTGTTGTTATTGTTATTTTTATTTTTTATTTCGTGGAGTCCCTCATCCCATCCAGGAATTTAGATGCAGTTTATACTTATAACCATATAGGCTCTATAGATTATAATATACCTTCGAAGCCGCTCGCATATTAATAATCCATGGTTTTAATTAGAGCCGATCATTTATGTATACAAAATTATATAAGATCACTTCTAAATATTATTTTAAGACCTATTTTAATGGTCCGGGCGAGGCTCGAACCCGTGTCATACTGCTTGTGTGTATAATGCCTTAGCCAACTTAGCCACACAAGCAGTTTATATATATATATATATATATATATATATATATATATATATATCTGTGATTTAATATAAATATAATAAAATATATTAATTCATTGTATGTAACTTATGTGACACAATAATATTATCATTAATGACAACTATCTATTTGTGGTTGTGTGTCAATCACTAATTATACATATTTATATTCTTATTCTTTATATTTTTATATCATTAGTATGTATTGTTACGCACCGTGTTTACTATAATCAACAAGCTATCTAACTTTATCCATACATGACTTATTACACTGATAATTTTCGCAATAACATTTAGAACTAGAATTTAAATTTCGTTTTTCATAATTTATAATCCATCATATTGTTTTTAAGGAGCGTTCACACGAACAATTTCCTAAGTCTATGATAAATGTATTAATAAACAAATATTATATAACAATACATTAGACACATTACATTATATTTAATGTTATTTAAATGAAGTTATAGCATATACCCAGTAAACAATGGTAAAATAATATGCGCATTAACGCGTCTATAAAATTATAACATTGTACAAAAATCCACGACAAATATGCGCGTTAATGCATCTATAAAATTGTAACCTTGCAAAAAAAATAGACACATTAATGAGCGTTCTTTGCTTAGCCATGATAGACGCATTATCTCGTCTATAAAATTACAACCTTGAAAACAAATATGCGCGTTAAATTACAACCTTGCAAACAAATCCACGACAAATGGACGCGTTAATGTTTATATTTTTTTACAACCGTTTACTGGGTACATAAAGAACATATATTGTATGTACGTATATATAGTTAATATGATTTATTTTTAAATTTATATTTTTAAACATTCGAGAGTTTCTAAATAAATTTTGGAATAATATTATCGGTAGAATTTGTATTAATAGTAATTCAATCAAACGGGTATTCCCTGCGGTATTATTATAATTCTTTCGAAGTATATTGATATTTAACTTATAAATACAGAAACTTTACATTTATTAAAATATATATATGTATAAATTATAATTTTAGATCACTATTTAATATATGTATTACAAATTTAAATATTTTAATTATCGTTATTTAGATATATATATATATATATATATATATATATATAACTATAAATATAACTAATATTGAATGCCCGTGTAGCTCAGTTGGTTAGTGCGTCAGACAGACAAGCAGTATGACGCTGGTTCGAGCCTCGTCCAGACCATTATCTTACCTTACCAGATCGGGATAGTTTCCCGAGCATATTCAACAATCTTTTTTCCAGATGTTTCTATCTTTCATCGCTGTCTTCGCTTCTTCTACTGTTAGACCAGTGTCATCAGTTAAGGGGGTTCGCGGCCTTTTGAGTATACAATGTATTAAGATAGGAGATATTTTTTTGTTATGTATTTTAACCAATTTTAAAATTTTTTCAGCACCTAGGGTTTTGATCCGATTTCAATTATGTAAATTGCATATTGTTAACCAATATAATGTTAATAAAACTTGCTTATTTAAAAAAAAAATGGTTCACTGAAAACCCAAAATATTTTAAGACAAAATATGATGCTAAATTAAATTTTTTTTTTTTAATTTTTATAATTTTGTATATGTTATTCTATGTCTATTACATTTCTTTTAAGCAAGTTTTATTATACATATAATAATGAAGATACTGTGAAAAATTCATCACATTTGGATAATTATTGAGAGGGCTGAAAAATTTCTAAGATTCAAAATTAATTAAATTCAATATTCTGAGTAAATCGAGTTTAAAGTTTGACTAGATTTATTTTTAATTTTATGGTAATATTTGTTTATTATTTCTACCTTTGACAACATTTATAGCATTATACTATTATAGAATACCACACTAATATATCCATAGAGTTATTATTATAATATTTATATTATATTACCAATAATTACACATAATAAACTAATATTTATGACATTTCAAAAAAAAATGTTTACAATAAAATTATTTTTTTTAGTATATTTATTTATTTATAATATTATAATATAACGGAATACCACACTAATATATATATATATATGTATTTCTAATATTATAATATAACAGAATACCACAATAATATACCCATAAGGTTGTACTTATAATATTTATATAATATTATATTACAAATAATTACATATAATAAGCTATATTTATGAAATTTTTTTACAAGAAAATACATTTTTTATCATATTTATTTATGTACTATATATAAACTAAGTAATATATTTCTAGTATTATAATATAACAGAATACCACAATAATATACTCGTTATTCTAATTCTAAGTTATTCTAATAATATTTATATTAAATTATATTACCAATTACACATAATAAACTATATTTGACATTTATTTTACAAGAAAATAAGTTTTTTTATCATATTTATTTATGTACAATATATAAACAGTATATAATAGTCTCTTTTTTCTTGAATTGTTGAGTCTTGAATTGTCTCTAAATTGAGTATATGTTCTTTCCACAGATGATGTACCTAAAGATAGAATCATTGTGATTTAAATATTATGTATGTTATTTTTCTAATATATAATATATGATGTGATTACAATAAAATATGATAATTACTTGTATATTTATTTGACATGTAGAAAATGAAAATAAATTTATAAAATAAACAATATATAGTATTGAATTTGATAAATAATCATAATATTGTGATGATTTATATATTATGTATAATTTTATATATAATGTATGTTATTTTTCTAATATATAATATATGATGTGATTACAATAAAATAAGATAATTAGATAATTACTTGTATATTTATTTGACATGTAGAAAATGAAAATAAATTTATAAAATAAACAATATTTACTCGTTTTGAATTCTATAATACATAATAATTATATCGTTATGATTTATATGATTTATATATTATGTATGTTACGTTTCTAATATATATTATATGTTGTGATTACAATACAATAATATAATTAGATAATTACTAGTATATTTATTTGACATGTAGAAAATGAAAATAAAATTTATAAAATAAACAATATTTACTAATTTTAATTCTATAATACATATTTTCATTATATCGTGATGATTTATATGATTTATATATTATGTATTACTAACCTGGTCTTGTAATATATCATCATATGAAGTTTTAGTACGGTTAATTGTCCGGTGATCGATTTTCTACTACGTCTTGGCATTTTGAAATAAAATAATTAATGACGCAATCTCAATTACTTTGTTTATAATTCGAATTTTACAGCCAATGTAATGCGTTCATTTGATATCAATACGTTAATTATAGATGTCGCTAGTTGACATCATATTAAATAATAGATCGTATATAACACTGCATTTAATTTTTTTTTAAAGTATACACTTATAGATATAATATTATAAGTTTAAAATATGAGTATTTTGCTATTATTTAGGCCATTTTTTACACATTTTTTTTTTTACAAAATAGGTCTTGTACTAAACCATCAAATTTTATCATTTATAAGTCTTTATTTGCTCTACAAGTTTCAGAGAATATTAAATATATATTAAATAATACTTTTCTCAAATAAAAAAAAAAAAAAAAAAATATTTAAAAATCATTTCAAAAGGCCGCGAACCCCCTTAATTGCTTTATATAGTTTCGTTTCTGTCGTCCACGATTTGTAAATCCGTGAGCAGGTATCCACATTAGTACACCACTAATAATCTCATTTTCGCTTCTGAAGCAGTGTCCAGCAAATCGTGTTCTTCTTTCCCGGATAGTCTTGGAGAGAGTAGGAATATTTCCATATAGTTTCTTGTTTGTTAAGTGTAGTTTCCATGATATATTAAATACTACTCTCAACATTCTTGTATATGTTCCGTCAAGTTTTCTTTCCAGACCATTACAATGAGGGTTTAGGTCTTAACATATTATTTAGAAGTGATCTTATATAATTATGTATAAATAAATAATCGGCTCTCGTTAAATCTATGGATGAATTAATATGAGATTGGCTTCGAAGGGACATTACAGCCATATGGTTATAAGTTAAAACTTCATCTAAATTCCTGGACGGGATGAAAGGACTCCACTAAATAAAAATAACAATAACAATATATATATATATATATATATATATATTGTTTCAGTTTAAAAATTATTTGAAACTATTTTTTAAATCATAATTTGTATAACATCGCCGATAAATCATCATGTATTATCAATTTATTTATAAAAGATAAACGCGTATCTATCAATATATATATATATATATATATATATATATATATATATATATATACTTATAACTATATTGTAGGAGATGTAAGAATAACGATATCACATAACGGATCAGAAATATTATGTAATCATATATGTGAGAAGAATGCTTTGCTGGAAGAATGCTCGGACTATAAGGTAGTAGATTTATTCATAGGAAATACTAGTGTAAAACAAATAACTAGACTGGTTATCCGTCATTTATTGATTTAGATATTTCCAAATTCGATTTTGTTATATATATAAATATTAGACATGTCAATTAAATATATATTGTGTGTTAAATAAACACACAATATATATATATATTAATTATAAATATCACGACTAGGTACATATATCAATACCGACTATATACATTTGCGATAAGATATCTACTTATCACAGGATAACTTTATCATCAAAAAGTACATACAGATTATCAGAAGTAACTGCATATGCTAGGAAAAAAATATGTTAATATACGATTAGTTTTATTTTATAAGTTACTTATTAAATATATAAACTTATATAAATAATATATATATATATATATATATAAATGAATTCATGTATTTGTGTATGTGTATTTACTTGAATGAGGTAAGCTAGATATGTATGCATAGTATACTATCATAGACACATACACTGTTAACAATTAGGGTACAGCGAATTCAATTTATAGGTTACATATCATTAAAATATCACAACAATTTGCCATGTACCCTACATAGGGCACACGACTTTAAACTCACTAACTAGTGTACCCTATAGGGTACATAAATGTTAAATATTAGGGTATCTGACTGTTAAATTCACTAGGGTACAATATACATATTTATTAGGGTACAGTTAAGTTACATATTAGGGTACGTGACTATTAATGTACATATCATGATATTTAATTACGGTACATATCATACAATTGCATTAGGGTACACAGTATCATATAATTAGAGTACAACCAGATAATTATTTACGTTAAAGTTTGATCATTTGTAGGGTTACGATCGTATTTATTCAAATTGTACCCTAATCAGGGTACGGCTATGGGGACACTACTTACACCCTAAAAGAGGCACTCGCTCTACCCTCATTTTTAACAGTGTACATTAGTTTATTTTAGTTTAAATTATAATTATGTATCTATATATATATATATATATATATATATATATATATATTGTTATTATTATTGTTATTTTTATGTGGTGGAGTCCTTTCATCCCATCCAGGAACTTAGATGAAGTTTTTACTTATAACCATATATGGCTCTAATGTCCCTTCGAAGCCGCTCTCATGTTAAGGCATCCATGGTTTTAACGAGAGCCGATCATTTATTTATACACAATTATATAAGATCACTTCTGAATAATATTTTAAGACCCATTTTATAAATTTAATTAATGGTCCGGACGAGGGTCGAACCCGTGTCCTACTGCTTGTGTGTCTGACGCCTTAGCCACTGAGCCACACAGGCAGTTAATATATATATATATATATAAATATTGTACACTAGATAAGTCGTATACTTATACGTGTGTTTTAAAGTATGTTGTACGACGTTGCACAATGTATGTGGTACGTGTATTAAAACCTACAAGTGGTATAGGGAAATATATAATATAACATAGTGGAAAGTAACCTAATACGAACACTTTAACGATAAATGGTCTTAAAATTGCATGTCTCAATATTTGTATTCAAAAATTATAATATATTAATATTATCTGATTATAGATATTATTGTGATTTTAAAATTTTATTTACTCTTTTTATTAATATTAATTCCTTATTAATAGATAACGGGGGTGTCCGTATTCTGTACCCATGTCCGAATACATACACCCTGTATTATAATACAGACAGTGTCTATCTGACACCATATATGCCACTAAGTAAACTATATATTATTATTGAACCAATCTGATAAATTACAATTACATTATTTATAATTAATTTTATGAATAATTTAATTTATTTAGTAATTCATTTATTAATTTTTATTATTTTATTAATTAATAATACAATTTAAGTATCTAAATAATAACATTTTTAGATTTAGCTTCTCTGTTGGTATTAATATTATAACGCACGCGATTGGTCATAGGGTTACCGTATTAAGACATATATAGATTGTTCCGTATAAGTGACTTAATTCATATTTGATAAATAATAGAGTAAGTATGTATATAATGTTTAGAATGCTTTAGTTTTTAATGATATATTGTTATGTTTTATATCGATACATTTGTATATTCTTGAGAAGGTTTTAAGTTGAAATTTTTTTTCATACATTTAAAAACGTAATAAAAAAATCAGTATATTGAATTTATCAGCACTATTTTGAATACTTAAAAAATAAAAAATACTTATATTGACTATTTATATAATTATGAATATTTTATTCATTAAATATGTTTTTGTAGGATATATGTTTTCTGAGATACCGAGAGTGTCCGTATTCTGGCACTGTCCATATTCGTTTGATTTCCCCAATACATATTTCAAATAGTTTCTTGTTTGTAATACAAACTTTGTATTGCTTATTCGTAAAGTTCTTGCTACATATAAGAGAAAAACTGGAAATATATCTAGTTGAATAGGTCACCTTATTGTATAGGTATGGGTATACCTACCGTTGGTATATTTATAAGTATACACACATATATATATATATATATATATATATATATATATATATATATATATATATATATGTATTGTATTGTATATATGGCACGGAAATGTGTGTATTTTCCCTAAAACAGTTGATCAATGATTATAAAAATAACAACACAAATATGTTTGTTGCATTTTTAGATGCATCCAAAGCATTTGATAATATAAGTCACAATATACTATTCGAAAGATTATGGAATAAAAATGTTCCTATATACTTAATTAATTTTCTAAATTATTGGTATCGAAATCAGCGTATATATATTAAATGGGGAAGCTATAATTCTGATACGTTTAGTGTTGCTAATGGAGTGCGTCAAGGTGGGATATTATCACCTTTACTATATAATATTTATACTGATCCAATGATAGGTAATCTGAACTCTATTAAAACTGGGTATTGTATTAATGGAAATATAATAAATAATTTGTGTTATGCGGATGACACAACCTTATTCTCACCCTCGCTATCTGGTTTGCAGCTGTTGATTGATTGTTGTCAGAAGTTTGCAAATAGTAATAAAATAACATATAATATTGAAAAATCTGTTATCCTACCAATGTATTATAACAAATCTCATCATAATCCAATTAAGCTACGTATTGGAAATACATGCTTGAGAGTAGTAAAAGCTTATAAGTATCTTGGACACTGGATTTCTGATAATTTATCTGATGAGATGGATATAAACTGTAATATTAAACGTCTTTACACAACTAGCTATTCTCTATCTAATAGATTTAGAAACTGCTCGAAATATGTATGTATATTGCTTTTTAAAACATTCTGCTCTAATATGTATCTTTGTAGTCTATGGGATACAGATAATGCTTACTTTAAAAAAATTCAAGTAGCATATAATAATGCATATCGCATATCCCTAGGCTATAAACCTAGATGCAGTGCATCCGAAATGTACCTATATGATAATGTCGATAATATTATTATAAAATTACGTAAGTCGTATTACTCACTATATAATCGTGTTAAATTATCTGACAATTCTATTATTAAAATGATATATTTATATAATGTTTCTCGCCCGTCGTCAATATTTAAAACATGGTGTACATCATTGTTTTTTTAACTATATATTATTTGTAATTATATACTTATATATATAGATATGTGTTGTATAGTTGTATTTAATTTTTTTTTTGTTTTGTTTATCTATGGACTGTTTATGTCTGACTCAAATAAATAATAATAATATATATATATATGATTGTTGTAAATCTGACTTAATTACCGATCATTTTCTAATAACTTGTCGATTAGTTCTTCCTCACTCCACTTCTATAGAAAAAAAATCCATCACATATAGAAACTACAGATCTCTTGATTATGATTGTTATGCCTTGGAACTTAAATTAATCCTCCTTTCATTGCCGTGTTCGATTGATTCACTCAATTATGCTCTATCTTACTTAATTGATAAATTTGCCCCTCTAAAAACTCGAACTATTAATATCCATTCAAACTCTCCATGGTTTTCCTCCGAACTTGTTTCTTTCAAACGCAACCTACGTAAACTCGAACGAATCTTCCACAGTAACCCCTCTTCTAGTAACCTCTTAATATTTTCTACATATCGCAAGTTCTATAAATCTGAAATCTATAAAGCCAAGTCTGCTTTTTATATTAGTAAAATAAATAACCTCACATCCAATCCCCGTGCTTCTTTCGCCCTTGATCGTAAGTTTCTCTCCCCTACAATGCCTATCAATATACCTCATATACCTAATATTGCAAAAAATGAATTATGTTATGAATTCGCTTATCATTTTACTGATAAAATTCAACGCACCTGCACTTCTATTTCATCTCTCCTACTAATTAGCTCAATTCCGTGCATATGTAAACCAATCCCATACTATTTTTCTAAATTCTATATGCCTTTATTTTCACAATATCTAATCTTATTTCTAAGTCTTCCTCTTCTCATTCTTCTGACCCAATTAACCTAGCCGCCTTTAAAAAAATAAATTATACTCTATCCCCCTATATTCTTGATATTATAATTATTTCCCTAAATGATGGTATTTGTCCAACTTCCTTTAAGCATGCTATAATAACACCTATACTCAAAAAACCCTTACTTGATCCTAATATAATTGCTAACTATCGCCCCATTTCACAACTTCCGTTTATCAGCAAAATTCTGGAACGAATTGTTGCCATACAATTGAATAGATTTATAGCTGAAAATAAATTATATGATATATTTCAGAGTGCATTTAGACGAGGACACTCAACTGAAATTGCACTACAACACATACTTAACAATATACTCTAAAGTAGCTCCATCTATCTCCTGCCAACTTATATTATTAGACCTCTCATGTGCCTTCGATTCCTTGAGCCATTCAGTTATTATCTCAAGATTAGAAATGATTGGTATACGCGGAACCGTACTAAAATGGTTTTCATCCTATATATTAAATCGATCATCATCCGTTAAAATTTGCAATTTCTCTACAAAATCTCGTACTCTTCATTATGGTGTTCCCCATGGATCTGTTCTCGGCCCCTCCTCTTCTCAATATACATTCTCCCTATACATGATATTATTGTTCAATTTCCAGATGTACACTATCACATTTACGCTGATGATATTCAACTATATTCCTTCCTACCCAATTCCTCCAATGTACTACCAGATAACTCACAATTATGTAAATGTGCATCAACTATCAGATCATGGCTTCTATCTAACAATCTTCTACTCAACTCTTCAAAATCTGCACTCCTAAATATCCCATCTAACTATCATAAATTTCCACCTGTTATCAATGACGGTCTCCCCATCATCCCTTCATCATCTGTTATAAATCTTGGAATTACTTTGGATGCTAACCTATCCCTAAATTCCCATATAGCTAATATATCTAAATCAGCTAACTACCACCTCTTCAAAATTCGTCGTTTAAGAAAAGACTTAACCCGATCTCTTACAACTGTCCTCATAAATGCACTCGTCCTCTCTCGTATCGACTACTGCTACTCACTACTTTATCATCTCCCTAATACTTCATTATCCCCTTTAAATCGTATAATTCGTGCATCTATACGAACCATTTTCTCAATAAATCGATTTGATCATTCCATTACCGACTCCCGCCAACTTATATCCAACTGGTTCCCTCAAAAAAAACGTTCCCTCCTACACCTTCTATCACTCGCTCATAAAGCAATATATTATACTTCTCCTCCTTATTTGACTTCCCTACTAACTCTAAGACGCCCACTGACTTCCTTACGATCAATTGCTGACATTTCCCTAATTTGCCCTCGTGTCTCATACCTGAAATACCATAAACGCGCCTTCAGTTATATGGTTCCATCACTATGGAATTCCCTCCCTGCCTCTATTAGATCAATCCATTCACACCCGTCCTTTATTACACACCTCAAAGCTTACATATCATCGATGTAATTCACTTATTTAATCATACAATATTACTATTTTTATAAATTATATTATTTTATCGTTTTGTTTATTTATTTATCTATTTATTGTTTTCGTTCTATATTGTTATATGCACCTACGAGGGGTGGCCACACCTATGATAAGTGCTAATAAACATTATCATCATCATCATATATATATATATATATATATATATATATATATATATATATATATATATATATGTATACTTATACATAAATAGTGTCGATTATACAGATTACGATTCAATGACTATGTCGTATACTGTCTATGAGAAATCAACGAGTAAAAGTTAGTAATACGTTACATGTAATACTAATACACACATCGGTATACTAGTATACTATAGTATACTATCTTCATTTGATATAGTGAGCATATTGTCGTATAATACTCATTGGGTTTTCCCACTATCCGAAACATCGTTGTCCTATCAAATAATGTATTCGCACGACAACGAATGTTCTAGAATATTCTAGAATGTCCACATATACAGTGTAGAATGTCCACATATACAGTGTATAGTGTACATTTTACATGTACTCACGCGTGTAACACATATGCTAACTACGTTGTTCCATGCGAGAACACTTTCGCGAGTCGAGTTTCAAGTTTCATCCACTGGCATTGTGTTTAGGGAATTTAATATATTTACTACAGCTGTATATTAGTTAAACGTCTAAGTGAATGCAAGATATAGGTATAGTATACTACTATATGTATAGTATATAGGTATAGTATACTACCATAGTTATAGTATATAGGTATAGTATACTATTATTATTATAGTATATATGTATAGTATATAGGTATATTATACTACTATAGTTATAGTATATAGGTATAGTATACTATTATGATTATAGTATATATGTAATATATATTTGTATAGTATAACACTATATTTATAGTATATATATATATGTATAGTATACTATAGTATATTGGTATAGTATACTACTATAGTTATAGCAAACCCCTAGGGCTTTGGTTATATTCGGGCTTTGGTTATAGTATATATATTTGTATTACACTATACCATAAACCTTTATATTATTATTATTAAATTATATACTATAACTATAGTATACTATAGTTATAGTATATCATTTAATAATAATAATAATATAAAGGTATATTGATTTAATGAAAATTAGCGACGTTTATATGCGTCAAGTTGATATAATAAAACAAATAAATAAATAAATACACGAATAATAATATCATTTTAAAAGAAGACATTATAATGATAACCTATGTGAATATAGTCGACATCTGTAAGTAATAAAATATGATAGTTATATTCCTTTAAAGGCTGTAAGTCGTCGGGAACACTGTTCCAGTACTTCGGAGCAGCAATAGTGAAAGCAGCATCTTCATGACAAACGGTACATAGTGTTTCACAAGCATGTATCATGACTCGGATTATAAGTTGCTCGAATTATGACTCTATTTGATAGGTATCCCTACGGCGTACGCTAAGGCGGATCTTAAAAAAAAAATATATTAATGGCTGGTACGAATCTTAATGGAAATTATACGATAAACAATTTGGTAATAACTAAATTACACATAATTTTGTAGTTACCGAGCGTAATTCGATTACAAATTTGTAAACAACAAAAACCTTTTATTACTTATACATAATAAAATGCTAGAATACGCATCTGCGTAAAGTTTGTTTATATAACAACTGTCATATTTTATTTCAATTTCATTTCAGTTATTATTTATATTTATACGTACTATTACCTATATTTAATCGTTAACTATGAAATTAAGAAATTCATCACAGTTTAAAATATATTTTGGTACAAAATTAATGTCATCCTGCAAATTACCGACATTAATTGATATTGGTAAACACTATTTATATTTATTAAACCATAATATAGGTACGAGAATGAGATTTTGTATATTGATGCTATTATAATAAAATTAGTATCATTAGAAAGGTTGTAAAATTCTATAATAACTACTATCTTAGTTTTTTATTATTTTTATTTAAAAAAAAGATATTTTTTAATTAAATTAACAGACTATCTTGATTATATATGTTTATATATAAATATGTAACATTATAAACAAAATGATCAGCATTTCTACCCAATATGGGAAAAAATGAAAAATTTGTTTGTATAATTTTTTTTTATCTAAAATTAATTTAATTTATATTTTTAAAAAGCTCTTTAAATTCTATAATATAACTTGTATCTTAATTTTTTTTAATTTTTATTAAAAAAAAGTTATGATCAAAAATCAGTATATTTATATATTAATTGATACAAATTAATACATTTTATTATTTTTTTTTTTAAATATAATCTATGATCAAAACTTCGTAAATAATTTTAGTAGAAAAATTATGTATTAGATTAATAACACGTAAAAAAATTATTAAAAATATCAGTACATTTTTTTTTATAGACATCCCAATTTTATATTTTGTTTACAAAAAAATATCATAATATATACTTTATTGATCATTTTATTTTTTAAAATGTATACAAATATTGTCACATATATTGATAATATTGGTATATTGTGTATTACATTAATTATATTTTAAAATTGTGTAGAAAAAATACAAAAAAAGTAAAAAAATGTATATGTTGAAAATTATTCTAGGAATTGCCATGAATTTTATATAGATTAAAAAAAAATTATTTGAATCTTAAATTTGTTGTTATTTATATGTATTATTACTGGTATAAATTATTATTAATAACTGACACATATAAGGTACTAATATATACATTTTAAGTATATTGCTATCCACACCATGTTAAAATTGCTATATAGCAATAGAGATATATCTCTCCCATGTAAAATTTCTAGGCAATTACGCTCGGCCCCCAATATATGAATTTCATTTTTTTTTCGGATTTAACTTTCTAATGATTATATTTCCATATGTGCATTATGCCCTAATGAGTATGTGTATTATTTAACAAAAAATGCAATATAAAATCCACCTTACCGTACGTTAAGGCGTACGGCGTACGTCCATATATATCGCCTTGTGATAAATGCAAAGAATATGAAACTTGCATATATCTCGAAACTTCAACCACTCGAGTATCGTCATTACGGATTGGATATATTGTTATATCAGTACTCTTAAGCTTACATAATATTCAAACAGCTCTACGTTGTATTGAATCGAATTTGTTCATATATATATATATATATATGTACATATATGTATTATTCATAAATGTATAAATTGTTTCGGAATGTTAATAAAAAAGCGAATTACAATATCTAAGACTACTAAATACTAATGAATGTATTGATGATTTAGTTGAAGTAAATGTTAGCTTAGAACGATCCTTGAACGATCGATCCTATACTATAGGATATATGACCTACATGACATAATTAACACCCAGCAAACAGTAAGAGCAGCATAACAGTAGCATAATAGCATGACAAATTAATAGCAGCATAATACAGCATAATAGCACAATGTAAACATTTGAGGCTCTAGCATATGCTGTTATGCTGCTATTATGCTGATATTACTGTTTGCTGGGCAGTGCGGACACTATCCGACGAACAGTGATAAAAGAGGCGATAATGAATATATGGGTATTTAAAAATAATCAAATAAATGGGAAGAATATATAAAATAAAATGAATCGGACCCCGGTACTGATCCTTGAGGAACGCCACGAGTGTGATAAAATGGCGACGACAAAGATGACTTGATCTTTACTGAAGATATTCTATAGAATATTCTAATATATTAGATAAACGACATCAACCAGTTAATGTATCAACATTGGTATTAGTATTTTTATAAGTAGGGGAATTATGTCTAATACGGGCCACTTTTTATGGTATCAAATAACTTTTTTATTTATGATTATAAATTAATGAAATTTTATCACGATTTAGATATTATAAACATCAATAACATTACAATTTCAATTTTTGTAAAAATGTTATTTATCGTCGAAAATGTGCCCGGCCCGTATTGCAAACAATGTTTGTAATACGGGCCAGGTGGTTTTAATACGGGCCGGGTGAAACATCCAATAGATGGCGAAAGTAGTTATAATTTTTCAACCAATCAAATGAATTGATGATACAATTTTCACGCTATAAGAATACTTATCACGCATACTTCAATTTATTTCAGTGATTTAAACTAATTTACACCATAGTGAACTACGGCAACCTACTAATGTAACCTACGTATATAGTAGATACTATCTACGTTATTTCTATATATATAGGAATAAAATAAATAATAGATTACATAATTTGATATAAATAAGTGGTAGTAGTAGTAGTAGTAGTAGTAGTAGTAGTAGTAGTGGTAGTAGTAGTAGTAGTAGTAGTAGTAGTAGTAGTAGTAGTAGTAGTAGTAGTAGTAGTAGTAGTAGTAGTAGTAGTAGTAGTAGTAGTAGTAGTAGTAGTAGTAGTAGTAGTAGTAGTAGTAGTAGTAGTAGTAGTAGTAGTAGTAGTAGTAGTAGTAGTAGTAGTAGTAGTAGTAGTAGTAGTAGTAGTAGTAGTAGTAGTAGTAGTAGTAGTAGTAGTAGTAGTAGTAGTAGTAGTAGTAGTAGTAGTAGTAGTAGTAGTAGTAGTAGTAGTAGTAGTAGTAGTAGTAGTAGTAGTAGTAGTAGTAGTAGTAGTAGTAGTAGTAGTAGTAGTAGTAGTAGTAGTAGTAGTAGTAGTAGTAGTAGTAGTAGTAGTAGTAGTAGTAGTAGTAGTAGTAGTAGTAGTAGTAGTAGTAGTAGTAGTAGTAGTAGTAGTAGTAGTAGTAATAGTAGTAGTAGTAGTAGTAGTAGTAGTAGTAGTAGTAGTAGTAGTAGTAGTAGTAGTAGTAGTAGTAGTAGTAGTAGTAGTAGTAGTAGTAGTAGTAGTAGTAGTAGTAGTAGTAGTAGTAGTAGTAGTAGTAGTAGTAGTAGTAGTAGTAGTAGTAGTAGTAGTAGTAGTAGTAGTAGTAGTAGTAGTAGTAGTAGTAGTAGTAGTAGTAGTAGTAGTAGTAGTAGTAGTAGTAGTAGTAGTAGTAGTAGTAGTAGTAGTAGTAGTAGTAGTAGTAGTAGTAGTAGTAGTAGTAGTAGTAGTAGTAGTAGTAGTAGTAGTAGTAGTAGTAGTAGTAGTAGTAGTAGTAGTAGTAGTAGTAGTAGTAGTAGTAGTAGTAGTAGTAGTAGTAGTAGTAGTAGTAGTAGTAGTAGTAGTAGTAGTAGTAGTAGTAGTAGTAGTAGTAGTAGTAGTAGTAGTAGTAGTAGTAGTAGTAGTAGTAGTAGTAGTAGTAGTAGTAGTAGTAGTAGTAGTAGTAGTAGTAGTAGTAAATGTAAATAAATGTAAATAGTTTATTATACACTGCATTAATGTTTTATAAACATTCTTAGAGTGTGAACGAATAAATTAAACAGAACAAATATTACTAATTGTTTTTAGCATTTAAAAACATAACATGATAAATATATACATACATATATGTGTATATAAATATATAAACGTATATAAATAAATATACACAAATATACAGATACATACAATACTTTCGTATATGTTATAAACTTTAGAATATTATTATACAATTATTACAATCAATAGTTATTTAATATATAACGATGTAAATGTTTCTTGAACGTGTAATGGTTAATAATATTCTTAATGTTGGATGGAAGTTTGTTCCAAAGGTAAGGGGCATACCACCGATAAGATAGCTCGCCATATATTGAAGAATTAATTTTAGGTAGTTCAAGGTTAATTGTAGAATTAGATCGCAATTGCGAGTTATTAATAGATAACTGTAGCATATTATATATATACATAGGTTTCTTAAATACTATAGCTTTATGCGTTATAGTGAGTATTTTATATATAATAGATTGCTTAGTATTATGCCAATTGATTTTAGAACGAAGTTCAGAAATACTTGTAGAATAATCAGTATAAGGAATTTTAAATATAATTCGAATGCACCTATTTATAATGGAATCACATTTTTTTAGTAATGTAGTATTAATTTTATAAAGAAAAGAGTTGCAGTAATTTAGTTTAGATATAATTGGTGAATTAGATAATATTTTAGCTGTATTTAGTGAAATGAAAGGGCGAATTTTTTTTAAATTGTAAACATTATATGATGCAGACTTAAGTATATCTTTTACATGTATTTCAGTCGATAGATCTTGTGAAATAGTTATTCCAAGATACTTTGTACTAGTAATAGGAGTAATATTATCTGTACCGATATAGATATTTGGAAATGCAGTGCGAGTTCTAGAAATATTAATTAGTTTAGTTTTATTTGAATTTATTAGTAAGTTATTATTAGTAAGCCAGTTAGTAGTAGAATTAATACAGTCTTGAAAATAATTATTTTGTGTAGAGTTAGTTGCAAATGTGTGTAATACAATATCATCTGCATATATATTATATTTTAGTAAAGTATATGATTGGAGTAATTTTGATAAAGGTCGTAGATATATAGAAAATAGAATTGGAGAAAGAACAGAACCTTGTGGGACACCGAAATTTAGTGGATAGGGTTGAAAAAATGAAGAATTAATTTTAACAGAGTATGTTCTAGTAGTAATGAAAGATTTAAACCAATTGAAAGCAGTTCCAGTAATACCAATATTGGAAAGTCTAGATAGTAATATAGTAAAGTCAATGGTATCAAATGCAGCAGTCATATCAATAAATAATAATTGCAAAGATTTGTGGTTGTCAAGTGAATGGTGAAGGCTATCAGTAAGTGCAATAATGGAAGTTTCAGTACTATGATGTTTACGGTATGCACTCTGGTAATTATCAAATAAATCATTATAGTCAAGATAAGATATGAGCTGTTTATAGATAACTTTTTCTAGAATCTTTGAGAGTAATGGTAATTGAGATAGAGGTCGATAATTAGATAAAATAGAATCATCTAAAGATGCATTTTTTAAAATAGGAGTTATTATAGCATGTGTTAATTCAGGTGGTATAATGCCAGTAGTTAGTGAAATATTAATAATTTTGTGATATAGAGGTGTTAAAGTGTTAATAATTTTTTTAGTAATAGAGAGAGGTAATGGATCATTTGGTGAAGTACATTTGGCGGTAATTATCAAATTATATATTTCAGTATGTGTTGGAGTTATGAAATTATTAAAATTATTATTGGGAAATGAACATATATCAAAACAATTTATATTGATAGATTTATTTACAAATTTACTTTTCGAGATATTATCGCATATGTTGGAAATTTTATTATCAAAGAAATTTGAGAATTTATTAACTAGTAGATTCTTTTTTTGAGGAGGAAAAGTTTTTCTTTTGTTCCTTCCCATTAATTGATTAGTAAGTTTAAAAAGTTTTTTAGAATCATTTTTATATAAATTAATTTTATTATTATAGTACATTGTTTTTTGAGATTTCATTTGTTTACGGTATTGAGATCTAGCAAATAAGAAATTATCATGATTAATTGTATTTTTATTTTTATTATATATTTTGTTTAATATGTTAGTATTTTTTTTATAAGTATGACATATATGATTAAACCATGGTGTTATAGAGTATATTTTAATTGTTCGGTTATTAAGTGGTGCATATGTGTCTAGAAGATTAGAAAGTGTATTATTAAGTGCAGTTATAGTAAAATTATTTATGTCAAGATTAGATAGAATATCAAGAGAAAATTTAGTTAAGTCTATATTACGTAAATGTCGATAGGATAATAATTTAGAACTTATATATTTTTTTATATTTAATGTACATTTAATAGCATAATGATCAGTTAATAGTGTAGAATTAGTTGGTTGGTTAGCTAATAGAATAGAATTATTATGAGTAAAAATAAGATCGAGTACATTTCCAGAAATATGTGTAGTTTCAGTAACATGTTGAGATAAACATAATTCATTACAGATATCTTTGAATTTATTATGGGGATATGATGTAGAATTAAAATGAAAATTAAAGTCACCAAGAATTATAAGGAAAGGGCTAATGTGTTGATGTATTAGATCCGAAAATTCTTTAAAAAATATTATATGGTTATTATTTGGAGGTCTATATATAGTGAGAACAGTTATTATTTGAGATTGGGATGTTTTAAATTTTACAAGAAGTACATCATATAGAGTCATATTAATTCGAATTTGAGAAAGTATAGTATAGTTATTATTTAAAAGTAAAGCAACACCACCACCATTTCTACCATCACATCTAGGACTATGTATAAAATTAAAATGTAATGGTTCAAAATAAGAAGGAGTAACATCATCTAATATATGGAGCCAAGTTTCTGTGAGTGCGATTATTGATGATTTAGATTCTATTATATATTGTGTGATGATATCAATATTAGCAACTAGTGAACGACAATTAATGAGGGAAGTAATGTTTTCATTGCTACATACCGATAGTCAATTAGATTTATTATTTGGTTTATTTTTGATTGATGTAATATATGTATCGTATGATTTACTCCATGTGTTCAATTCATTTATGGACGGTAAATATGGAGAACAGTTCCAATCAAGTTTATTTGTATCATTATATGGTCTTAGTTCATAAGTATTAGTTTTTAAATTTAATGTACATTTATAGTTTAAAATTAGCTTAGATTTAATAGCATGATAAAATATATTACCATTTCTTCTAACATCAGCGGATACA
>OZ025245.1:15899018-15916518 GCA_964019155.1 Osedax fenrisi
AGTAGTAGTAGTAGTAGTAGTAGTAGTAGTAGTAGTAGTAGTAGTAGTAGTAGTAGTAGTAGTAGTAGTAGTAGTAGTAGTAGTAGTAGTAGTAGTAGTAGTAGTAGTAGTAGTAGTAGTAGTAGTAGTAGTAGTAGTAGTAGTAGTAGTAGTAGTAGTAGTAGTAGTAGTAGTAGTAGTAGTAGTAGTAGTAGTAGTAGTAGTAGTAGTAGTAGTAGTAGTAGTAGTAGTAGTAGTAGTAGTAGTAGTAGTAGTAGTAGTAGTAGTAGTAGTAGTAGTAGTAGTAGTAGTAGTAGTAGTAGTAGTAGTAGTAGTAGTAGTAGTAGTAGTAGTAGTAGTAGTAGTAGTAGTAGTAGTAGTAGTAGTAGTAGTAGTAGTAGTAGTAGTAGTAGTAGTAGTAGTAGTAGTAGTAGTAGTAGTAGTAGTAGTAGTAGTAGTAGTAGTAGTAGTAGTAGTAGTAGTAGTAGTAGTAGTAGTAGTAGTAGTAGTAGTAGTAGTAGTAGTAGTAGTAGTAGTAGTAGTAGTAGTAGTAGTAGTAGTAGTAGTAATTAACAAAATATGATAATTAATATATTTGTTAATATATTTAATACGGAAATATAATTATTAAATGATATCATTATCGATTACTACTATTGATTATTATCAATATACTATAATGGAATACTTAATAGACATGTGATTACATATATAATATATCTACACCTACGATGGTATTACAGTGTATAAGTATTTGGTGAACATGTTACATTAATAAAATTATATTTATAATAAATAAATTAATATGCATATCAATGTAATGTTAAAATATACGATACATGTAAAATATATTTATAACACAAATATCGATTTCTATATAAATAAAACTGTAAAATCTATAGATTTATATATCATTATAATGAATCAAAAAGTATTGCATAATAAGATATTGAATTGTATGGCGAATTTTAATTGTATTATTGATTTAATTTATTTTTAATTGTAGCCTTTAGAATAGTAAATATAAAATAAAACTGTTTATTGAACTATGTGTTATAATGTGTGTCTGTATATTAAACGGCGTTGGGTATAAATTATAATATATAATATATAAATTAATAATTTACGATGAATTATTTATGTCTATATATATTGTATAGTATGCAGGATCTAGAGAAATTAACAATATTAAAATATAATTTAAAAATATAAACTTCAATAATTAATTATATATATATGTTGTATTAGTGAATAGATTTGAAAAATGTTGTATACAATATAAAATAAATATTAAGTGAAAATGTCAATAAATAAATATAACAATGATTTATATGAATAAACAAAAATGTTGTTAACAAAATGTGCAATATATAAATATTATAATGTAGCTACATTAAGTTAGATATAATAAATAAAATAGAAATAACAATGAAATTAACAGTAAAAGTTAACAAAAAGTTAACAATAAAATGCATTAAATAAATTCTATAGAATATCGATAGAGCGTAACTTTAATTGTTCTATATAATGTATACTATGCTGAATAATGTAAACATTCATACGCATGTGTTTCTAGAGACTATGTTACATTTGATAATTATTTTCTATCAACTGACTTAGGAAATTAATGCAATAGTGAAAATATACACAACCTATATGTAGAATAATATTATATAAAATCATATAATAATGAATGGAAATTAGGAATGAGATAACATTAATTATTTATTGACAAATATGTATATAATTATTATAAATTATGTATTATAAATAATATCATATAATCATAAGCATATACTTGTATACATAAACTATTTACCAATCATATGGTTTATAATATTAACACCATAGAAATAATAATATATTTTATACATTATATAACTATTGTTAGTAAACACATTAATAAGTCGAATTACTGATCAGAAATTCATATTATAATTACTTCAAATGAAATACATTGTAACATCTATGGATTTACATATACGACTTTCTTTCATAATTATAAACAAACAATGCACATAAATATAATTACTGCCTCGCTAGATATATATTAGATGCCATCTCGATGAGCTAACAATAGTTTCCGATCTCACTAATTTTAGATAATATTTATTCCATTATATTAAAATTTACATTATGCTTTAATGCATATTATATTATATCAATTATATTTCAATATAATATTTATTATCGATTATAGTCGATAATTATAGATATCTATAGATACCAATTATGATTTTATTATTTAATATTAAAATTGATACACTGATATAATTACAAATAATATCACATTTGCTAAATTTATATATATATATATATATATATATATATATATATATATATATATATATATATTAATATGAGTATGTATCTATGAGTATAAATATGTGGTTATATATAATACAATCGTACATAACGAGTACACTTATTCCCTCTCATATATTCAAATATATGTACAATATTATAAATGCATATATATTTAAACATATAATATGCATTTATATATCAATACATATTGATATTCATATATGAGTATATGCGTATATATATAGTGTATATATAGTGTATATATATATATATTTATATATATATATATGTGTATATATTAACATACATATGAGTATACGTAAATATGAATACATACGGTGTAATAATCATATACATTAGAATCACCTAATTGTATTGTCTATGATAATAATGTACACATTCATTATAACCACTCTCGTAATAGTTCGATCTATCAATACACGCATGTATGAATCATACTTTCTTTATATCGATGGTATGAATATACGATATAAAGAAAATTCTTTATATCGGTGGTATTAATACACGCACGATGTCGCACGCACTTACATTACTTTTTATTTCAGTGATATAATATTTTAAAATAGTAACATAAAATCAAGCATTTTCATTGGTCATGTGGCCCGTATTACTAACATTAGGTGGCCCAATTGTATTGCAAACAGTTGATACACTTGTTAAATAACCCCCCACGCACTTAATATTGAATATAAAGTAGAATGTATACATTTATATTCTTCGTATTTAATTAATCTTTCCAATCGTGCTTTGAATTATTTAATTAATGTTATATTTATTAACGAAAATGGTGGATAAATAAATAATTATTTAGTACATTTTCATTTGAAAACTATTTTTTGATATAATGATCAATATTAGAAATATAAATGCAAATATTAAAAAAAAATACCCCTTATTAATAGAAATGTGATACTGAATACATCTTGTATATATTTTTTTTTTGATTTGAACAATAGTTACTGAGATATCGCAGTGGCCCGTATTACACACTGGCCCGTATTAGACATAATTCCCCTATTATCAACTATATTTTTAATTTCATCTATTTTGGCAGTGAAGTTAGGCTTGCGTGAATTGTATAAATACATGATATTTTAAGAATTGAAAATAGAGAATGCATAATCTGGAGGCTTATTACCATTACTCCATGGATTTTTAATAATACCAGTAGCATACATGCATTTGTGAAATGTAGAAGAGTATCACACTTGATACATGTAATGTAATCAGAAACACACTCAGTTCTGCACGTATGACACACGATGATTATAATGATAATATACTATATTAGCAACAATTTTCCAAAGGAAAGATATTGCACTTGTGTATATTTGTGTAACCTAATAATTCGATATGGCCATCTAGCGGTATTAGTCAGATATTAAGAATTTTCTATATGTATAGTAATTTCTTAATTTCTTAATTAAAATATCACATGTTATAATATTTCATACACTATTTCGCCATCTAGTGTTAATGGTCAGATTCATTTTAAAGTTACGTTTTAAAAGGTACTAGAGATAGATATGGAGTGCAATATCTTTCCTTTGGAAAATCTTTGATATTAGTATAATATATATATATATATATATATATATATATATTATCATATGAAATAATCAAACATACATATAGAAATATGAATAATATAATGTAAAATCAATGTTAACATAAAATATAATTTATAAATTAATCAAACAAATACAAATAGAAATATGAATAATGTAATTTTAAATCAATGTAAAATCAATGTTAAAATTAATTAGAATTTATGAAATAATCAAACACCAATAATATAATGTAAAATCAATGTAAAAATGAAATATAATTTATAAAATAATATAACAAATACAAATACAAATATGAATAATATAATGTAAAATTAATGTTAAATTAATTAGAATTTATAAAATAATCAAACATACATATTAAATATTATATTAAAATATAATATAATTTTTAAAAATAAATAAAATAAAAATAATATAATGTAAAATCCGGATAAAATCTATGTAATAATAAAATATAATTTATTAAATAATCAAACATACAAATAATATAATGTAAAATCAATGTTAAAATAAAATATAATTTATAAAATAATCAAACAAATACATATATAAATATGAATAATATATTGTAAAATCAATGTTAAAATTAATTAGAATTTATGAAATACAAATATGAATAATATAATGTAAAATAAATGTTAAATTAATTACAATTTATGATATAATCAAATATACTAATATGATAAAATACATGAATAATATAATGTAAAATAAATGTAAAAATAAAATCAATATTAAAATTAATTATAATTTATGAAATAACCAAACACAAATAATATAATGTAAAAATAAAATAAAATTTATAAAATAAAATAGAATAGAATTTATAAAATAATGAAATAAATACAAATCATATAATGTAAATCAATGTTAAAATAAAATAATAAATAGGAATAAAACCACTTAACTATTATTCGTGATACCTATAAGTTTGTAATACAAATGATATCAAAAGATAAATATATTAAATACAAATATAAACATAGGTATATATAATATAATATATAAACACAAATATACATATCGATGCATATCAATATACATTTATTCATAAATATAGTAATTGATATGTATTATAAACAAATACTTAATTATTAGAATTAAAACTAATATATATTATTCAATAATGAAATTTAAAAATATTAATAAAATATTAATAGAAAATTAATAGAATATTTATAAAATAAAATATATATGCTAGTATACTATAGTATTCATATATATATGAATAGAATGAAATAAACAAATAATTTAATTTAATTAAAAATCAATATTTTAATTTAAAATTAAAAGTAGATCAATTTGTTTAAAATATTTACACTAAATATTACATATACAATATATATTAGTTGGTGATTTATGTAAATAATATCTAATAATCCTATATAAAGCCTATAGGCTAATAATGAATATAAAATATAATTTTATAAATATATTAATGCATATATAGTATTCTATATAATAGTAATATATATATATATACAAATATATATATTTAATAAATATAATACAATTAAGTAGAATAAATATTTATAAAATATCTATGAAAGTGATTTGGTTGATAACAAAAACACGTATGTGTATGAGGAATTATTATGAGGAATTATATGAGGAATTATTGAGAATTATAGATATATTTAACTATTGTTAATATAGTCATATTGTTGATATTATATGTTAATATGTAAATATAATAGGTAAGATGCATGGTAATAGTCTTATCGAATTATTTATATATAATTTAATATTATTAATTAATATTAAATATCTAGTTAACAATTATATATATAGTATAGTTTTAACACATTAAGGGCCGCATAAATATGATTATATAAATATATATATATATAATTATATCGTACAAATTACGTTATTTTCAAGTGATATGTTCAATATTGATTAATTTATAACATTAGCTACATATAGTATACTACTATGATCACTATTACGTTAAGTGTATTATTAAAATATATAATATAGAAATAATATTTATATAGTTGTATTCACATTAAATGTATCATATTCCAATGGCTATATATGGACATATATGTTTATTTATTTTTATAATAATATATCTTTTTTATTTCGAGTAAATGAACTCTCTCATGCATTACGACATGTATCATTATTTGGATTTGTATGTATATATATATACATGGATATGGATATATCCTAAACGGAATCCACTTGGAATGTCATTATTAACAAGCCTATTTACAATGAGAGAAAGTCTGAATAATGAATAATTGTGTAATTACACATTTAAAAAATAACAATTTCAATAACAAATTCATATTCAAAAAATATAGAATTTATATTTAGGATCCTACTATGCATAGTCATGACGTCACCGTTGATTATTCATTTTTTATGTTTGATTAAAATTCATTATTTATCAATAAATAATATCTATATATATATATATATATATATATATATATGCATATACATATAATAATATGGTGTAAATGGTAGGTCTCTGATTATATACTATATAGGAATTATATTTCATTCCAAACCAATGACATCCATATTCATTTAAAATATTTAAATAATTTATAACTTTCTTAATATTCGATATCATTACTAGAAAATGACGTACCAAACGAAAGGGATAATGGTATATGGAAATATATATTAGGTTAGTAATATAATTGTGAAGTAATTATTTCTATATTAACAGACACACACCTATATATATATGTATATAAATTAAATTAAATGTAATATATTTATATATTATTATATATATAGGTATTGTAATAATTTTTTGTATTTGGTTTACTGTAAACTATATAAGAAAAAAAAGGTTATATATTGAATAAAATAACATTAAAAAAAATAATATTTATTACTAACCAAATATTATTATAAATGTCCATATTAAAATATATTAATACTAAATTAAATAAAAATATATAATATTTATGTATTTGATTTCAGTGTAATTTCGGATAACATTAATGCTATATATAAAACCAATGAAGTTAGAGCGAAAACTATAACGTTAGTAGTATTGTATATCATTATACATCATTATAGGGGAATTATGTATAATACGGGCCAGTGTGTAATACAGGCCACTGCGATATCTCAGTAACTATTGTTCAAATCAAAAAAAAATATATACAAGATTTATTCAGTATCATATTTCTATTAATAAGGGATATTTTTTATTTTAATATTTGCATTTATATTTCTAATATTGATCATTATATCAAAAAATAGTTTACAAATGAAAATGTACTAAATAATTATTTATTTATCCACCAATTTCGTTAATAAGTCTAACATTAATTAAATAATTCAAAGCACGATTGGAAAGATTAATTAAATACGAAGAATATAAATATATACAATCGACTTTATATTCAATATTAAGTGCGTGGGGGGTCATTTAACAGGTGTATCAAATGTTTGCAATACGGGCCACCTAATGTTAGTAATACGGGCCACATGACCAATGAAAATGCTTGATTCTAGATTACTATTTTATAATATCATATCACTGAAATAAAATGTAATATAAGTGCGTGCGACATCGTGCGTATATTCATACCATAGATATAAAGAAAGTTTCTTTATATCGAATATTCATATATGCGTTTATTGATATATCGAACTATTATGAGAGTGGTTATAATGAATGTGTACATTATTATCATAGAAATTACAATTAGGTATTCTAATATATGTATGTATGTATGTATGCGTATTCACGTATACATATATGTTAATATATACATACACATATACACTGTATACGCATATACTCATATACGAATATCCATATTTATTGATATATAAAGGCATATTATATGTTTAAATATATATGCATTTATAATATTGTACATATATTTGAATATATGAGAGAGAATATGTGTACTCGTATATATACGATTGTATTATATACATATAACCAAATATGTATACGCATAGATACATGCTCATATAAATATATATATATATATATATATATATATATATATATAACTTTTGTAAATGTGATATTATTTATAATTATGTCAGTGTATCAATTTTAATATTAAATAATAAAATCATAATTGGTATCTATAGATATCTATAATTATCGATTATAATCGATAAATATTATATTGAAATATAATTGATATAATATAATAGGTATATATAATGATATAATATAATATAATAGTATTTAATAAGTAATATAATAAGTATTAAAGCATAATGTACATTTTAATATACAGTATAATTAATATTATCTACAATTAGTGAGATCGGAAATTATTGTTAGCTCGATATGACATATACTATATATCTAGCGAAGCAGCAATTATATTTATATGCATTGTTTGTTTATAATATAATTGTGAAAGAAAGTCGTATACGTTGATCTATAGATGTTACAATGTATTTCATTTGAAGTAATTATAATATGAATTACTGATTTATTAATGTGTGTATTAATAATAGATATATAATGTATACAATGTATTATTGTTTCTATGTTATTAATATTATAAACCATATGTTTGGTAAATATTTTATGTTAACAATTATATGTTTATGATGATATGATATTATTTATAATAATTATATATATATATATATTTGTCAATAAATAATGAATGTTATCTCATTCCTAATTTCCATTCATTATTATATGATTTTATATCATATTATTCTACATATAGGTTGTATATATTTTCACCGTTACATTAATTTCCTAAGTCAGTTGATAGAAAATAATTATCCTATGTAACATATTCTCTAGAAACACATGCGTATGAATGTTTACATTATTCAGCATAGTATACATTATATAGAACAATTAAAGTTACGCTCTATCAATATTCTATAGAATTTATTAAATTGTATTGTTAAATTTTGTCATTGTTATTTCTATTTTATTTATTTCATCTAACTTAATGTAATTAGATTATAATATTTATATATTGCTCAATTTTTTAACAACATTTTTGTTTATTCATATAAATTATTGTTATATTTATTTATCGACATTTTCTTTTATTATTTATTTTATATTTTATACACCATTTTCAAATGTATTCAGTGAATAATATTCACTAATACAAAACATATATAATTAATTATTAAATTTAGTTTATATTTTTAGTTTATATTTTTTAATTATATTTTAATATTGTTAAATTCGCTATATCCTGCATACTGTACAATATATTTATAGACATATATAATGCATCGTAATATTATTAATGTATAGATATTATATATATATATATATATATATATATATATATATATATATATATATATATGTAATTATCTAATGTAAAATCTTTATTTTTTATTAATAAATTTCGTGATTTTGGAATCAACTCTAAACAGTCTTTTAAACTAGCTTTTTCTCTAATTGGCAAGAATAAAATTAAAAAACTTCCAGATTTACCTGATAATGTACTTTGCTCATCATTTTCTAGTTTTTTCATACAAAAAACAAAAAGTATCATAAATAATCTACCTCCTATGAGTAATAATTGCCAACCATCTTTATGTAAACATTTTTCATCATTTCACTGGTCCTGCTTTTCGCTTCCTAATCCTCTTGAAATCCAAACAATAATTATGTCCATTAAATCGCCATCCCCTCTAGATCCTATTCCTCTTACATTACTACGTTCTTCTATTTCATACTTGATAATTCCTATTACTAATATTGTTCGCTCATCGCTTATCTCCTCAGTTGTTCCTCCAAGTATGAAACAAGCATATATTACTCCAATTATTAAGAAGTCTACTCTTGATTCCTCTATTCTATCTAATTATCGTCCAATTTCTCAACTATCATCCCATTCTAAAACTCTTGAGCGCATTGTAAGTAAACAATTAGTTCATTATATAACTTCTAATTCGATAGCTGATCCTTTACAAAGTGCTTATCTTCCTAATCGTGGAACGGAAACAGCGCTTAATTTGATTTTTAATGATATAATACTGTCGCTTGACAACAAAATGCCATGCTACTTAGTATTACTTGATCTATCTAGTGCTTTTGACACTCTGGATCAATTTTATCATGTCGGCTTAAAGAGATAGGTATTCATGGACAGGTGCACAACTGGTTAATGTCTTTTGTAACATCTCGTTTTTCATCAATTAAGATTAATAACAATTTTTCAAAATCATTTATGCACACTCATGGTGTTCCTCAAGGATCTGTTCTGGGCCCAATACTTTTCTTGATTTATATATTACCTGTTTCTTCTATTTTTAAAAAATATCCTTACATTCACTATCATCTATATGCTGATGATTTACAGCTTTATACTTCCTTTCCTCAATCTACTGATCACGCTATAATCCAATACAACATTAAAAACTGTATTACTGATATACAAAATTGGTTCACTAGTAATTCATTATCCTTAAATGTCTCAAAAACTGATACTTTTTATTCTCTAAAATACCTTCAATTGTTAAAATAACTGATAGTTTTCTTGCCACGCTGCCTTTATCTAATAAAATCACAACACTCGGTATAACAATTGAATCTATTATGAAATATGACAGTCACATTCTTAATGTTATTCGTACTGCTAATTTTTATTTATATAATATACATAAGGCTCGTGCTAAGCTCTCCTTTGATATCACTAAATCACTTATATATTCATTGGTTTTTAGTAGATTCGACTACTGCAATTCACTTTTGTTTTTGTCCCTGATAATATTATGATAAAATTCGAAAAAATTCAAAGGAGAGCTGTTCGTGTTTTATATAAAATTAAAAATAATATAAATACTAATACGGGTAGTAACTATATATCTATATCACATATTATGTTAACCCTTGGTTGGCTCAGATATCGTGATCTTTGTAAACTAAAATTGTTATGTTTAGCTCATAAAGTTATCTACACGGGTGAACCTAAGTATCTGGCTGAATTATTATCAATTGCTACCAGTAACAGACCAAGACGAGATTGCCATGCAATGAAACTTGTTATGCCTCATACAAATTCATGTTTTGGTAACTCTGCTTTTTCTGTTGCGGTACCAACTCTATGGAATTTACTTCCGAATATTATTCGTACGACAACTTCTCGATCTCAATTCAAAAGTAGACTCTTTAAACATTATTTAGTGAAATGAATATATATATTTTGCGATTATTGTTATCTTCGTTTATATGTTATATTATTATATTATTATTATTATTATTATTGTTATGACGTCGAAAAATGATTTTCATTTATGAAGTCTTTAAACAAATAAATAAATAAATAAATATATATATATATATATGTATATATATATATATATATATTATGTGTGCCTAACGCCGTTCGATATACAGGCACACATTATAACATATAGTTCAGTGAAAAGTTTTATTTTATATTTACAATTATAAATACTATTCTATTAATAATCAATAATACAATTCAAATTTGTCATACAATTCAACATCTTATTATGCAATACATTTTGATTCATTTGATTTCTATAGAAATCGATATTTTTTTATAAATATATTTTACATGTATCGTATATTTTAACATTACATTGATATTCATATTAATATATTTATTATAAATATAACTTTATTAATGAAACATGTTCACCAAATACGTCTACACCAAATACCATCTAGGAACGCTAAACATTCTAAGATGGTATGAGGTTTATAAGTAGTATATATAATCACTTATCTATTAAGTTTATATACTTAAAGGTATACCCTCACAATATATTAATAATAATACATATTAGTAATCGATAATAAGATCATTTAATAATTATATTTCCGTATTAAATATATAACAAATATATTAATTATCATATTTTGTGTTCAAAAAATGAATTTAAATTTAAATAAATTAATGACACACATTAATTATAATAAATACAATACAATAAATATAATCAATTTTAAGATGTGTAGTTATAACTAGTAACAAGTATACTTGTATATATTTTAGGTTTAGATCAAATAATGTTTTTAAATAATAACATAATACTATTTAAATATATCACCCTCGTATTTTAAATATATAAACTACTAATAATATATATTCAATTATACTACTACTACTACTACTACTACTACTACTACTACTACTACTACTACTACTACTACTACTACTACTACTACTACTACTACTACTACTACTACTACTACTACTACTACTACTACTACTACTACTACTACTACTACTACTACTACTACTACTACTACTACTACTACTACTACTACTACTACTACTACTACTACTACTACTACTACTACTACTACTACTACTACTACTACTACTACTACTACTACTACTACTACTACTACTACTACTACTACTACTACTACTACTACTACTACTACTACTACTACTACTACTACTACTACTACTACTACTACTACTACTACTACTACTACTACTACTACTACTACTACTACTACTACTACTACTACTACTACTACTACTACTACTACTACTACTACTACTACTACTACTACTACTACTACTACTACTACTACTACTACTACTACTACTACTACTACTACTACTACTACTACTACTACTACTACTACTACTACTACTACTACTACTACTACTACTACTACTACTACTACTACTACTACTACTACTACTACTACTACTAATACTACTACTACTACTACTACTACTACTACTACTACTACTACTACTACTACTACTACTACTACTACTACTACTACTACTACTACTACTACTACTACTACTACTACTACTACTACTACTACTACTACTACTACTACTACTACTACTACTACTACTACTACTACTACTACTACTACTACTACTACTACTACTACTACTACTACTACTACTACTACTACTACTACTACTACTACTACTACTACTACTACTACTACTACTACTACTACTACTACTACTACTACTACTACTACTACTACTACTACTACTACTACTACTACTACTACTACTACTACTACTACTACTACTACTACTACTACTACTACTACTACTACTACTACTACTACTACTACTACTACTACTACTACTACTACTACTACTACTACTACTACTACTACTACTACTACTACTACTACTACTACTACTACTACTACTACTACTACTACTACTACTACTACTACTACTACTACTACTACTACTACTACTACTACTACTACTACTACTACTACTACTACTACTACTACTACTACTACTACTACTACTACTACTACTACTACTACTACTACTACTACTACTACTACTACTACTACTACTACTACTACTACTACTACTACTACTACTACTACTACTACTACTACTACTACTACCACTAATACTACTACTAATACTACTACTACTACTACTACTACTACTACTACTACTACTACTACTACTACTACTACTACTACTACTACTACTACTACTACTACTACTACTACTACTACTACTACTACTACTACTACTACTACTACTAATACTACTACTACTACTACTACTACTACTACTACTACTACTACTACTACTACTACTACTACTACTACTACTACTACTACTACTACTACTACTACTACTACTACTACTACTACTACTACTACTACTACTACTACTACTACTAAATCAAATCAAATCAAATCAAAACGTTTTATTTAAACACTCATTTCATAACACATTAGTGTTCTGATAAGTGTATGAAAGACAACAACTAGAAATAAATAAATAAATAAACAATTTAATTTCTATCGATTAAATACTGTTTAACACGTATTTTGAACGCAACAGGGTTTATAATAAGACGACAATTTAGTGGTAAAGCATTCCATTTAGTTGGAGCAATATAAGAATATGCCCGTTTCGCGGTACGTTTCAGCTTTGGTATAGTGACTTTAAGTTGTCGAGTATCAATATTAGATCGTAATGATCTATAATGAACTACGAATTTTAGATGTGATCTAATATACGTAGGCTGATTATGGGTCAAAGTTCGATGAGTGATATTCAGTATTCTTTGTTCAGCACGGTCTGATGCATTCAAGATTCTGCTTTCTTTCATTTTCAGAGTAATACTTGAGTGGTCGTGTCTTGGTTGTCGATAGATATTCCTAACTGCCGATCTAATAATTCTATCGATAGGAAGTAAAGTAGATTTCGGTAGACCAATTAGGAGCGAATTACAGTAATCTAAAGAGGAGAACACCAATGAATTTGTTAGAATTGTTGTAGCTCTTTTATTTAAGTAATGACCTATCTTGCGTATTTTGTACAGTTCGTAGTTAGCTTTTTTACACATGCTACTTACATGTCGATTCATATTTACGTTGTCATCGATTATGACCCCTAAGTATCTGATTGACGTGCTTGGGGTTATTTCATTATTATTGATGAATATCTGTGGAAAGTTGGAATAGTTACTGGGAATATTCAACAATTCAGATTTATCAGTATTTAGCGATAGTTTATTATCGGTAAGCCGTTTATTATCATTAGCACAATTCGATAATTCATTATCAAATTCAGAATTATATTTTGATAATTTAGTATATAATAGAATGTCATCTGCATATAAATGGTACTTAACATGCTTAAACTGTCTGATAACATTAGAAAGTGGTATAATATATATCATAAATAGTAGAGGCCCAAGTACAGATCCTTGAGGAACACCTGTATCAAATGAGTTATAATTAGAATATTCCTTTCCTATTTTTACAGTAAATGTACGGTTAATATATAATACTATAAAATACTATACGATAAAATACTACTACTACTACTACTATTACTACTACTACTACTACTACTACTACTACTACTACTACTACTACTACTACTACTACTACTACTACTACTACTACTACTAATACTACTACTACTACTACTACTACTACTACTACTACTACTACTACTACTACTACTACTACTACTACTACTACTACTACTACTACTACTACTACTACTACTACTACTACTACTACTACTACTACTACTACTACTACTACTACTACTACTACTACTACTACTACTACTACTACTACTACTACTACTACTACTACTACTACTACTACTACTACTACTACTACTACTACTACTACTACTACTACTACTACTACTACTACTACTACTACTACTACTACTACTACTACTACTACTACTACTACTATTACTACTACTACTACTACTACTACTACTACTACTACTACTACTACTACTACTACTACTACTACTACTACTACTACTACTACTACTACTACTACTACTACTACTACTACTACTACTACTACTACTACTACTACTACTACTACTACTACTACTACTACTACTACTACTACTACTACTACTACTACTACTACTACTACTACTACTACTACTACTACTACTACTACTACTACTACTACTACTACTACTACTACTACTACTACTACTACTACTACCACCATGGTTTAATCATATATGTCATACTTATAAACAAAATACTAACATATTAAACAAAATATATAATAAAAATAAAAATACAATTAATCATGATAATTTCTTATTTGCTAGATCTCAATACCGTAAACAAATGAAATCTCAAAAAACAATGTACTATAATAATAAAATTAATTTATATAAAAATGATTCTAAAAAACTTTTTAAACTTACTAATCAATTAATGGGAAGGAACAAAAGAAAAACTTTTCCTCCTCAAAAAAATAATCTACTAGTTAATAAATTCTCAAATTTCTTTGATAATAAAATTTCCAACATATGTGATAATATCTCGAAAAGTAAATCTGTAAATAAATCTATCAATATAAATTGTTTTGATACATGTTCATTTCCCAATAATAATTTTAATAATTTCATAACTCCAACACATACTGAAATATATAATTTGATAATCACCGCCAAATGTACTTCACCAAATGATCCATTACCTCTCTCTATTACTAAAAAAATTATTAACACTTTAACACCTCTATATCATAAAATTATTAATATTTCACTAACTACTGGCATTATACCACCTGAATTAACACATGCTATAATAACTCCCATTTTAAAAAATGCATCTTTAGATGATTCTATTTTATCTAATTATCGACCTCTATCTCAATTACCATTACTCTCAAAGATTCTAGAAAAAGTTATCTATAAACAGCTCATATCTTATCTTGACTATAATGATTTATTTGATAATTACCAGAGTGCATACCGTAAACATCATAGTACTGAAACTTCCATTATTGCACTTACTGATAGCCTTCACCATTCACTTGACAACCACAAATCTTTGCAATTATTATTTATTGATATGACTGCTGCATTTGATACCATTGACTTTACTATATTACTATCTAGACTTTCCAATATTGGTATTACTGGAACTGCTTTCAATTGGTTTAAATCTTTCATTACTACTAGAACATACTCTGTTAAAATTAATTCTTCATTTTCTCAACCCTATCCACTAAATTTCGGTGTCCCACAAGGTTCTGTCCTTTCTCCAATTCTATTTTCTATATATCTACGACCTTTATCAAAATTACTCCAATCATATACTTTACTAAAATATAATATATATGCAGATGATATTGTATTACACACATTTGCAACTAACTCTACACAAAATAATTATTTTCAAGACTGTATTAATTCTACTACTAACTGGCTTACTAATAATAACTTACTAATAAATTCAAATAAAACTAAACTAATTAATATTTCTAGAACTCGCACTGCATTTCCAAATATCTATATCGGTACAGATAATATTACTCCTATTACTAGTACAAAGTATCTTGGAATAACTATTTCACAAGATCTATCGACTGAAATACATGTAAAAGATATACTTAAGTCTGCATCATATAATGTTTACAATTTAAAAAAAATTCGCCCTTTCATTTCACTAAATACAGCTAAAATATTATCTACTTCACTAATTATTTCTAAACTAAATTACTGCAACTCTTTTCTTTATAAAATTAATACTACATTACTAAAAAAATGTGATTCCATTATAAATAGGTGCATTCGAATTATATTTAAAATTCCTTATACTGATTATTCTACAAGTATTTCTGAACTTCGTTCTAAAATCAATTGGCATAATACTAAGCAATCTATTATATATAAAATACTCACTATAACGCATAAAGCTATAGTATTTAAGAAACCTATGTATATATATAATATGCTACAGTTATCTATTAATAACTCGCAATTGAGATCTAATTCTACAATTAACCTTGAACTACCTAAAATTAATTCTTCAATATATGGCGAGCTATCTTATCGGTGGTATGCCCCTTACCTTTGGAACAAACTTCCATCCAACATTAAGAATATGATTAACCATTATACGTTCAAGAAACATTTACATCGTTATATATTAAATAACTATTGATTGTAATAATTGTATAATAATATTCTAAAGTTTATAACATATACGAAAGTATTGTATGTATCTGTATATTTGTGTATATTTATTTATATACGTTTATATATTTATATACACATATATGTATGTATATATTTATCATGTTATGTTTTAAATGCTAAAAACAATTAGTAATATTTGTTCTGTTTAATTTATTCGTTCACACTCTAAGAATGTTTATAAAACATTAATGCAGTGTATAATAAACTATTTACATTTATTTACAT
>OZ025245.1:15925990-15958490 GCA_964019155.1 Osedax fenrisi
GCTATGAATTATTTGAGAATCAATTTTGATTACTATAGTATACTTATATAAAAAATGGTCTTAACTTTATTTTTCTTATATATTATATTTTCTTTTACAATAGATACATATAATATTTGAGATTGGTGTCATTCTTAGGGTATATGTATCCATTTTCCTGGGTACCGATCAACACATTTTATTATTTATCTCCGTGTACCCTACATAGGTAGAACCCTGAATACCTTATGTAGGTATTAATGGCATAATTGCTTACCTATAATTAAACCTAATACAGTATGGGAATAGTAAATTTAAATATTAAGCTGGTGTATTGTTATCCATCGTTTAATAATCTAAAATGTATTTGCCTCTTTCTCCACTTAATCACGGTATTCCCCAAGCATCCATTCTAGGTTCATCACTCTTTTCTATTTATATCCGCCCTATTGCTGATCTAATTTAGAACTTTCCAAATGTACACTACAATATGTTTCTGATGATATTAAACTGTTTACCTTTTTCCCTATACATTCTCATAATATCTAACTCTGAAATTCACAGTGTGAATTAATGGAGTGTACTAACTGCATAATATTATATATCCTCTCCAATAAACTACTAATTAATTCATCTAAGACTATTGTACTTAATATATCTACTTATGTTACTTCCTTTCCAAACTTTACTATAAATAACAAGTATAATTCTCCTTCCCATTCCTCCAAAAACCTCGGATTAGTATTTTATGACAAATTATCATTTAAGAATCATATATCACCCATTACACAATCATCCACCTATCATTTCTTCAGAATTAAAAAAATACGGACATCACTTTCCAGAAACCTTACTAAAACTCTAATAAATACTCTTGTACTTTCTCGTCTGGACTACTGTTCTACCCTACTGCATTTACTTCCTGCTAAAGCTACGGCTCCACTAAATCGGATTATCCGTTCCTCAATACATACTACTTACTGAATAACACGACTGGATCACTCTACAAAAACATCACATCACTCATCTTGTATGTGGCTAACCTTCTCCCTCAGGTGTAAATTACGTATACTATCTATAATCCATAAATAAATTAATTATTTCACCCGTAGCTATATCTCGGATCTAATTAAAAAACGTAAAATATTACCAAGGTCCTTGATATTACCTTCTCTTCGTTATCAAAATGCTCGGTTTATTTTACTATAGTAAAACTTCCCTAAATTATAGAGCTTTTAGAAATGACGGTCCCACGTGGGTACCCTAAGGAATTCCCTCCCTCCTACCATTCGTTCTATTAGATCCCACAAAGGATTTATAAATATTACTTCTTCTTTTCTCTCTACCTCTAATTATTAAATCATCCAACTTATTATGTGTGTCCGAATTATATTCAACGTATATAATTATTAAATTGTTATCGTATTATTACTATATTATTATTATATAACACTCCACTATATCAATGCAGTCTGTAATATATAACACTCCAATATATAAATGCAGGCTGTATATAACACTCCTCTATATCACTTATTATTTTGTCCGTATTATATTAAATGTATATTATTATTAAATTTGTATCGTATTACTATTATCTTCTTATTTTTTTCTTCCAGCACGACGAAGGGGTCTGTTTTATTTATTTATGTTTATATATATATAGTTTATTGACTTAAAAAATACATGGTGATTATAGGGATCGTTACATAATTAAAAATAAATAGAAATCGAATAATAAAAAAGAACGAATTACAATGATTTAAAATGAACATACAGTTTACGTTTAAACAATGAAAGTGATGTTACACAATGAATATCACATGGCAGTGAATTCCAGCTTTACGGAGCAATAACGAGAAAGCTGATTCAGAGTATGCCAGCGATGTAGATCGTTGCACCAACTTCATGATGTGGCACTTCCGACTGGATCTGTTCTAATTCTGAATAGTACTGGATTGAGCTAAGAATTCAGGAAATCAAGGTGTATAGCATTATGTGTAATAGCCTATGTATAAAAATATATCTAAACTTAAGCCAGCCTAATAATCTCATTAAATCAGATATAGAAACAATTGAAGCAAAGTTTAGTTTATATAATACACATATAGCACGACGTTGAATACGCTCAAGTTTGTACATAAGGTTAACAGATAAATTACATAATAATGAACAGCAGTATATAAGTCTGCTGAATACTAGCGAGTGAATTACACATTTAGTCATGGCGAAGGTAAGCTTATAACGAGATTTTCTAATATTATATAGAAAATAGTTGGCAGTGCGAATCATGTTATTAATATGTGGAGAGTAGTCTAGGTGAGAGGTTATAGTTAAACCGATGGTAGTTATATATTAAGAAGTTGGAAGAGATAGTACAAACGGATGAGTGATTGGTAGAGGAGAACTTGGTCTAGAAAATATGATAGTATAAGTTTTAGTCATATTTAAGGAGAGAGAGAGTTATGAGAGAACCATTCAGTGAGATCAGTAATACAATTAAACATAGACATTTGAATCGGATCAGAATCACTAGAACTAGGAAATGACGTATATATCTGTAGATCATCGGCATAAAGATGAAGAATATATAATAGGAAGAATATAAATAATGAACAATATAGGCCCAAGAACAGAGACTTGTGGAAAAACGTGTATTTTAACATAAGGAGGAGACAACCAGGAGTTAATCTTCACCGAAGATGTTCTAGATGAAACAAAACACATAAACATATAATAGAAATGTTGTGTTGGTAGAAATTTGCAAACAAGGAATAAAGAACTTAATCTGGTTGATCAGGAAGATTCTTGTTCTGGTTTTACTTACTAAGGACCTTAGTCTAAGGTGAAAGATAATTTGTAAGCTTGCTTAGAAGATATTCAATAACTACCGAGCATTTCAGTAAAGTATGATGATTTGGTAGAGAGACATTTATTCTTGTAAATCGATCGACAAACTTTAAATGAAATAAGATCAGAGTCAAGTTTAGAGGATGCATATTTACGTTGTAGTCTACGAAGTAGTTGCCTTAGTTTAATAAGCTCTGTATTAAACCAGGGAGACTTAGAATAAGTTCGGTTGATAAGAGTAATGGAGGGTGCCAAAATATCAAGCATATGAGATAATGCCAAATTAAATGAATAAAAAAGTGTAGAAAAACCAGAAGATATACTGTTGTTAAGTTGATGGTGTTATGTTGCATTTCTTTATCATTAGCAACGTTATGAAGTTTGAGGTGCCACGGATCTTTGTGGGCTTGGATGATTTCCGATAGGTTTATTAAAAGTAAAAACACAGCTTAATATAATATATTTATTTACAAGAGGAAGTAGTTAGGTTAGAGTTCATGTTGTTGTTCACAAAGATAATGAACTTTACATTAATATACATAACATCCCCCTTCGTTAGTCAATGAGATCGGGGGCTGGGATTTGATGTGGGGTGACTAATAATGGTCCACAGTGGGAATGGGTGAATCTATAATAATAGATATATAGTATATGATATATATAATGGTTGTGGCATGTGGGTATACACATGTAATAGGTCGAGGCGACTCGGTGGTCGGCGTTGGCGTGATGGTCGCTCGTATGCGACATCGGGTTGTGCGATGTCCGGTGGGTTACGGCTGGCAGTGTCGTCTCTACTGGCGGTGTAGTCTCTACGCAAGTCTGTCAGGGTTCGTCGGAATCTTGAGCCGGTGTGATCTGAGTTTACCATGTACGAGTTCGGGGACGGGTGTTCCGTATTGATAGTGCCGGAACTTCATGTGCTGTTGATGGGGTTTCTGATGAACACGCGTTGTCCACTGTTCAGTGCCGGTTTGTTGGTTCGTGCTTTGGTGTTATAGCGGTCGGATTCTTTCTTTTGTCGGTCGTCGAGCAGCTTGTCTTGTTCGGTAGATCCTGTTGCTTTGGTAGCGTCGTTTTGATGATCCTTCCGTATAGGAGTTCGGCTGGAGAGGGGTGGTTCCTTTCTAGGGGAGTGGGTCTCCAGAATAGTAGGGCCTTTTCTGGATTGTCGGTCTTTGTCAGGATTCTCTTTATGGTTTTTATCTGTCGTTCGATGAATCCATTGCTTTGTGGATATTGTGGTGAGCTGGTATTGTGCTGGAATCCCCAGCTCGCAGCAAATTGTGCGAAGGATGTTGCCGAGAATTGTGGTCCATTGTCGGAATGGAAGTGTCTCGGTATTCCATGTTCTGAAAATATCTCCTTTAGTGTCTGGATGATACTACTGCTGTGAGTGCTTATTAGTTTCCTTAGGATTGGAAATTTGGCGTAGATGTCGGCGACTAGCAGGTAATTTTCTTTGTTGAGCTCGAACAGGTCGGCTGCAATCGCCTCCCATGGTTCTCTTGGTAATCTTCTGTTGACGAATGCTACGGGGGTCTGCCTTCTTTGGTGCGTCTGGCATTCTCTGCATTCTCCTGTCAGGTCGTGTATGTCTTTGTGCAATCTTAGCCAATATATACAGGTCTTTGCGAGTAGGTTGGTTTTTACGATTCCTAGGTGTGGAATATGTAGATCTTTTAATATCTCGGGTCGTAGATGTGGTGGGATCAGTATTGATTTCCTTTGATGATCATGCTGTTCTCTATTGTCAGCTCGTCGCGGAAAGGCCAATATTCTCGTATTTTCTGGGGGATATCTCTCATTTCTTTGGGCCATTCTTTGATGATCATATTGCTTAGTTCTTGAAGTTCTTTTTCTTTCTTTGTTTTGTTCTTGATTTGCGTTATTCTGGGTTCACTGAAGCGGGTGTAAGATATCTGCTTGTCGAACAGTATCTCGTTATTCTCTGGCAGTGGTTGTCGCGAGAGTGTATCGGGTAGTGGTAGGCATTTTTCGGGTATGTCGATATCGTACGATTGTAGTCTGAGGAGCATTCTTTGGAGCCTAGTAGGGGCGCTCGCGATATTTTTGAGGATTATCATCGAGAGCGGCTTATGGTCTTACTGGATGGTGCACCGTTATCTGTATATGTAAGTATGGAAACGGGTACACCCGAATACAACGGCGAGCATCTCGCGTTCTATGTTTGCGTATCTCTGTTCGCATTCGGTGAGTGATTTTGAGGCGTAGGCTTTGGGCTTCCCAGATTGGGTCAGTACTGCTCCCAAGCCTCTTCCTGATGCATCTACTTGGATGACAAGTTCTTTTGCGGGGTCGTAGTATATGAGTTCGCTGTCTCTGCAATTCAGGTCTTGATATCGTCGAATTTCTTTTCGTGGGAAGATGTCCAGGTGAAGTCGGTTTCTTTATTGAGCAGGTCTCGTAGCGGCGCAGCGTGTGTGGATAAGTTTGGTACGAATGGCATCATGTATGTGGTTATGCCCAGGAAATATTGTAGTTGGGTCTTGTTCGTTGGTGATTTCATGTCTCTTATCGCGTCTTGCCGGGTCTGGTTTCACTCCAGTTTCGCTGAATATGAGACCAAAAAAGTTTATAGAGGTCTGTTTGATCCTGCACTTTTCTTTGTTGAATATGAGTCCTCCTTCTCGGGCGCGGGTCATTAAGTGGTGGAGGTTTGCTTCGTGTTCTTCTTCGTTCTTTCCGAAGACAGCTATTTCATCGGCTATACCGAGGGTTCCAGGGCAGTTTTCAATTATCATGTCCATCTTGAGTTGAAAGACATATTGGCTAAGGTTTAAGCCGAAGGGTAGCCTCAGGAATCGGTACCTTCCGTCTGGGCTGTTGAAAGTAATTTTCAGGCTGGATTCGTGGTCTAGGCGTATTGCCCAATAACCTTGGCGGGCGTCTAGTTTACTAAATATTGTTGCACCCTTGAGTTTGTAGGATACGTCTTCCAAGTTCTTTGTCGGGTAGTGGGGTCTCATTATTGCCTTATTCAGGTCGCGTGGGTCGAGGCATATTCTTAACTTGCCTGATTGCTTCCGTGCGTATACCATGCTTGAGACCCATTCTGTTGGTTATGTGACTTTCTTGATCACACCGGTTTCCTCCATCTGGTCTAGTTCATCTTTAATTTCTTGTACCATCGATATCGGGGGTCTTCGCGGGGAGTGTATTACTGGAGGTACCGTGGGGTCGGTCACTATGTGGTAAGTGCCTTCGAAGTTGCCGATCCCTTTGAATCGGTCTGGGTACATGTTCTCGAGTTCGTCTGAAGTCTTGATCTTGTTCGTCTTGACGTTATTTATCGTAATAACCTTCATCTTGGTTATTGATGGTAGGCCCAGCCCAAGCAACCAAAATCATAAAATGTACATGTACAGAAACAGTTCTTGTGTACTAGTATTGGTAACAGTTTTTTGGTAAGTTTCTGTAATAGTTACGATGTACATGAACGCAATCAGGATTTTCGTACTATTGTCCGTAACCATAGTACATTGTACTAGTACAAATCCAAATCCGTACTATTGTCTGTAACCATAAACCAATAGTTATATAAATAATAAAACAAATTTATTTATATATAAATATTTATTATAATTAGAATTATTTGTTCGTCCTTTGAAATCTCTGTTTCATTTCTTTCAAAATAATTGAAAGAGGTGGTGTCTTCACATATACAGTTGAGCTAATTTCTGTAATATTAAATAATAATTAGTTAAATTATATATATATATATATATATATATATATATATATATATATATATATATATATATATATATATATATATATGTATATACCATATATATATACAATTAAAAGCTGTATAGGTAATAATGTTATGCATAATTTTTATTGTTAACTGGCATTAAGTTAAAGTTCATCGGTTACTTATACTATGCAATGCATAGTATGCATTCAAGTTCAAAGTAGCAATAAATACATCTAGAACTTTGATAAATAATTATTTATCTATAATTTATTAGTACAGCAATTTAAATAGCACTAATATGCGGCACCATAGTGCCACTATCACTGATTACTTTACTTACTGGGTATATATATAACAAAGTGAAGTTTATTCGTATATAACTTTATTGACGAAGACCTGTATAATAACATAACAAATAATAATAACACAGTAATAATAATGATGACAATGACAATATGTACCAACCAGGTGAGACGCAGAACCGAAAGTGTATCAATCTCACCGAGCCGCATTCCTTTTATAGGAAACAAATCACACGAAATAGACACACGATAACAAATATAAAATACAAAACGAATAACAATTTATACAAATAATAAAAATTTAATTACAAAATATAAATCTACACATAGCCATGCAATCAACTGAGCGTGAAGCCTAAAACAATTTATGCATGCAGATATATCGATATTATGTAATGACCGAATTGAATTTAATTCAATTCGACATAAATGTATATTACATTAATCAATATATCTGCAGACTTCACTTTATAACATATATATATATATAACTTATATTCTATTTATATTACATTTAGATATATATATATATATATATTACTTTATTTATATTATATTTACTACATAAAACGTATAGGTTACTATAGTACGGTGTAACCACACATATATATATATATATATATATATATATATATATATATCTATATATATATATATATATATATATATGCATGTGTGTGTGGTTACTGATGCACTACAGTAACGTATACATTTTGTAACCTCTCTATTCAAACTACTAAATATGGTTACAGCCGTACTATAGTATCGTATACGTTTTGTAACCTATCTATTGAAACCACAGAACCAGAGAGAATTCTTTCTAGCTCTATGATTCAAACTAATAAATATGGTTACAGCCGTACTATAGTAACGTATACGTTTTGTAACCCCTCTATTCAAACTAATAAATATGGTTACAGCCGTACTACGGTTTGTAACCATATGGTTACAGCTGTAATACGAACTGTAACCATTAATGGTTGCATGAAATACACTTTTGGTTGCTTGGGAGTATTATGGGACCTGGTGTCTCAGCTACATAGAAGGTAGCTCGTGTTGTAACTTTCTTTAGCGTTATGTCGACATCGATTGTTCCGTAGTGGACCATATTGTCTCCGTTATAGACGGTCAGTGTAGTTCGGCTTGGGTTTAGGTGACCAAGCGTTGGTCGTGCGTTGTTGTAGTGCTCGGGATACATTCGGAGATACGCACGTAGTGGAAGGATGTTTCCTTCCGCTCCTGTGTCTACCTTCGCCTTTATGGTCGCGGGTAGCCCTCTCAGCGTGAAGCGTAGGACGGCGTTCAGTACTATTGTCGGGTCTGCTGCAATCTCGTTGAGTTTCAGGTCGTTGAATTTCAGCTCGTCGAACGTGCGGTCGTAAGTGCGGTCGTGTCCGCGATCATGTTTTCGGGCGTAACCTGTGTTATTATGGTACTGGGCAGAAAGTGGTTTAGATTTTTGGCGACACACCGCAGCCCAGTGACCAATTTTGTGAAAAAAAGACTGTGCGGCGGGCACTGGGTACCCGTATGTTTCAGGCCGCAATATTTACAAGTAACATAATAATTAGTAATCTTATCATTATGTGATTTATCGAGGCGATTATTAGTCTTCCGATATGCGGTCTTAGGTTTATTATCACTAAGTCTGTTACTAACATGATCGATATGGGTGTTGGAGCCGGCTTTGAACTCCTTGAGCTCGCTATGTAGTGCTTCGTAGGTACGGGCGATTTTGATGGCCTGGTCGAGTGTTAGGGTGTTGTCCTTGCAGAGTATATCTTATAAAAGCAAATCAAATAAAATGGCAAAGTGATCAGATATTAGAGAACTTTGAGTGGGATATGAAATTAAATTAGAATCAGCTAAAGATAAAATTATCATTATTAATTTGAATATTAAAATCACTAAGAATAACCATGTTAACCCATGTAAAAGATTCTAAGATAGAGGAGAGGTATGTTAAGAAAATACTTAGGCTAGATGAAGGTGTGCGGTAGATCAGTATAATTACAATGGTAAATAAGAAAGGAAACTGAATATTACAGATCAGAATTTCACATGAAGAGAAACATGTGTTAGTTAATGAAATAAGCTTAAGTTCCGATGAGAATAATATAGCTAGGCCGCTACTACGATGTGATGTAGACCTATTTGCAAGCAATAATTTAAAACCATCAGGGATCAGTTGGGAAGCTAGAGCAGAATAATTATTAGTTAGCCAAGTTTCAGTAATAGTAAATATAGAACAATTATATTCAATAATTTATTTAGTAATCAAATTAACTTTATTAGGTACGTACTGATCTAGCATTAAGGAGTTGAAAAGAATACTTTTTGGGAGAGTGTACATGTAGTCATTCAACAGTTCTATCTTTTTTACGTGATTCACAGAAGGAATCATATGATATAATATATCCCAATATTGGGACCATGTCTCGAACTCTTCAGTATTATGATTATAAGGATCAGATGTCCATTCAATAGGAAAACCATCGATGTTAGAACGAAGTTGGTAGGTTAAACCCCTTATATTAAAGACACACTTTAAATTAGTGATACATACTTTGGTGGCATGAAAGAGAATACGACCAGTCTTAATGATTTCACAATCAATATATGGACGTATACATAGGGACTTCAAGTCTGATGAATTAAGAGACGACCTTAAATGTAATAACTATCAATCGTACAAGAAGATGATAGTACGTACTATATATCTGGTATATATACCAGATTAGAAAAGTGAAATCTAAAAGAGTAGTCCTTAATAGTGTTGGGATCGAGACGAAGGTGAACAAATAGTGATTTGATATATGTTAAGTTTCTATTGGCAACCCAGCTAACAGTAATAGCAGCATAATAGCAGTATAACAGCATATGATAGAGCCTCAAATGTTTACATTGTGCTATTAAATGTCTATTATGTTGCTATTAATTTGTCATGATATTATGCTGCTGTTATGGTACTATTATGCTGCCATTAAGCTAATATTATGCTGGTATTAATTTTAAAAGTATATTATGCTGCTATTATAATAATAAGATAATTAACAGATGTTTTATTTGATAAAATATAATATTCTGATTTACTTTTTAAATAGTTGATTAATAACTATTTTTTAAATCATTTTAAATACTTTATTAATTAAAATAAAACTAAATTCTATATAAATATTATAAAAATAATTTATTTTAATAAGTATTAACCATGATATCTTAAATAGGGCATCCCATATAATTTTCCTATACCGATCCTCTAAATTACCTTAATACCGACCCCATGTGATTTTTAATATCTAATCAAAATATATCCGTGTTTCACTTTGTAATAAGTTGTGTGTGCATCAAAGATATAGAATAAAAATTCATTCTTACAGTCGATTATATACATATAGATTAATACATAAATATTAAATAATAATATATATTATTTTAATGCACTTTGGGATATATTGAAAAGATTCAATATCAATGTAATTCATAAAATTCATAAACTCATAAAAGTAATACAAAGCATCTACGATATATAAGCGATATATACTATGAAGGTAAAGTCGGAGTACGGATGTCAATTATCCCCAACATTATTCAATATAATGCTAGAATAAATAATTAATGTAGCTCTAATGGACCACAAAGGTACAGTATCCATTGGAGGAAGAGTAATTACAAATCTAAGATTTGCTGATGATTTCGACTGTCTAGCAGCAAGTGAAAACGAACTTGTTTGATCAACAAAATAGATTCTACTTCTAGAACTTATGGCATGGAAATCAATACAAACAAGAAAAAAATCACGACACACTGTGAAGGGCACTTCAATAATATTATCTCCTTACATGGCGAAGTAATTGAATCAGTAGATACTTTTAAATACTTTAGCTCCATCTTAGATGATAATGGCTCGACAAAAGAAATCCTTTCAAGAATTGCCCAAATGACAGCCTCATTAACAAAACTTAATCCGATTTGGATCGACAGAAACTTTAAATTCTAAAATGCGTCTCTTACATTCACTTGTAAGTTCAATATTTTTATATGCATGTGAAACGTGGAAAATCAAAAAAGAACTTCAAAGAAGAACAACAGCAATCGATTTCAAATGTCTAAGATTACTCAAAATATCATATAAAGACAGAATTACAAATAAGGAAGTCAGAAACAGAGTTTTCATGATAATCGTCAATCACAAAGACCTACTAACAAAAGTGAAAGAAAGAAAGCTACGGTGGTATTATCATATAATTCGTGACGATTACTCTATGTCAAAAATATTAAAGATACTTAAATGGTCCGATAACATACACGAATGAACAGGACTAAATGTATGTGACGTCATGAGAGCAACAACCGATCGAGAAAAGTGGTAACAAATTGTGAGAGATTCTTCAGCACCTCTACGGGATAGGTAATCAGGTAAATTATTTTAAAATAATAAATATTACTATTTAAACATAAATTCAATAATACATAAATTGTGTGTGTTTTTTAATTAATTATATCTATTTATAGCTGCTATTTTAATTGGATATTAAAATATTACAATTATTTCTAACATGCATTTTATAGGGCGTCTATAATCGGAAAAGGGGTCAGTATTACGCACATGTATACAATTACCGACCCCTTTTGTTCTTGTCAATACAATTAGATCAAAAATTAAAAATAGAAAAATTATTTATTGCCATAATTACGTCATTAAGGTGTCGGTAATTGGAGACTTTCCTCAATTTCCTCAATATTGCATCAATATAATTAGCAAGTGCTATATACAAAACATTGAATAATGAATTAAACAGTTGGCATCAATCATAGGTATAGGTTTATTCATAAACAAATCTAATGTCAACATTACGATGCTGATGAAATAAAGAGAATACTGTTATAATTAACTATGCTAACAATTATATAGGTTCAAGTATGGCAGTTTAGTGATAAGTATATATATAACACAATAATATATATGTATATATTACAAGTCTAGTTTACTTTGTAAAATATTAAAATTCATATTTCTCCCGTGCAATGATCTTTAATGGAAATCTTTTTGTAGAATATTCTTTATGTAAAATTCACCTGCAAATAAATATAATGGTTAAAATAATTTTAATTTTATGATAAAAATCATATATATATAAAATTAGTGATAATGATTTTACGATCATTTTAAACAATAATTTATTTAATTTTTATAATGATAAATGTAGATAATCGAAAATCATAATAGTGTGTAATTCCCAGAATTCCGTGAATTTCTTTAGGATTAGATACATAAGAATATTCTACATGATGTTACAGAAGTGTCTTTATTAATAAATGAACACAATCTATACATTTTTTTAATATATTTTGGTATTTTCATATATTTATTTCAATATTGAATATTATTATAATGTTATAATTTCAAATATATATTTTAAAAAGAAAATATATTCTTAAATAAAAATTAATAATTAAGCAACCAATAAATACTGTTGCCTAAATTTAAGGTAGACCTCTGTTCTATAAATTGATTATTAAATGTATTTAAATGATATACATTTAAAAGTGTTTATTGTAGTTATATTTTACGTAAAAACATAATTTATATATCCTTTTATATATTATTATTTTATAATTTAATATTATATAAAAAAATTGAAAAATTTTTGTTCTAAATTTCAATGTGCACCTACACTTGAGGGGAGGTACGTCATTCGCGCGAGCAATGTAACTAGATAGGAATTTATGCCTCACAATAAATTAAATTACACAAATTGAATAATAGGTAATCACGTAATTTTTTTCTTCTATAATTTAATAATACATCATTCTATTATGTAATAATTTTTTATATAATATTCGTATCATAGTTACAGCTCTAGTATAAAATAAATTGTAAACAAAGACTATTTGTTGTTAATAAATGAATTTAAATTGTCATAATTGATAAATAAATTATAAAGTTATACAGCATTTATTTAACCGATTATTTAGTAATTATTACTGGTAATTTTAAATTAATTTCATTTTGTACTTCCAATAAAGTACTATTTTAATGTACTTATATGATGATTTGAAATATAATTTATAGCTCAAATGATAGATAAATATTTGCTTGTTATTTTTAATATAGTAATTACAGTATTTTAATATAGTAATTTTTTTTCTTCAAAAATAATAATTCCGAAGGACCTCCCCTAAGGATGTAAGCTGGCATTGTAATATGTATATTTTAATTTTTTGATTTATTTTAATTACATATTATCCATATTCAGTATCTTATTTATTACATTTTAAAATATTTAAAATTATTTTTAACAAGAGTATTTCTAACAATATAAAGTGTTTTACGATTACAATCAAATTAAAAATTATATGAAATTGATGAAAAGTCATTTAAATATATATTTTCTGTAATTATTTATTTAACAAAAACTTTGAATGTCATTTTCTCAAGTTTTTACTTTTTCAACTTAGTAATCATACATAAATGCCTACTACTTCTTTGATAATAATTATTAATATTATTTTCTAAAATTTTACTGTATATGAATAACATATAAATATAACTATATATATTATGAAGTAAATTGTATTAAATTTCATATTATTAAAATAAATTATGATAAACTTGCTCATTTATAATAAAAAATATAAAAAATACTGTGAACTATTTTTTTACATCATTTTAAATAAATTATATTTATAAAATATCAATAATTATATGAAGTAGGATAATATCTATTGAATACAAAATAATAATTTCTTTATCTTTATTAGTTTTGTATCCTGTACATTTTAGCTAGAGCCAAATTAACATGGTAATCCCCAATAACAGCTTGTACCTTTAACCCCCCCTCTCTCACCTGACTTACACTAACCGGCTCTGTAAGAACTCCTCACCAGGGGTCCGGACGCCACGTAAACAAAGCCCATCGCCTCGGCAACCGTCTTCCAATGGGAGAACTTATCGGGTGTAACGTACTCCTTGACGTACAGGTGACGTTTAGTGGGCTGCATGTACTGACCCAGTGTGACCACGTCTACATGCGATTCTCTCAGATCTGGGGGCGAGGGCAATGTTGTTATAGTAATGATAGTGGTTATAAATAGATCTTATGTTAGCATTATATTACGTAGGCTTGAAGTACACGAGGTAAAGCCCTATCAGGATGAATAAAATAGCTCTTCAAATAATATATAGAAGTGATCTTATATTTGTTATGTAAAATATTCAATTTATATTACAAATTATTAGCTCTCATTAAAACCATTGATGCATCACGTGAGAGTGGATTCGAAGCGACATTATAGACATTATGTAATACGTAAAAACTACATATAGGTTCCTGGATAGGAAAGATCTCGAAAATAATTAAACAATTAAATAAAATATATATATATAATTAAGTAGAAACAACCTTAAAACTGTTCTCCTTTGTTCTACATAACCTTTCAGTGTTTGCTCTACTTCGTGATCTTTCTCTCCCAGCCCGAGCATTATCGAAGTCTTGGTGAGAACGCGAGAGTTGAAGCTCTTGGCGTGTGAGAGGACAGCCAGACTCTGACGATATTTGGCTCTCGGGTCTCTTACGGATCTGTTGGAGGTGGGTGGGGGTTGAATCAAGGCTTGCAGAGTCAAATATAGAGATAGATAAATATATGTGGTTTAACTTTGTAATTTACATATTAATTTTGAAAATTTAAGTACATTATATATATTAAATAATATAATATATATTTATCGTAATTTTATCCTAATCGCCAATTTAAAAACATTATAATATAAAATACAACAATAAGGGAAAATAAATTTTATATTGATACTTTTATTTTTGAATAGTATGGTCAAAAAACTACTTTTTATAGTATTTCTATATTGAATTCATGGTTAATATTTATACAGATACTAAAAATCACTATAATTATTAATATTATAGAATACAAATGAATACAAAATAATTTTTTTTTATCATTTTGAACACTGGGTCATCCCCTTGATGTTTGTTAAATGTAATATTATTTTATTTTGATTTTCTATTATATTATTTAGTTTTAGAATTACTTCTTCTTGTAATTCATTTTATTAACAGTATTATGATTAAGTATAAATATATACTATATATATATTGTATTATTTATGTATGTATATATTAAATATGTATTTTTTTTAAATATGCATTTATATAAATATAATTAATATAATAGATTTAATATTATTGAAATTTATAAAATCAAATAAATAAACTTGTATGAATAGAATGAAATGTGTAAATAATTTAATCTGACATAAAATCAATATCTGAATTTAATTTGTCTATTTGAATTATACTAATATATATATATATATATATATATATATATATATATATATATATATATATATAATATATATATATATATATATATATATAATTAATATAATAGATTAAAAATGAAATTTATAAAATCAAATAAATAAATTAATGAAAAATTAAATGAAATGTACAAATGATTTAATTTTATATAAAATAAATATCTGAATTTAAAATTTGTACATTTGAATTACACTAAATATGTTATATGAAATATATATTGGTAATTGGTAATATATTTAACTAAAATCTAATAATGAATATAAGATATAATTTCATAAATAAATTAAAGAATATATACACAAATATATATATTTAATAAATATAATAAAATGACTAGAATAGAATAAATATATTAAAAATAAATATCTTTGAAAGTGACACATCTGTATAGTATGCACCCAGGTATGCACAAAGATTTTCCAAAGGAAAGATATTGCACTTGTGTAAATTTGTGTAACCTCATAATTTGATATAGCCATCTAGTGTTAATAGTTTTATAATAATAATTTTCTATATTTATTGTAATTGTAAATAATAAATTATATACAATATACATGTATATTGTATTATAATATGTATTGACATGATTTTAAAATGATAATATAATTATATAACAATAGAATACACTGAATAGTTATATTTAATATAAACAAATAAAATAAATGATAAATATATTGTTATAAATTATAATATTAAAAAAAACTACATGTATTGTATTATAATTTGTATTATATTTTAATGATTTTAAATGTATGTATATAATTAGAAAACAAGAAATTTAAATAAAAATATCACATGATATAACATTTCATATAATATATCGCCATCTAGTGTTAATAGTCAGATTATTTTTAATTTTAAGGTACTAGAGATAGATAGGGAGTGCAATATCTTTACTTCATAATATCTTTGGTATGCATATTTATTTAAGAATAATATATATATATATATATAATATATATATATATTTATATACTTATTGATATATCACTCATTTATAATTATATAAATTTGTACACATGATAGACATATAATGGTATACTTTATGATTATGCAATGTAAATGTTTTGAATAAAATATATGTTGAATATAATGTGGATGTATTACACTTTTACTGAATTATTACTTATTACAATCATATATATATATATATATATATATATATGAATATCTAACACTATATTGTTATTTACAATTAAGACTGATAATTTGAGTCATTTAAAAGATGTATGTATCACTAATTATATAACCATCATATTTATTGGAATATTTTAGAACATTTAAATGGTAAGAATATATTACAATCATAAATATATATATAAAAAATCAATTTACTAAGATATAAGATATTAATAAACATATATTTCCATAAGTTTAAAAATTATATATTTAATTTTGTATTCCTGTAAAGAAAATTAATCATTTATTTGTATTAATAATCATTCATAATGTATTTGTAATACAATTTTCAATAAAACTATCACTATATATATATATATATATCACTACAATAATGCATTATTAAATGAATAAACTAAATAAATATACAACTTTAATACAATAATAATAATAATAATAATAATAATAATAATATATTATAAGATTTGTATTTTTTTATAATAAAACAAATATTTCACTTATTATATCTATTAAATGTCTCCAATATAATATTTGACTCTTGTTATGCCCAGCAGAAATATTATGTAAATTATAAGTAAACTAAATATCTATTTCAGTATTAAGGGTGCAAGCGCGGGTTAAAATATACATAATATTTTTATTTTTTTTTATTACATATTATCCATGTTCAGTATCTTATTAGATTAATCGAATTAAAAATCATATGAAATTGACAAGACTATTTATTTAAAAAAAACTTTGAATGTAATTTTCTCCAGTTTTTACTTTTTGCACTTATAAGCATACGTAAAATCCTACTAATTCTTTGATTATTAATATTAGTATCTAAAATGATACTGTATATAAATAACATGTAATACTATATTAATATTGACAGGATATTGTATTATAATTTATATTTTTAAAAAGTCAATACTTTTATGCAGTAGAATAATAACTATTATATAAAAGAAAAATTACTTTATTAGTTTAGTATCCATAGCATTTTAGCTAGAGCTATAATTAACATGGTAAGCCCGAACCCGCGCTTGCACCCTTATTCTAAATATATTATATATTTATCAATTGATCACTTTTATAAAAAAAAGTCTATACTATATCAATTTTCTTTACTTTATATATTTGTACTTATTTTTATATATTATAAATTATAATATATAATACATATATATTGTTATTTTATAATCTTTCATAATGTATTTATTATACTTATATATTATTCATGTAATATAAATTAATACATTTAATTTTATTTGATATATATACATAATAGTTTCATATAATATATTATGTATATTCTATATTATCCAATATACATATATGTATGTAATATACTTGTATAAATAGTAATTCAAACTTTGTTTTTAATGAACTATGTCATTTACACAAAATAATATCTTTTCATATATTACTCCAAAGATTTTCCGAAGGAAAGATGGTTCACTCGACCGATTTATTGAAATAAAAATGACACTAGCGCAAATTCGACGGGTATATGAACTAAAATCTATTTTTGGATTCGTATCTGTTTACATGTTAATTCGAAAAATAATACCCTAATATAATCTTAAATTAAGATATATATAAAAATTCGATATATATCGAAAAGTAAGTGTTCCACAAAAATATTATTTGGAGATATAAAAAGTGAATTCATAAAAATGTTACCGAATTTGTATAGGTCAAGAGTAGATCAGTCATTGTTATTTACATGTAAACTTTCAATAACATACAAAATGTTGTAATTGAAAAAATATGTTGTTTAATATAATTCATATATCTATTAGCAAATTAGTACTAAAAGCATATTAGTCTGATAATTATATTAATAAAATATGTTGTTTAATATAATTCATATATCTATTAGCAAATTAGTACTAAAAGCATATTAGTCTGATAATTATATTAATTACCTTATGAATTATTAATAGTAAATATAACTTAATATAACATATAATAATATATGTGTATCCATCTAGTGGTTAGTATCGGAACTATATTAAAATAATTACATAGCTTAGATAGGGAGTGAACCATCTTTGCTTCGCAAAATCTTTGTATATATATAAACCCTAATTATTTCTAAATATTTATATAAATATAATTGTATCTAAAAATTAAAATAGTATTTTATAGAAATACTAGAATACAAATTTGTCTGTCTATTATTATATATGAAATATATTATATATTAGAAATATCACTATGCTTTTAGCAATATATATATATCTAATATAGAAAACAAAATAAATCCTGTGAATTCAATTATAAATATTATTTGCACACTCTTTTGAATGGGTCTAGGTATTGCCTATCTATGTACATGTAAATGCACGAGATGGTGTGAGAACATCCCGTTAACAAAGGAGTCAAATAATTATTATATATTTGTATTATTTGTGGTCTTTGTTATCATTGTTATAATTTTATTTGATCAGAATGAAGATGATTAATGCATTTAATGAATATGACATTAAACTACTGTTGGGAGATATCTAATATCTAATTTTTAAAACATGAATATATCTGAATAAAAAAAAACTGTTACCATCTATATTTGAACCACTTTCGATTATAGAAATACTTATCAAATAACATGACATTTTCACAGTATATTAATATTATGTTACTCTTCAGATATAACTATATAAATCTAATAAATTATTCAATGATATATAATATTTTTTATATTATATTGAAATTTCTTTCATATTTTTTTTTCTAGAAATAGATATTATGTTAGTTCATTTTTAATATAATCTTAATAATCTAAATCTCATACTCGATAGTTATATTTGTAGATAAATATTAGTTATATAATATATAAATAAAAATTAGTTGATATTTTGAAGTATACATAGATTGAATCTATTTTGAGTATTACATGATTTTCCTATATGCACCATGTTAAACTTAGGGTGTTGCGCCGGCCCTTAATAAAGCTAATCGCTTTCACTTAATTCACTCATTAAACAATAATAGTATAAATTGTGTTAATTAGGTGAATTGATAATAATAGTAGTATTACTGGTTGCTAGGGAGATAACAAACACACCACAAGTCTAACATACTAGTTGCTAGGGAGATAACAAACAAACCACAAGTCTAACAGTACTTGTTGCTAGGGAGATAACAACAAACCACAAGTCAAACAGTACTGGTTGCAATGCCCACACAAACCTAGACAGAGCCTCGACAGTTTCTATGTTGTGGGCGAACACGTGAATACCAGAACTTAGCAGCACTTCCAGGGAGGACTGTGATCCGCTGAAATCAGGGCTTAGACATTCTATTAGGATGCTGGGCTTCCTAGGGGAGGGGGGTGGTGGTGATTAAATCATATTAGATATTTTAATAGTATTTTAATGTATAGATATCATAGTTAAGGGGGGAAGATGACGTTCATTATGCTATTTATAGCTCTATCTAAACGCCAAGGATAAATAACTAATATAGATAATTAACAATTTTTTTTAACAGATACTTTCCTCCTTCATATATATTAAGGTTTGTATAAATATAATTAATTTAAAAAGGTGTAAACAAATAGTCTTCATTAGTTAAATATTTTTTTTTATGATAAAAATAATAATAATTAAAAAGGTAGTTAGCATTTACATGTAGTTACTGAGTGAAAAAGTAACAAATAAAATTCGAAGTATATACACGAGAAAATGACATTCAAAGTTTAATATATCAATTTTAAATAGATATAATATATACAATTTCCTATCAATTTCAAATAAATATAATATCAATTACACTCATAAAACACTTTATATTGATATATAAATACTCACAAATAATTTGAAAATGTTTACAAAGTTTAAATAAGATACTAAACATGGAGGTAATATATAATAACAAATTATTGTTAAAATAAACAAATTAAACATATTTTAACGTTAGTCTCCCCCTTATATAATTAAATGTAAACAACTATTTTTAATAAACTAATTTTATTGATTATTGATTACTCTATCTCATTTTTCTCAGAATATTGAATACAAATATATAGTCTAAATAGTCTGTATAGTAAAATTTAATATATTAAAAATGATAAAAATCACCTAATTTAAACTATATATTTGTCGAAGAGTTATTATAAACAGGTAACCGTAAACAGGTTAACAGGTGGGATAAACTATGTTAAATAAGAAATACTTATATAATTAATCATAGAATATATACACAATTTTAATTGATATCATTAGTAATATACACAATTTAAACTAATATAATTAGTAATATTCTAATAATCTTAACTCGAACTATCATCGATAATAAGACATTAAGGTATACAAACTTCTCCTTGAGCGCTATAACAGTTTTAGCTATATGTGCTGCACCACCATCTTCTATGTCTAATGAATGAATGCTTTCATTAGTATATGTATGTAGTAGGTATGTATTAGTGATTCATTCATTGTATTGTGATATTATAGTCAGTTTATTATATTGATAATTATAATATAATAGTATAATAAAGTAATAAATTACTGTATATATATTATAGTGAACACATATTATACTACGATAATAGGTATACAATATTATAAAAAATATATTATTTAGAACTTTCGCATATATAGTAGATTACATTTTAATAATAATGTAACTAACTTCTCTATATCAATAGTCAATATATTAATAGGTTATTTATATGGTAACGTACATAGTAATAAAGTAAAATATATATTACTAAATTATATAAGAGTAAACTATATATATATTGATATATTATATAACAAAGTATTATAATAAACTATATAGTAATATATTAAACTACACAGTATAATCAAGGACAGGACATCTACTCGCTATATCTGAAATGGTAACTTTTTGTACTCAGAAATTGAAAGTTTTCAGTTATATATTTTATTTCAATCTTTAAATCAAATATATTCATTTAATCGTAAAATAAAATTCATATTTTTTAATTTTAATATCTAAATAAATATATTATTAAAAATATTATAATATATTATATTAAAATGATTTAATATAATATATTGAAATTATTTAACTAAGAAGTAGTGTTTGCATTGAATTGTATTGATTATTAAAATATGTTTTTGTGGACCACGATACAACGTGATATCACTCAAGCATAACATACAAATTTCACAAAATATACGTTAGAATATGTCCTGTCCTTGTTAATAGTAAGTATATTATTAGTAAATAAATTAATATCAATTATATTAATTTTAAATATATTAATAGTAATTATATTAATATCAAATATATTATTAGTAAATATATTATTAGTAAATATATTAAAATCAAATAAATATATCATGTTATAATATAGTATATACTATATAATATATATTATATAATATTCAGTAATCTACAAAGATATAATGGAAAGTAAAGTTAGGCTATGCTGTCAGTGATGGGCAGGACCGCGATCATTGATAGGCTTTCCGATCCGGATCGGGTAAGAAAGTGAGTATTGGCATCGGCAAAGAATCGGATAAAGAATGGAGAATCGGGATCGTTAAAAGGTTCTCATAAGATAATAAATAGAATGTTGGATCGCCGGTCCAGGAAAAAAATGATCGGTGCCCATCACTACATATTGTATAATAATTAATAAATTAGTGTATCTAATAGATAATGGTAATTAGTGAGGTAACTATTTGTGATGCGGCTTTGATGTAAGTTACGCCTAAACCTTCCAAGATATTGCAAGACCACGTGGTATTTAAATAACAATTGTTATTTTGACCATAATAGAATCTAATCAATTGAGATCACATAAGTAATCCACCGAATTTGACTCAACGTACATTGTACGTCGTAAGTACAATGAGTAGATATGTGTAACCAATTCAATGCATTTATATAAATAAATTATATATTAATTCACTATATCATATAGTCTATAATATAGACTTTATATGATACATTTAATAAATGAATTTAATTCAATGGACTTATTATCAAAATATTATACAATGTATTAATAATACATATTATTTAAAATTATTAACAATTTATAATACATCTTATATTTACATCTTATACTAATATGTATTGTTTCGAAATATAAAAAAAATCGTATTAATTAAATATATAAATAATATCGGGATCGGGTAAGAAACTTAGAATCGGGATCGGGAAACGGATCTGTGCCCACCACTGTACGCAGCACTACATAGGGTAGCCGGTAATCTCGAACGAGGTAATCTCATACGACTTATTAAATTAGTTTATTATAAAAGTATCGTATATAAATATATGTATATATTATATCTGGAATACATATTTAATAATGAAATTATAAATATTTGAATAATAATGAATAATTCTTAAACAAACTTATGTTAATGAGTCGTACGAGGTGACCTCATTCTAGATAGTACTAGGCTATAGGCTATACGCGTACCGTCTCTGTCCACACTGGTCAACACTATGTAGTCGACGTCCCACTCCGCGATGGCGTTGGCAGTGTTGACGGGTTCGTGGGGGTCAAGAGGGGCGGGCTTTCTGGCGGTCTTCACCGAACAGAAGCGACAGGCGCGCGTACAAGTGTCTCCCATTAACTGTGGGGCGGGGGGAGATGGGGGTTAGTGTACTGACGGTAATGATGATGAGGGTGATGAGGATATTATTTGGATGAGGATTGTTATATTGTTTTCGTTTAACACGTCGTTCGGCAACGTACGGTGTGTGTCGCACGTAAGCATTTCGTGCCTGGCATATCTTGCCTTATATGTCATACGAGCGAAGGCCTACGTGCCATAGAAATGTCACCACACCACACTCTATTCTACACCCACGCCACGTGTATATAAATGACCGTTGCACAAAGCATTGCAGATCTACTAATAAATATACCTAAGCCTTGACGCATTGTTTATTATACACAACTTTATAACGGATAATGATGGCGATACTGAAGATTTTGATGGTAGAATTTATTGTAGAATATAATTATAATAACGATGAATTTTTAAGATTTTACATTTCTTTTGGATTGTATAATATTTATATAGGCTTAATATAGATTCTCACTGTTTTTTTAATCTTATTTTATAAATCTAATAACTTCTTATTATTAAAGATTATTTAGTTTAATAGTTTTATTTATTAGTTTAACAATTGTGATTATAGGTGGGGATATATATTTATAGGCTAATAAATCAAATAATTAATTAACAATCTCTAAAGAGTTAATATTAGATACAATATGATCTCTATGATAAAACTATGAGAAATGGAAAATTAGAGCAACACTAACCAATAACTCCTCCAAAGACTATAATATATAGATAATAAGATCCATACTAATCAACAACTCCACCAAAGACTACAAGAGATTAATAATAAGATCCATACTAATAAACAACTCCACCAAAGACTACAAGAGAGTAGAGAGCTACACAATCAACAACTCCATCAAACTCTATTAAATGTAAATCAACATAACCAATGAATCCACCAAAGATTATAATATATAGATAATAATATCCATACTAATCAACAACTCGACTAAAGACTACAAGAGAGTAGAGATCTACACAATCTCTATTAGATTGTAAAGCCACACTAACCAACAACTCCATCAAAGACTAGCTAACAAGGTAGTAGAGTGGAGCCCCCCCACTAACCAATGAATCCACCAAGACTTGCTAACAAGGTAGTAGTGTGGAGCCCCACTAACCATGACTGTAGCCGTAGCAGTTCCGACGGGACCAGAGTGGCATTCTCCTATGTTGGGACACCTAGCTTCCTCGCATACCTGTCAATCAACGTTTGTAGTCGGCGGTGAGTGACATACCACCACATAGTAATGACTACAAAGTATACACTGAACAATGTATAATACGCCGAGCGGTAACCAGGGATATCGTGCGGTGCGGTAAATTCCAAGTAAAATCCGGTAAATTCTACTATTTATAAATAATGATGTACTATTAATATGTATTATCGCATGAGATCACTGGTATTCAAACAAGCTATACGGTATATAAGAGAGTGAGAATGTGGCTAGATAGGCGTGTGAGTGAGTGATACCATGCAGAATAAAGAACTGGTCGAGGTAACACTCGCGCTATAGAGGTGAGAGAGGCGAGAGAGGCGAGAGAGATACATGTATCGGATGTTGATATATAAAGTGAAATAATGAACAAAACATCAGTTATAGTAAAATAAGCCATCGTGGTGTAACACACTCATTCATTGTTATATTGGAGGGTAATTCAGGTTTTTCAATCGGTTTAAACATGCTTTTTAAGCCTTTATATTATAATATATTATAATATATTATATATTCATTAATATAATGTTATATGATATACAGGAGATAGGGGGACAGTCACAAACCGTGTGTAGTTTGTTCTTAGTGAGGGTATTCTTAATACGCGACACCTCCTTCTTGTTAGGTATGCCTTTCTTTAACCACGGTGGTAATCTTAGTCTGTTCATTAGAGAGGTTTATTACACAATGCATGTAGGAGACATTGTAATGGATAAAGTCATTCGATACAATGATCTATATTAGTTAAATTATCTATTTTCATGATTTACTTATGAAATATTTTGTAGTAATTTTGAGCTAATTTTTGTATTAATCCAAATGTTCCTCCATTGATTAGAGACTCACATAAGCTATTAATAGATAGTATATACCCTACCTTACTCAGTACTATACCATACATTATTGTATACTATACTCTACATATTACATAATATCCTATACCTTAGGTAATATTATACTCTATTTAATCCATAATATACCCTATCTTACCTATACCCTACACCCTAATATTCCCTACCTTACTCCATCCTTCTTGATAAGACTCTCTGAGGAGATGAAGTCAGCGAGCCCAGGTCCATGTTTGATGTGATCACGCCTCCTATTTAGATCTGCTTCACTGCTGTTGTTGTTGTCATTGTTGAGGTGTCGGGCAGACAACTAGAGGTCAAACACGGGGGGGTATAGGTATAAAGAACTAGAGGTCAAATACAGGGGGTATAGGTATAAAGAACTTGAGGTCAAACACGGGGGTATAGGTATAAAGAACTAGAGGTCAAACACAGGGGTATAGGTATAAAGAAGTAAAGGTCATATGTAATCAAGTAGAGGTCGAACTAGTAAAGTACAGGCACTGGTGTAGAATACCATAGTTAGTCAGGGATATTGGTGTAAGGTGGTGAACAGTAGCTCTCACTATGTATCTTGTTACATACATTTTAAATTTGAATGGTGCTTATAAAGCTATCGGCCGTCTATATAGAAGTTAATGTTTTAGATTAAATAAATAAGTTTTCGATAGTTTCTAGAAGTTTGGAGTTGATGTTATAGTACGGATGGATGTGGGGAGAGTGTTCCAGAGGTATTGGACGGATATTGTCCAGGCGCGAGTGTAGGTTAAATGTAAGTTGGTTTAGGAGGGAGGTGAAGTAGAGTTTATTATACTTTAGTAATATAATAGTTGCGTGAATATCGTTATGACCTAATGGGGGGGGGGGGTCATACATATAGGTTTAAAATGAATAAATGTATTACAAATTATATTATAATCTATAATAATATAGTCAACTATATGGATTTATATATAGTGACTATTACTTTTATTTACTTTTAATAAATAGTATCTCTAATGCTTATTATTTTATATTATTATATGTATATATAAATAATTTATTTAAAAAAATGTAATATTATATTAGTTTGAGATTAAAATGAAATTATATTAATGACTAATTTTGTGTTATACATATCTAAAATATATAATAATCATTAACTTAAATTTGATCTAAGCAAGGTCGGATGGGCTATCGTCTGTTAAGGGCATTATTAATGGTATTAGTTATTATAATGGTCCAGAGGTACAGGTTGGAATTTGATACAAAAATCAATGCAAAAACTGTTATTAAATCAATGATTTCGATAGGATTATATTAAAATCGTAATATTTCTAAATACAAATTATTTAGTATTAGCAAAAACGTCTTTTAATTGATATTTTGTAAAACTTTTATATATGATTGAATGGTTGTATCTCATCGCCACATTATATATAAACTGTATTTAACACACTTACTATCGCGTATAAACAACTATTTATAACAAACGTAAAACAACTTTGTAAATGTGAACTACACTTCTGCTGGGCATGTGTGTAAAACATTGTTAATATACACATACAACACATATGAATAACTACATATATATATACATATTTTACACTTTTAAATAAATAAACTTATATTTATATATATATATATACACTCTATAATGCTATATATTAATGTTATACAGGTCACAATAGATAGTTGTATATTAGGAAGGTTAAGATACTGTATAGGTATAGTCATAGATTCTTATTATAGATTATCTAGATTATAGATACATCTTCTTTGCTATTATGTAAGTGTGCCTATACATATTCAGGATGTGAGTACGCAAAAGGTGCACTTGTAAATATCACTTATGATAATACTAATATTAATGCGAGTAACATTAATAATTGTACAAATATTAATATTAATCATAATAAAAATGTTATTAATACAAATAGTAGTAATGAGTTATTATAATTATTATGATGAACATAATAGTATGCGAGAAACAAAGGAGTGAATAATTGTATACAGGACACATGATAGTTATGAATCATAAGAAATGAATACATAATCAAACAGTGTGGTGGACGTATACTGTAGTTATAATGAGTGCAATGAGAGGCACTTTAACTATACACACAGTATATACCTGTACGATATGTTAAAATTTGGTTTTGGTTTAGGTTTGGGTTTCATATTTTACGTATTTAACTACAAATGTGAAAGTATTGTGTGGTTCGGTTTCTAATGGAGTATATATACATATTGTATGCGATATACACTAATGACCAGGCTAGTGTACCACTGTTGTTGTTTCATTAACTTGACATAGCTGTGTTATAGCAGCATAGCTGACTACTACTGTGTAGGTAGTGATGAGGAGAGGTAAAGTGTGCACCTGAATTAAAGACAACTAGTGCAGGCGCGGCACTCTAGTGTGGACTGCAATAGGTATAAGTGCAGTGTGTTTATCTTAGTGTATATATATATGTGATAAATACACTTGTATGTTACAAATATATATATATATATATATATAATATATATCAATATAATATGATATTATATATATATATCTAATATGTATTATTCAATTATTATTATTAGATATGGGCGGTTTAATTTGTTATTTATAATATATCAATACTTGATATTTATTATGTATAAAATGTACGTATATCATATAGGATTGTATGTGAAGTAGCAACAAAAAAATACAAAACCAAAAACTATAAATGGCGGGCATGTCTCAGAAATTAAATTTCAGTGAACGTGAGAACTAAAGTGGGAAATATGAATGCGTGTGTTATTGTGAATTAGTAGTATTATATAATATATTAATAATTAGCATTATATGATATATGACCTAGTTTTACATTGTGCACACTGCAAATAGCTATTATTACACAGCTATACATGTGTAATTCAGGGACAAAGAAACAATATATATTGTTATATATATTGTTATTTTTATTTGGTGGAGTCCTTTCATCCCATCCAGGAACTTAGATGAAGTTTTCACTTATAACCATATATGGCTCTAATGTCCCTTCGAAGCCGCTCTCATGTTAAGGCATCAATGGTTTTAACGAGAGCCGATCATTTATTTATACACAATTATATAAGATCACTTCTAAATAATATTTTAAGACCCATTTTATAAAATTAATTAATGGTCCGGACGAGGGTCGAACCCGTGTCCTACTGCTTGTGTGTCTGACGCCTTAGCCACTGAGCCACACAGGCAGTTAATATATATATATATATATATATATATATATATATACATATATATATATATATATATATATATATATATATATATATATATATATATATATATATATATATACACACACACATATATACATACACACACACATAAATACACACACAAATACATACATATAAATACACATAAATACACACACACCCACACAAACAATGGAACAAACTACCCCCGCAACTCAGAAATAAAAATCTATCAATTAATATATTTAAAAAGAAATTAAAAAATTTCTTATCGCCCAACATTGATGTTCGTTTGTTCGTAATATTATCGTGCGAATTATATATACAGTCAACTCTCTGTAAGTCGGACTACGGATAAGTTGGAATTCTCGATAAGTCGGACACATTTAGTTGGTTTGGTTGGATTTGTATCTAGGTCCATGTTAAATTAATCGGATAAGTCGGATAAGTTGGTTGGATAAGTCGGACTTTTCTATAAGTCGGACACATATTATAGTCATTTTTATGATTTTTATACTGGATAAGTCGGACTTTTTATAAATTGTCAGAAATGTTTATTTTAAATAATGTATATTATAATTTTAGTAAGTAATATTAATGAATACAACATTTTATGTTGTTGATTGTTGCACAATTCAACATTTCGGTAACCATTTAACTCGCGCTGCGCATTTCATGTCTTATTTGCATGATATTCTGAATATTAGTTTACATGTATATATCAAAGGTGTAAATAAAGTGGATAATCAATTGATGAACGTGTAGCGCATGTAAAATATATATAATTAAATGGCACTTTTCACGATAAATTAAAAAAAGAGCATCGGCGATTTTGATTAGTTATATTATATAGGTGAATTAAACTAGTATGATTTTCATCAATATATAAGATAGTGACTCGTCTCTATATCTATGGATTTATATGTCAATAAAATAGTGTGATACCATCAATTCAAATATCATAAACGGTACTATTATAATGAATGTTTAAATGTTGTATTTTATATATATATAAATAACTATTATTTTTAATACAGATAAATTTACACGATATTAAACCTGAAAATAATTATCAATATAAATAATAAAATGTATATTAGTAGATTTCGACTGAAGCGTATATTATAAAGTGCTATGCATTACGTGCAATTGCTTCTCCCGATTATAGTCAAAATATTCACGATTGATGCGCGATTTAAATGCCCGCAAACTTTTTTATTTTAATTAGTGAATTTACAATATCGTATGTCTATTTAAAGACTATAATGAATGCATTGGCTTATCTTTAATATATATATGTGTTTAGACTCACTCAGGATGTAATGCAGCTAAAAAAACATGGCAACATCAAAACTAAACCCAACCAAACCAAATCAAACAAGTGAAAATAACTAAAACTAAAAATAGTAATGTTTGTACAAACAAACATACGCTATTGTAAATTCACTAATTCGAATAAACACAATTGTGCGTGAGTTCATATAGTCTATCCATCGCGAAGCTTTTGACCAAGTACCGATTATCCACTCTACTTATTTTGATGGTTCATACTATACCGACAGATTTTTCTATGGAAATATATAACACTTACATGAAATCATGTAATTAACAGTGTTACCTGGGAGTTACTAGTTTCCAGATATTTCCAGATATTTTTATATATGCTTTATATATTCTATATGATTTATATATACAAATTACTTATAATAGTAATTATTATATATTGAAAATAGATATATTAAGGTATACATATATAAATATATGTATAATATTATAGTAATATGATATATTTAACACAAAACTGGAATATGATTCCAAATATTTTCCAGATTTTTCATAATATGTATATATAAAAATATCTGGAAAATATCTGGAATCATATTCCCGTTTTGTGTTAAATTTATCATATTTAATATGAGTAATAAGTAATATGATATTACTATAATATTATACATATATTTGGCTTATGGAACAACCGTGAAATTTACAAACCGTACAAGAACAACCGTGAAATTATCTTTCGTGAAATTTCCAACCGTGAAATATAATAACCGTGAAAATACAAACCGTGAAATAATTATAAATATATGTATTATATGGATATATATATTACGTATATATACTTATAACATAGTGTATATATACTAAGTATGTAAATAAGTATAAATATTATAAAAATATATATGTTATTATGTAAAATATAAAACCTAAATTATACAGAATATTTTCGGAAAATTAAAATCTAATTATACTCTTAATTAATGTTAACGAAGACATGATACATCACATTAATTTTATTATTAAATTTATAAATATACTATAGTATATATCTATGAGTTAACTTAAATTATACGACAATTATATATAATATAGTATTCGAATGCTCATCTTGGCCGCCGATACTTTTCAAATTTCAAGTTAGGCGTTGCCTATATGTGTCTATCAAATTCAACCGTTACGCTTAATTGCACAATAAAAAATATTCTGAACGAGTAACATCTATATAAATATAATATACGTATACAATAAAATGTATTGAATAAATACACATATGAATATACCATGTATATTAAATATACAATGTAGATAGACATTTATTTTGTATTCTTTACTTATATAATTATATTATAGTATATGTATCCTATAGGTATATGTTATATATGTTACATAGTATGTATACATCGATGGTATACATATACCCAAGTATACACGCTAGCACGCACACACACACTACGTATTAGTTACATACCACAGTCACATATGTATGCTTATACATGTAAATGCAGATGGGACGTGGTACTATGGTACATTGGTATATACCATATGTTACAAAAAACTACCAATGTCCCATCTATATGCTTATAAAGATGGGACTGTGGTACGTTACAAAAAACGCAACATAACATACACATACAGACATATACACATCATCAATGTAAATATAGCTTTCTTATATAGATTATACACGTACTTAAATAATTATATATATAGGTGTAGGAAACTATTTATGAAATATTACCAATTATATACGACGTATATTGAATTTTATAGTAAATATATCTAGGTTACCAAGAGATTATAAATAAACAAAGCTTTCCCACTGCAATGAGTCAATGCGTGATTCTTAAATTTCTATATTGTAAAGTGTAAAACAATAGTTTATGAAATATAAACACAAACACTCACACGCATACACATACATACACATATACACATACATACGCACTCATACTAACACACATACACATATACACGCGCGCACACACACACATTCATAATTATTTATATATTTATATATAGATATATGTGTATTTATGAAATATTACCAGTTTTATATACGTATATCGTACGCATGTTCAATTTTATAGTAAATATATGATATATTATATATCTAATTCACCAAGAGATTATAAATAGACAAAGTTTCTCTCTGGCTCTGTGGTATTCACACACAAACACAAAAACACACATACACGCACATTTAAGTGTTGTTAATTAACACACACAAATAGGTACATGTACATACATACTTACACATACGCGCGAATACACACACACATACACGTATTTTCATAATTATTTATTTATAGGTATATATATATTATATTTATATAGATTTTACTATTTCAGAATATTTTTGATTGTGCAATATAGCGTAACTGTTACATTTGATTGACACATATATATATATGTAATGCGTTGCCTATAGGCAACGCATTACTTGAACTTTGAAAAGTATCGGCGGCCAATATGAGCATTCGAATGCTATATTATATATAATTTATGTATAATTTACGTAAACTTATAGATATATACTATAGTATATTTATAAATTTAATAATAAAAGTAATGTGATGTATAATATGTCTTCATTAACATTAATTAAGAGTATAATTAGATTTTAATTTTCCGAAAATATACTGTATAATTTAGGTTTTATATTATTTTACATAATAACATATATATTTTTATAATATTTATACTTATTTACATACTTAGTATATATACACTATGTTATAAGTATGTATACGTAATATATATCCATATAATACATATATTTATAATTATTTCACGGTTTGTATTTTCACGGATATTATATTTCACGGTTGGAAATTTCACGAAAGATAATTTCACGGTTGTTCTTGTACGGTTTGTAAATTTCACGGTTGTTCCTGCACCCATATATTTATATATGTATACCTTAATATATCTATTTTCAATATATAATAATTACTATTATAAGTAATTTGTATATATAAATCATATAACATATATGATATAGCATATATAAAGCATATATAAAAATATCTGGAAACTAGTAATCCCGCGCTACC
>OZ025245.1:15960990-16013490 GCA_964019155.1 Osedax fenrisi
TAAATTTAGGTTACATTTTTGGAAAATATGTTGTTTATAATGTCAATTTGTATCAAACTATATACTTTTAAAATAATATTATAGATTATAATTTATAATTATAAATTATATTATTATTATAATAGTTATAATTATAATAATAATTATTATTATAATAATTAAAATAATTACAAATTTATAATAAATTATTATAAATTAATTATTAAATAATAAATAAATGTATTTTATATAACAATTATATTGCAAACTTAATAAACGCTGTGGTTAATTTAATTAATATTACCCATTGTACAATATTAATATAATATTTTATTGTAAGTATAGATAATATAAAAGTATGAGAGAAAAGTATATCAAGATGTAAAATATAATAATTTAAATAATATTAAATATTATATTTGCACAAAAAGTTATATAGTTTTATTTCAAACACTTATTTAATTATTTAATATATTTCATAATTAATAATGTATATTAAAAAAGAAATCAATAATAATATATAATGCTAATGAAAGTGACTTCGCAGATAATAAAATTAAATATGATACTGAATTAAAACTTGTAAATAATATAAGTAAGACTGTTACAGATGATTCTATATGTAATAATGTAATTAAGTTCCATAGATTAGGAAAACGAAATGATGAAAAGATACAAAATAATAAAATTAGACCTATAAAAGTAATTTTTAAAAATGAAACTGATAAAATTAATATAATCAAACATGCATTTAAATTAAAAGATTCTGAATTTAATAAAGTTGGAATAACACATGAATTTTCTATAGATCAACTTATTATTCATTCAGACCTTATAAAAAAGGCAAAAAGTAATTCAACTGATGATGTTAAATATAAAGTAATATTTTTAAATAATTCCTTTAAAACAATATCTATAGTATCTGAATCACAACAGTATGATGAATAATACAATTCAAAACACAGATTATTATACTATTAAGGAATATAATAATATACATAATACGTTAAATATAACTATATTGATGCTAAACATTAGAAGTTTCAATAAAAATATCAATACATTTAATATATTTTTGGATACATTAGTCAGTAAACCAGATATAATAGTACTAACTGAAACATGGCTAACTGATACTGATGATCCTTCAATATATCTAACAGATTACAAAATGTATAAAACAAATCGTATACTAAAAATTAAAAAAAAAGGTGGAGGAGTTGCAATTTTTGCTCACAAAAATTTAGATTGTTTATATATAGAAGACTTATCAACAGCAATTGATGATGACTTAGAAATAATCAGTATATAATTAAATTTAAAATTTAAATATAAACCTATAATAATCACAGGGTTGTATAAAGCTCCAAATATTAATAGAACTATCTTTAATGATTTCTTTTATAATTTGTTTTTAAAATATATTAATTCTGAAATTTTTATTTGTGGTGATTTTAATATTGATTTTTTAGATGTTTTTAATCCATTCACAATTGATTTTAATAATACCATTTCACAATTAGGCCTAAATAATTTAATAAAAATACCAACTAGATTATCAACTTATAAGAATTCATTAATAGATAACATATTAACAAATAGTAATTCAATTTTATTGAATGGTGTTATTAATACAGATATATCTGATCATTCTGTTGTATTTACTACTTTGAATATAAAAAATAACTATACTAAAAGTTGTGACTATGTATATATCAGAAATATGCATAATATTAATGCATTAGTAAATACATTATCGATTTATAAATGGGACTATTTTTACACAATTACAGATCCTTCTATATGTTATGATGAATTAGTAATAAAATTAAATGAAATGTTTAATAAATTTTGTCCCATATCTAGAAAAAAAATAAATAAAAATAGCATTAATAATCCATGGCTTACAAGTAAATTGAAAAATGCAATAAGAAAAAAAAATAAATTATTTAACACATATAAAACTAAAAACTGCCTATCATATTTATTAAATATAAAAAACTAAAAAATAAAATTAATAAAAATATAAAATATGAAAAAAATAAATATTACTCAAATATTTTTTCAAATTGTAATCAAAAAGAAAATTGGACACATTTGAACACTATAATTAATCAAAATGTTGATGAATTACCCAAAATACTTAAATATGAAGGAAAAGAAATTATAAATATAAAAGATCAATGTGAACATTTTAATAATTATTTTTCAAATGTGGGTTTTAAAATAAATGAAAGTTTTTTAAATAAAAATATGACTAATGATAATTTGATTAATGATAATATGACTAGTGATAATATGACTAATGATAATATAACTAATGATAATGATTTTAGATATTTTTTAAACTCTATTGAGAACAGTTTTTATTTTTTACCTATTACTGATAAGGAAATAATTAATATTACACTTAATATGAAATCTAAATCATCCAAAGATATAAATAACTGGGACATGAAATTAATCAAGCTTTTAATAAATTCTATTGCTAAACCATTAGAATATTTATTTAATTTATGCTTGGCTAATTCTGAATTTCCTGATAATATGAAAATTTCTATCATTAAACCAGTATTTAAAGCAAATGATAAAAAACAGATAATCAACTATAGACCCATTTCATTACTACCGCAAATTAGTAAAATCTTCGAAAAAATAATTTATAATAGAATGATGGACTTTATATATAAAAATAAAATAATTAATGATAACCAATATGGATTTGTAGAAAAATCCAATACCACCCTTTCACATTTTAACTTACAACATTTTTTATTTACTAAACATAGTTTAAATAAAAAAATTTCTACGCTATTTTTAGACCTTAAAAAAGCGTTCGATGTTGTAGACCACGACATTTTATTAAAAAAATTAGAATACTGTGGTTTTAGGGGTCATGTAAATGTGTTTTTTAAAAATTATTTATTAGATAGAAAAGTTAAAACTCGAATAAATAATACTGTATCATCTGTTAGAAATGTACGTTTTGGTGTTCCTCAGGGATCAGTATTAGGTCCATTATTTTTTATTATATTTATTAATGACATATCAAATATATTTAATAATGATGATAATATAAATTTAAATATATATGCAGATGACACATCACTCTCTATATTTGCAAATTCAAATGAAGAATTGAGTAGTAATATGCAATTATATTTAGATAGATTATGTCATTGGTTTAATATAAATAAATTAAAATTGAATATTGAAAAAACTAAAATACTTCCTTATTTTAATAGAAAAATTATAAATAATATAAATTTAAATAATGTGAACATAGAAATAGTAGATAGATATACGTTTTTAGGTATTATATTAGATAGTAATTTAACATATTCGTTTCATATTATAAATTTGTGTAATAAATTATCAAAAATTGTATATCTTTTTCGGAAGCTAAAATTTCTTAACCTACGCAATTTAAGTATATTATATAATTCACTATTTTTATCAAATATGTCATATGGAATAGAAATATGGGGTAATGTTTATGAAGATAGATTAAAAAAACTAGTATTAATACAAAAAAAAACAATTCGAATTATCAATAAAAATATGATAGACAAATCTCAATTACCTCTGATTCGTTTATCACACACTAATAATATGTTTAAATATAATTCTATTTTAAAATTGAATGAACTCATAACTTTTAGAATAATATTATTTTTATATAACCTTTTACATAATAACTATAACATTAATCTAGATACATTTTTTATTTATAATAAAGACAAAACAAGATTTATTTTACCATTAATGAAAACAACGAAATTTCAAAACACAATTTTTTTTAAAGGCCCAAAATACTATAATAATATAATTAGTAATAATATATTAAAATCTGAAAATATACATAATATACACAAATTAAAAAAAGTATTAAAGAATTACTTTTTAAATAAATATTAGTTTTTATATTTTAGCATTTTAATCATTTTTAATATTTTTAATCTTCGTCAATTTTTAAAATTTTTATATTTAAAACTACTTGGGTCATTTTTATGTTATTATATTTTTATCATTTTTTATTATTTTATTCGCACTTTTTTGTTATATAATTGTTTGCACAATTTTTAAACATACTTTATTTTAATTTGTATATACTAAACCATTTGAATCATTTTATGTTATTTCATTTCAATATTTTTTTATTATTTTATTCGCACTTTTTGTTTTATATTTGTTTGCACAAGTTTTAACACATTTTATTTTATTAGTTTATTTAATGGATTGATGAAACATGATGAAATACGCTGAGGAACATTATTTTTATTATTATTATTATTCTCTTTATATATATTTCTTTACTTTTATTATATTGAATTCTAGTACACAAGTCTTATTATTATTGTATAAATGTCCCAAAGCTATTATATTCATATACTATGGAGGTATCGACTTAATAAAGCTAATTATAGCTTTCAATGATCCTCCTTAGACAATTGTCTATAAACTGATTTCATTCATTCATTCATATCTAACAGGTATAGTACGAGTTGATTTTGATATACCCTTTAAAGAATGAGTTAAATGAGATCGAAAATTTAAAAACATTTTAAATAGGCATACAAATTACAAAACAAGATAATTTTGTAAACTAATGGGCGTATTTATAATCATTTATCATTGATTATCAAAGATTTTGTGATTACTATTTAAAGGAACCATAAATATGTAATTTAGGTCAATATTGAACGGCAATATATTAATCCATAATATATTAATCCATGATATTAATATATTAATATATTATTTGAAATTAAACATACAATTATATCTAATATTATCATAGACATTATATTAGAAAAAATTGATATACAATATATATTCATAGAAATATCTATGTATTGTATTTTATATAGTGAATAACAAGTGTACATTGTGTTATATACAATAATAATTAAAATAATAAAAATATTATCAAACATATAAAACCAAATTAATTTATAGTTTTAAGAGTATATTCTCAAGACCTCATATAACCTATAGAGGTTATAAGAGGTCTTGGTATTTTACAATAACCATCGATATAAAGATATAAATCTTTCTTTATATCGATGGCAATAACTTATCATATATAAATTATAATATTTTAAATTATAATCGTATGCATTAAAATGGTTGAAATAGATCTTAACATAATTTATAACATTAATATTTAAACTTTCGAAGTTACTTTGGAAATACAAAATTATATTTATAATTTGTAATGATATATAGGCCTATCTATGGCATCGTTTATCTTCAGAAGCTAAAGGAGGCCATGATATATCCTAACATTTATGTAATATATATTATTCCATAAAATATATATTAATATATTTACGTATCACTAGCATACTATTATACATAAATCCTATTTATTAACCGTTATTCTTTACCACCTAATTCACAGTAAATTCAATACATAGACAATGATTAATTGCATATGTTTTTTTCGTAATTATATCAAGATATATATTCTGAAACGTTATATCTTTTTATGAAACTTATAATTTATTATTCATATAAGTAAGTACGTATTCGTTTAAGTACACATATGTTAGTTAAAATATTAAAATTATTTTCATTACCATATATACACTTGTAATTGTTAGATTGTATTAGTTAATCGTTTAATATTTATTATTTAATATTGAGATTGTTATATTATTAACCAAATTCATCGTTATAAAAAATCTCTAAACATAAAAACCAGCGAATTTGAAGGGATATGTATGCGATATGTTATGTATATATGTCTATATTCGGTATATAAATTGTGAATAATGAAAGAAAATCAGATTCCACACGGTTAATAAATTTCATGTAAATATTAAATATTCTCATTGTTTAAATATTGTAAAGCCTATAAATCAGTTATTGATAATATTAAATAGTATAGTGTATCACATTATATACAAATAATTGTATATTTAATATAATACAAATCATATAATTGTTAACGTTTAATATCGTGTATAACTATATAAAAAGTAATATAACGTCATACGTCTATGGAGGATCAGTAACATATTTTATTTGGTCGATACCTCCAATATGTTCATGTACAAATTAATATATAATATATTATATATATATATATATATATATATATATATATATATATATATATTCATAATTCGCTTGACTCGTATTATTGCGTAAAACTATAGTTTCGTACTTTTATGGAGTATACTCCAGATTTACCTTTCTAGTGCCTTTGATATGCTTAACCATTCGAACCTCATTAACCGTATCATCGAACTTGGTATTGAAGATCCCCTTAAGTGGCTGATATCGTTCATCACTGATCGAACTTCGTCTGTTAAAAGCAATGACTTAATATCACCTCCCACCAACATTCTTAAAGGGGTCCCTCAGGGATCAGTTATTGACCCACTTCTCTTTTCTATATACTTACGTCCTATCTCTAATATTATATTCGCAAATACCCTAATATATATTACCACATCTATGCTGATGACATTCAACTACTACTGAAACTGCCCATTGACTCTATGAACTCTAACTCTGAGCTGTCTGATTGTACCTATGAAATTACTTACTGGTTACTAACTAATGACCTCTTAGTCAATACTTCCAAAACTGAACTTATTAAAATCTCAAAGGTACCTGTCATTTTCCCTACTCTGTCAATTGACATTATAATAATTAATACTTCTGAATCTGTGCGCAATCTTGGTGTTTTAATTGACAGTACTCCATCGTACGGTGCTCATATCAATGCAATCTCTAAATCCGCTAATATCTATTTGAGAACAATTCGCCACATTAAAAACTATTGTTCGCCCAACATCACTAAGCGCCTTCTCAACGCCCTAGTGTTATCTCTTATAGACTATTGTTGTTATCTATTCTACGGAATTAAGAACTCCGAAATTATAAAAGTTGACTGAATTATTCGCTCATCCGTAAGATTGATTCATAGGCTTAGCGACGTGATCATGCTTTAACTGACACCCACTATGCAATATGAAATGGCTATCGTTTAGAAAACGGTGTCAATTTAGGCTTCTCTGCTTACAAGCATGGATCCTACGGCATGGAATCTGTTGCCTTACCGCCTACGTAAATTGAATTCACCTCACATCTTTGCTAATAGTCTCAACGACTATTTAAATTTAAAATTAAAGTAACCCTTTCATTGATGTTAATATGGTTCCATCTCTATTTTTATATATTATATTGCTACCTTATTTACTGTTAATGTTTCGTTTTGTTTGTTCGTTCCCAACACAAGTGAGGGTAATCGTTATTTACCATATTTGGTGTATAAATAAACCATCCTATCCTATCCTATAAATGTACTTATTAACGCTGCTGGTAGAGGTGCTGGTGTTGTGTGATGAGGTGTTGTTGGGATGAGGCGATGTTGTGATGAGGCGATGTTGTTAATGCCCAGCAAACAGTAAGAGCAGCATAATAGCAGCATAATAGACATTTAAAATTAATAGCAGCATAATATCAGCATAATAGCAGCATAACAGCAGCATAACAGCAGCATAATATCATTACAAATTAATAGCAGCATAATAGCAGCATAATAGACATTTAATAGCAGCATAATAGCGCAATGTAAACATTTGAGGCTCTAGCATTTGCTGTTATTATGCTGCTATTACTGTTTGCTGGGTGTGTTCGATAGGTAACCGGGCATTGATGCGGTTCAGCGGTCGAGCTGTAGAAATTATAATTTCTTAAGCGTATACTTTTAATTTATCTGGTAGTGCGGATGCCTGTATTGTGCTAATGTGATTTAGCGCGGACCATTGTAGACCATTGTCTTTATTCGTTCATCTCGTGAGACAACGACAGGACATATGTTATAGCTTATTGTGAATCCCTTTAGGAGGTAGAGGCGTACTACTATTATAAACTAGGAAACGATACAGAAAATAAACAAAATTCTTCTAATAAAAAATATTATTATTATTAATTTAATTTTGCGAAGAGGAGAAGTAACCTCCGACGTAGTTGACATATGTTACCCGCTCTATATGATTACATGATATAACACAAAATAAAAAAATAAAGTAAATCATTTTTAAAAAATCGATAAATAACAAAATTATATATATAGGGGAAGGTCTCCGATTACCGACACCTAAATGATTAGTTGTAATAACTTATTTAATATTAAATATATTTATTTTAAATTTTGTAATTTGAGTAATATTATGGCAATATATAATGTGGCTATTTTAATTTTTTTATATAATTATATTTACAAGAATAAACAGGGGGGTCGGTAATCGGATACATGCGCCTAATACCGACCCCTATCTCTATTACCGACTACCTAAAATAATCGTTGTATAACTAATGTAGTATTATAATATCCAATAAAAATAGTAGATATACAAAAATATAATTAATTATAACATACACGTAATTTATTTATTATTGAATTTATATTTTAATAGTAATATAAAATTTAAATTTAAACTTTATGGTAATTATATTAAAATAGTGTATATTACTATTTAATATTTATTTATTAATCAAAATGTATATAAATAACTGGAATCATCAATCCTAAATCTATGTCAATGATACACAAACAAGTTATAACATAATTTAAAGTAAAATATGGATCTATATTGATTTGGTATTATAAATCACATGGGGTCGGTAATAGGAAAATCATATGGGTTGCTATAATTAAGTTATATTGGTTAATAGTTATTCAAATTAAATTATTTTTATAATAATTATAAACATTTTATTGATCTACAATATTATGCACAGTATTACGTTTTCTTTTAATTAACAATGTATTTACAATAATTTAAAAAAAGTTATTATTCAAATATTTAAAAAGTAAAAACAGAATATTACATTTTATCAAATAAAAATTGTAGAATTAAATATTAAAAAAAAAAAATACTTATTCATATTTATCATTAAATTACTAACAGTTCATGTATATATAATTTTTTGATAACTCTTATATTTACTGAGATACCAGAGGGGATCGGTATTAGGAGGGGGTCGGTAATCGGGGACTTTCACCTACTAATAATTTATCTTTTCGTTTAATATTTTAAACGGTCGGTTTGAAAGTTATGGAAACTGTTTTCAGAAATCCTATTCGTATAAACACGCAGATTGTATTTGTATTTGTCTAATGTGTCGTATATATATATAAATCAATAACAATTATTTTAGTTATAGAAATAAATATGTATCTATCTACCTTTCAGGATTGACATTCCGACGCAGAGTATAGATTTAGGCTAATCTCTCAGATTTCCGCATTTATAAGGGATGCACGAAGGGTTATAACCCCTCATATGGTCGACCGAATGTAATACTTATTAAAACATCAATAACACATCAAGTATTTATTATATTTCATATTATACTCACATTTTCGCATACTAATCCAGGTGTCTGTTCGTCTTTATGTAGCAGAGATATGTACGCAAAAGTAAGCGTATATGTTATAGCCGCTATATCATTACCGTAGCCGCCCATCAAACAGTAAGAGCAGCATAATAGCAGCATAACAGCAAATGCTAGAGCCTTAAATGTTTACATTGTGCTATTATGCTGCTATTAAATGTCTATTATGCTGCTATTATGCTGCTATTAATTTGTAATGATATTATGTAGAAGTTATTATTTTTCAATTTTAAGTTTAATACTTTTAGATCGTATTATAAAATTCTCTCTATATACCATTTTAATTAAAAAACATTATACGCATTTATATTCGTGAATATAAACCTTTACCAAAGGGCGTTACCTATACTCTATTTATAACTTAATGCGGGTGTCTCGCGCTCAACACCCGCATTAAATTAAAATTACAACTATTTCAATAATTAACTGAAAATGCGTATAATGTTTTTTAATTAAAATGGTATATAGAGACAATTTTATAATACGATCTTATAGTATTAAACTTAAAATTGAAAAATAATAACTTCTGTCGATTCAGAATTTTAAAATATTAATTTATTATCGTTTAATCTGGTATATTTAAAGTAATCTCAATTCTACTTTATATATTTGAGTATTACTTTATTTTAAAGTATAATTAGACGTTGATTTTTTCCACATATGTGTATATACATATTAGTTATATGTGGTTTAAATTTGAAGCGATTCGTATGTGTATTTAGTGAAATATCATCGATTTTGTTGTCACGTGACAATCGGGGACGATTTTTGGGATGGGGACGAAGTATTATATGACACCGGTGTCGTATTTAAAAAATACCCCTATTTAAAAAATACCTTTTTTAAATAATAAGGACATAAAAGTCCTTAATATATTTATTAAATATTAATAATATTAAATTTGAAATTAATTAAGGACGACATGTCCTTAATATATTTTGTAAACGTAATTTGAAATAAAATTAGATTAATATATATCTAATATATTTATATTTTAAAATGGTAACATTTTATAATTATATTATTGATATATTAATCTAATTAATTTATACGGATTAGTTATATTTATATACAAAAATACATAACTTAATATGTACATATTCAAAATAATATATACAAAATAATATTCATATCATATCATTATTATATGATGTGTTAAACATAGGCTGATATAGTGAATATTTTATGTAATATACCTATACACGAATTAGGCTGCTTAATAATAGTACGTTTAGACTTGTTCCCATATGTAAATAGCGTAGTGGTTGATTGACGGCGAGTCTTATTATTATAGTGTTTATTTAATAAATAAATCTGTATACATGTCAAATCTAATTCATATACTATATTATATAGTAATGAACTTTAATTGTAGATATGAATGATAATTTTGTTAAATAAGCTGATACAATATGCGCTGCAGTTAACATCACGAATATTCAAATTTGACAAAATATACATATAAAAGTTTCCCAAAAGATATAAAAATGTAGTTATATCTTATTATAAATAATATATTTTATAAGGCAATAATAAATAATATATCTCATTATTTTATTATTTAAATTTGAGCTGAAAACGTAACAGAAATGTGTATTTTGCATGAAAATTATTAATTTTTAAAATGAATTAAATTATATATCTTATTTTAATTATATGGTATAACAACTATTGTATAATTTATAATATAATAGAGTAATACAAAATATTTCTAACTATATAATATAATAAATAATTATAATATTAATATCATTTTAAATAAAATGTAGCCTAACTATTATTATTAAAAGTATTATTAATATTACATGGTGATTATATGATTAGTAATACAATATATATATATATATATATATATATATATATATATATTTATATATATTAATTTTGTTATAGACTACTGCATTCTTTATTATACTATAATAAAAGTATATAATAATTTATGACTACAATAAAGAAACATCATATGTGTACAGGTGTAAACTTTGGGTACCTAATATATGGAGAGCTGATTTTGATAATAAAATAAAAAGAATAGGATGCTATTTTCTATATAAACATGAGAATGTGCAGACTTTGCAAATCACTTTGACTATCAAGAATATATTAAAATTATATATATATATATATATATATATATATATTATTATTTGGTGGAGTCCATTTATCCCATCCAGGAACTTAGATGATGTTTCCACTTATAACCATATGGCTATCAAATTTCCCTTCGAATATGATCTCGTGTTAAGGCATCCATGGTTTTAACGAAAGCTGATCATTTATTTATATACAATTATATAAGATCACTTCTAATTATTATATGGATACATTTTAATGGTTAGAATCCATGTCCTACTGCTTAGCCAACTGAGCCACACAGCATTTTTATGTATATGTATATATTCCTCCCTTACCTCCTCCTAACTCATACTCCTCCCCTCCTCCTTCTCTTCCTCTTATTATTTCCCTCCTCCTACTCCTACCCCCATCCTCCTTCTCCTCCCTCTCCCTCTCCCCTCCCCTCTCTCACTCACTATCTCTCTCCCTCTCTCACTCCCTCTCCCATTCCATCTCCCCCTCTCTCACTCCCTCTCCCTCTCCCCCTCCACCTCTCTCACTCACTCTCCCTCTCCCTCTCTCACTCACTCTCTCTCTCCCTCTCTCACTCACTCTCCCTCTCCCCCTCCCCCTCTCTCACTCACTCTCCATCTCCCTCCCCCTCTCTCACTCTCTCCCTCTCCCTCTCTCACTACCTCTCCATCTCCTCCTCTCTCACTCTCCCTCCCTCACTCTCTCTCTCTCTCTCACTCACTCTCCATCTCCCTCCCCCTCTCTCACTCTCTCCCTCTCCCTCTCTCACTACCTCTCCATCTCCCCCTCTCTCACTCTCCCTCCCTCACTCTCTCTCTCTCACTCACTCTCCATCCCTCACTCTCTCCCTCTCTCACTACCTCTCCATCTCCCCCTCTCTCACTCTCCCTCCCTCACTCTCTCTCTCTCACTCACTCACCCTCCCTCACTCCCTCTCCCTCTCCCCCTCCCCCTCTCTCACTCACTCTCTCCCTCTATCACTCCCTCTCCCTCTCCCTCTCCCTCTCCCTCTCCCTCTCCCTCTCCCTCTCCCTCTCCCTCTCCCTCTCCCTCTCCCAATACATTAGATACAATGTTTATTCATAGTGTAATTAGTATATAAAATTGATTTATATCAATTTTGTACGATTACTATCTAATTATAATTTTGTTTTTAAATATTGTGATATTTGTAATGTTAATTAGTTTATTATTTTATTTCAAATTAATTATCTTTTACTTACAGAAAACATTTAATTTAAAAGAAAAACTAATGATAAATGAACTAATTGGTTTCTTTTCTCTTAAGATTAAAAAATAGAAAGTATTTAAAAATATGTCATCAATAAAATTATATGTATATCAAATAATTTATTTATTATTTCATCAATGCATATATTATGCAATACTAGTATATATAATTATTCAATATATAATAATAATGTTAACAACAATATAATTAATATGTATACAGATATCTATTAACATTTATATATCACTTATAATGTAATATATTTCTATAATAAAATCTAAAAAAAAACATATTTTTACCTTTTTTATTATTATTAAATGATAAATTACATATTGATTAATACTAATATAGTTTATTTTTTTAATATTATTAATGTAATTCATGGATAATAATAAATTAACTTTAAAATAACAGTTATATGTTAAGTTTATATGTAACTATTAGTTTATTACTTTGAATACAGTATTATATTTATCTTTAAATACAATATTTATATGATGATTAAAGGTATGATTTAACACTTTTATATATAATATATTTATATCCTATTATATAGTGATTATTAATATAAGTATAATATTTATTTAATGTATAATTACAATAAATAAAATATAGTATAATGCAAGTATTTGAAGTTTATAAAATTATTATTTATGCATATTTCAGATAAATTCTGCAACACTATTATCATGTTTGTTTACATTTTGCGTATCTATGTCAAATAAATACCGTATGAAGGCTAGATAGGAAGCTGTACCGCTTGGATATATATAACTTATTTTAAAATCGTTTTAAATATTTAAAATTTCATAGATAACAATTTGATAATAATATTCGATTACATATTTGTAAATATGATTGATTTTAAAAATTAATACAATAGAGAATTGTGTGTTTTATATTAATTTCATATTGATTCTGAAAACTTTTGATACTTGTACTTAAATTAATTTACAAAGATAATAGAATATCTAAGGGGTATTTTTTAAATAGGGGTATTTTTTAAATACGACACCGGCAACAAAATTAAAAGACCAAGCTCTTATTTTGAAGCCATTTGGATAACGAAGATAGAAAATGAAAAAGAATAACATTAAATACTCAAATAAACTATATATATATATATATATATAGATATATATATATATATATTATTATTATTATTATCAGATTTATGCAATGCCAGGGTAATTATAGAAGCAGTGTTGCTTATCGAGACAATTACCCCAATATATATATATATATATACGACGTATCAAATATGGATAATCTGTAGAGATGTACTATAATTCAAATATATAAATAATTCAAATAAATAAAAATATATACACTATGGTCAAAGAAATATATATATATATATATATATACAAATTTGTAAGTGTGTGTGGGTGTGTGGGTGAATGGGTGTGTGGGTGTGGATGTGTGTGGGTGTGTGTATATTTAAGAATCATATAGGATTATAGTACTATATAATTATAATTCTGGTTAATATGAAATAGAGATAACGTTTTTAACCAGTTAGTTAGAAAAGTATTATATAAAAACTACATATATAACAAAAGCAGTTACGTAAAGTTACACAAATTCACTTATACGAATTATGTATTACGAAATGTAAATTTAAATAAGATATTAAAGAGTTATTATTTTATAAGAGAATTTTAAGTTAATGATATACTGTAATAGTGTTGGTATATATATATATATATATATATATATATATATATATATATATATACTAATATATAACTCGATTCATGTATTTTTTCGAGGGCTTTTTCCATTGTTGGAAAATATACATGTTTAATCGTTAATACATCTTCTTTATATACATATATTGTCACATTTTAATCGAATAAAAAATATATATATAAATATTATATATACATAATATACATATTATATTTATTTTTAAATATGACAATTATTAAAATAATAAGTAATCTATCAACGCGAAGTATGTATAAAACTGACATTGTAGTCATAACTGTATCATATACTATGTATTTAGTAGTAATTTACATATGCAAATGCCGATCCGAGACTTTCATTTTCGGATGAAAAAAAACGAGCCCGAGCCGAACCGAGACTCTAGCCAAATGAGCCCGAGCCGAGTTGAGACTCTTACATAACATAACCGAGCCGAAATATGCTTTTTTGAAGTTACATTTGAATACACATTTTTATATATTTTACATTTACATCAATTTAAAAAAAATTATCTGCGTCAACTTCGCGATTCAGTGAATAATAATGTAAATTTTATCTAGTGATGTTAATAATACCGAGATTTTTGATACCGAACCGAGACTTTTGGTTATTGATGCCGAGATCAGACATTCATTTTTGGAGAAAAAAAAACGAGCCCAATGAGACTCTATAGAGTTATAACCAAACGAGGCCGAGCCGAGCCGAGACTCTACTTAAACGAGCCCGAGCCGAGTTGAGTATTTATGAAACCGAGACTTAGACTGCATCATGCTTTAGATTTGAGCATCACTTACATCACTATTATGTAGTACAATATATCTAATTATTAATAATATTCTCACATATCAATTATATGTCAATCATATAATATAATTTATAATATATAAATATAATTTGTCTAATTAAAAATAATGTTTATATTAAGAAATACATATTGTTCGTAAGCAGGTATCGATGTAATATACATATATATATATATATATATATATATATATATATATATATATATATATATGATATCAATTAAATCTATTAATAGATATAGATAAATAATACATATTCGTTGAAATATAGATATTTATTTGCCCTTTTTATTAATATTAATACAGATATAATACTACTACACAACTAGTGGTGATGAGGTGATAAAGTGATAAGGTGGTAATGTAATAAGGTGATAAGGTGATAGGTGATGAAGATATAAGGTGATAAGGTGCACGGCTTTGAGTACTTACATATTTGTTCTAATAGTCTATCACAAAACAAGCATTTCTTATTGCACGGGTTTATTATCATCATTCTTTTCATTAACTGTAGTTAATGTAAGTTTTTAATATTTATACATGTGTATATATATATATATATATATGTATATATATATATATATATATATATATATATATATATATTCACCATATTTAATGTATACGATATTTAAACATACGGCTACAAATATTGATAATAAGTATTGCGTAATTAATTGACTAACTTCAAATTTTGATTCGGTAATATTTGTTCCGGCGACTTCAGACGTGAAGTTATCCATTTTCCTCTTAAAGGGGAGGTCGCAGCGTTGAAAACGATAAATTTTCATAAAACAAAAAAAAAAATATTATTCCATAAAACTACCATTTAATAAGTAATTTAGTATCTGTGAAAAAATGGTATCCAAAAACGATCTATAAATCACATAAAAACATGTTTTTATCACCATTCTCTATCTAAAAAAATATATAAGTGAAAAATACAAATGCAATTTATTAGATGATCAATATTTATGCTAGGTGTGTACGCATTAGAGTGGCTACAGAAAAAACTATTGCAGCTTTTTTAATAATTGTTATTGTTATATAGAGAATATATTTATATGAATAATTGCAAAGAAGCATATTATAAAATTATTTATATAAGTTCATTTTATAATCAAAATACATAAAAAAATAAAATGTTATTTATATACATATATATATATATATAATATAGTATATATTGAACATTTTATTCTTTACAAAGATGTATTTGTATAATATGAACATGATACAAAAAAATTAGATCAATACACTGAATAGTTCTATTGTTAGCTTTATTTGTATATACCATGTATATGCCCATCTGTTACATGTGTTTTTGACTATTCGGGCGAGCGCTGAGACCTCCCCTTAATTATTACCTCTTCGATCTTTGTTCTCTGTATAATAATATAAATATTAAATATTTATATATATATATACAATATATATATTACACACATATACACACATATATATACTAAAAATACTTAACCAAGTGTATTCAACAATTAAGTATTTAATATCATATAATCTCTGTTAACCAGAGTTCATTTAAGAGTTCATCGCATTTATAATATTATTATTATTATTTTTATTGTATGTGTTATATATGCAAACTTAATCATATCGTTAGTTATACATATTCATTATTATTTGGAACTTTATTATAATACCACAATTTAACCTTTACGTGATCTTTGCTGATCACGTGATTTTTGTATATAAACGTGTCAGGAATGTGACAAAATTGAATTATTATTAAGTTTTTTTTGATTTATTAAACTGAATTATATTACCCTTATCTTAATTAATTATAAATATAAATATACTTATATTATCTATAAATACTGGAGGAAATTATCACTGGTTCCCTCTGTCGTATAGTACTCTCGACCCTGCTGTGATTGCTAGCAAAAAGGTTCGTCTGTCATTTGGCTGGAACCCGAAATAGAAGCTTATTTAGCCCCGCTACCCATTATAACATATGAATATAATTATTAGTATGCGCATTATTATTAATGTCATGTATTCAATATTAATATTCTTGTACTACTCCCTTATTATTATATTTTCTTATTTCATTATTATTATTATTATTATTATTATATGATTAATATTTGATATTGTTGTTATAAGGGTATTATTAATATAATTTATTTGTAGCTTCTGAATATCATTCCTTCTATTAATTCAATATTCAGGAAAAAAATAAATAGTTATTCATATATATATATATATATATATATATATATATATATATATATATATGATATACGTTTTATTAGGCATTACAACAGGGTCATGTAGACCACTTCGATCGTACGGGAGAAAATAATAATAAAATAACATTTTAATAATAATAATAATAATAAACACGAGACAAAAATAATAAGTTAGCTTATTTAATGATTAGATTTAATGATTAGAGGTAGAGAGTAAAGAAGCAGTATATATGTATATATATATATATATATATCCGCATGCTACAAAACAACCTATGTTCTACTTCAAGCCGCATATATACCGAACGTTTTCCCAATTTATTATCAAAAATCTTATGATTCTCACTATTATTCCGATTTTCATAATATTTTATGAAATATAACAGTTTAATCTTTGAAAAATCTTGATATACGTAATATTTTATTTGATAAACATAACATTTATCTATAGGTGAGAAAAATAAAACTATTACTTTATACTATTGATTTTATATTACATGAATTTTATAGAATGTATTTATCGGTGTTATTTCAAAAGTTTTACTCGGAATATTTTTTGTACTATATTTGCATATATAAATGTATGTTTAGATAAAAGTGCTGAAGCTATCTACCTAATTTATTATCCTATTTATAAATTAATTATGTACGCACAATTACAGGAGTCCATAGACTATGAATATGTGTAAATATGCTAATTCACAAATATAATTATTATGTATTGGATTTTATCAAATTGGCGAAATAATTAAATTAAATAAAATTATGTCTATTGTTATATATATATATATATATATACAGTGAAAGCCGCTTACTTCGACAGCCACGTACATCGATAATTCGGCTACATCGACATTTCGAGATATTTTTGTTGGATTTACACCTATTTACATGTAAATTAATCCGCATACATCGACAATCCACTTATATCGATAATTCGGCATTATCGACATATTTATAAGGTAATATTTGGAATTGAATCCACTTATATCGACAAATTTGGTTTTAAAACAAATTATTTAAAAATTTTAATTTGTATGAAAAGTATTCCCATAGTATTCATTGCTATTCTCCATACTACTCAATACCGTCAGTATATCTATAAATAACTTGATCTTTAATATATTTACGTAATTGGTCAATATTTATATACGCCTACAAATATGTATCATATATAATATAATATGCTATAATATATTATATCATATTATATAAACATATTGCATATTGTATATTATACACTACTTGTATATCAGTATTAATACTAATTTCTATTTATGTTAAATAAAATGAATTATAATATTATAGTTTTATAATACTAAAGTACGCGAGAGATACAAAGTTTGTACTCAGTTGTTGATATAGTTTTTATCATATACAAATATAAAAACATTAACATAATTAAAAAGTAGGAAAGTAACAATGAACTATATAATCCGTAGTCATATATTATTGTGTCAGTATACTATACACTATAGTATATAGTACCCTTAATTACTGGCGTCACTATTACGTACTAACACCTATGACTCATTGTGTAGGTATATATTTATATTCAATTTATATCTCAATATCATGTTATCATGTTATCCATTATAAGTAATACTATATATATATAGTTAAATATATTGTATTATAGTACCATATGGCACGGTAATACTATACACTATTATATGATATACAAGTACATGGCATGGATCAACTCTCTTTATCGAGTACAAGTCGGTGGTGCATTGCATCACCAGATGCAGGTATATGAGCTCAATTGTAATTAACAATTCTTAGAGTAGATTTTAGTCATAATATTAATAGTATCAAAGGTATGAGCGCAACTTGCTAACATGTCGCATCACGAATTGTTACGTCATTAGTTTCCATTAGGTTTTTTTAATTGTTTTATACCTATGTTATATTTAATAAAGTAATTCATTATTATACAATATGTCTAAATATCATCATATTATCTATTATACATCATAGTATTTCGAATATATAAACTAATAGTATACTATAGTGTGCAGTTATACATACATACAATAATTTAAAAATAAGATATAACTATATAAAAAAAAATATCAAAAAAATAAATAATAAAATAGAAAAATATTCTTATAAATATAAAGATCGTGAATCAAATAAGCCGATCCAGGATCGCCGGTCAATTATCGCGATCCTGCCCATCACTGACTATACTGTATACTATATAGGTTAAGTATAACCTATACTTTATAGTTAAGTATAATATATACTTTATAGTATACTATACTATATATTATATACTCTACTATACTATAATATACTATACATTTAAGTAATACTTTTTAATATATTCTTTGATTGAATTTCGATGGGTGTGTAAATAATAAGTTATTAAATATTAATAATATTAATAGTATTTAATAAACATGTAAGTAAACCTTTTTTGTTATTATATTATATGCATATATTATATTATTACATACAATTAATTATATATAAACTAATGCGTTATACATCATTAGGGCTACGCCCCTATCGCTCATATCGACAATCCGCCTATATCGACATTTTTGGAGCTTACACAACCATGTCGATGTAAGCGGCTTTCACCGTATATATATATATATATATATATATATATATATATATAGGGAGACGATCAAAAAGGACGAGTTGAGGGTTAAAGGTTACATTTGAAATACGATTTAATAGCTATTTACTAGTATATATATATATATATATATATTTTGTATAGATATTTGTGGTTATTTAGTTCAATTGGTTTAGTTTTGTCCTGTTTGTTTTTTTATCTGCATTACATCCCAAAGTGAGCCTATACAAATTTATTTCGCATTTAAAATGTAACCTTTAACCCTCAACTCGTCCTTTTTGATCATAACCCTCTATATATATATTTTATATATAACATATATATTTTTAATTTTAGATATTGATATATCTGCATAGCTATACAATATCGTTACACTATTGTTAGCTCAAGCGAGGAACTTTCAACTGGCGTATAACTACATCCGGGTTGGCTCTAATGGATGATTGGATGACGTCACAACAACGAAAGTTAGCGATTCTTGAAGGTCGGATATCGTAGATGTACGACGGCTAAATTCGAAGTTTTTTAAATACACATATTTAAATAAACCGATTCATTATTAATGTACTGTATATATATATATATATATATACAGTACATTAATAATACATTGTATATGTACAGTACTGTAGTGTACACTTTAGTGAAGATTTTAATTATAAAGTTATTATCAAATAACAGCGTTGTCACTTTCACTTGCACTTATCGTACATCGTATACGATCAATAAAATATTATTAACAATTCTATAATATTCTAAAAGTCGTTATAGGCGGAACAAATTCTAAATATTCCTTCGAAAATTGTCGTTATGTGCGAATTGTCGTTATAGACAATCGGCGTACCATGTAAATAGATGTAAATCAAACAATTATTTCAAAAAAAAATAGCTATATCCGAATTTAACTTTTGAATGACAGCTAATATTTGCTGTTATATATAATATATATATATATATATATATATATATATATATATATTATACTGCCTGTGTGGCTCAGTGGCTAAGGCGTCAGACACACAAGCAGTAGGACACGGGTTCGACCCTCGTCCGGACCATTAATTAATTTTATAAAATGGGTCTTAAAATATTATTTAGAAGTGATCTTATATAATTGTGTATAAATAAATGATCGGCTCTCGTTAAAACCATGGATGCCTTAACATGAGAGCGGCTTCGAAGGGACATTAGAGCCATATATGGTTATAAGTGAAAACTTCATCTAAGTTCCTGGATGGGATGAAAGGACTCCACCAAATAACAAAAATAACAAAAAAAAAAAAAAAAATATATATATTTATATATGCACATATATCAGAAGTTTTCAGTATATGGCTGCATCTACGTGGAATAATCTTCTTGATGATATACGGAAATCAACCATATATCGAAGCAGCGATACCATTAAATACCACTAAATAAAGCGTTATTTACGTAATATGTGTATTTAACTTATATATTATAATTTATAATACGTTTTAGTTTAGTTTTTATTTTATTTTGTCCGAGAGAATATGCTGTGCCTATATATGCCACCACTTTTTATTTTCGTACTATTACTCACGCAATATTTGTTATTATTATTACTACTACTGTTATATATAAGTAGCATACTACTTAAACACATTCGAGAATAGCGCTCGCTAGTATATTTGTGTATAATAAATCATCATCATCATCATCATCATAATATATATATATATCATGATAATAACTGGCCTTAACATAATATTTAGAAGTGATATTATATGATTGTGCCTACATAAATGATCGGCTCTCGTTAAAACTGATATCATTTGATATGACACCCCTAATTCATTCCACATATCCCATATATGGATATCGTGCATAATGGAATATTCCATATATTCTAGATGTCCATGTATGGAATATGTGGAATGAATTGTTACGTAATAAATTGTCAACGTGATATCAGCGCACGTACGGCGTACGCCTAGTGCCTGGTATCACGCACGCACATTCCTATCGACCGCCCCATGCGCCGGTGTCATATAATACTTCGTCCCCATCCTAAAAATCGTCCCCGATTGTCACGTGACAACAAAATCGATGACATTTCACTAAATACACATACGAATCGCTTCAAATTTAAACCACATATAACTAGTATGTATATACACATATGTGGAAAAAATCAACGTCTGAGTATGCTTTAAAATAAAGTAATACTCAAATATATAAAGTAGAATGGAGATGAATTTAATAATACCAGATTAAACGATAATAAATTAATATTTTAAAATTCTGAATCGACAGAAGTTATTATTTTTTAATTCTAGGTCTAATACTATAAGATCGTATTCTAAAATTGTCTCTATGTACTATTTTAATTAAAAAACATTATACGCATTTTCAGTTAATTATTGAATTAGTTGTAATTTGAATTTAATGCGGGTGTTGAGCGCGCGACACCCGCATTAAGTTATAAATAGAGTATAGGCAACGCCCTTTGGTAAAGGGTTTATATTCACGAATATAAATGCGTATAATGTTTTTTAATTAAAATGGTATATAGAGACAATTTTATAATACGATCTTATAGTATTAAACTTAAAATTGAAAAATAATAACTTCTGTAGATTCAGAATTTTAAAATATTAATTTAGTATCGTTTAATCGTTATATAAATCATAACTAATTATAGTATCACATATGTGTATATACATACTAGTTATATGTGGTTTAAATTTGAAGCGATTCGTATGTATATTTAGTGAAATGTCATCGATTTTGTTGTCACGTGACAATCGGGGACGATTTTTGGGATGGGGACGAAGTATTATATGACACCGGCGCCTATATATATAGCGGACCGCCGCTATAGCTAGGCACCTTTATGGTCAGTTACTAAACCTACTTAAGCCTTGACGCTTTCTTACGTATCTCTCCCCTTGTCGGCGTACTCGTCACGCTCACCCTCACGTCTTGCGTGCATTCACCCTAATAAATATGCCAACCCCCAACACCCGTCTTCTTACTTACCTAACAACTTAACAAAAACCACGGATGCCTTAACACGAAAGCCGCTGCGAAGGGATATTAGAGCTATATATGGTTATAAGTGAAAATGTCATCTAATTTCCTGGATGGGATTAATGTATCTACCGAAATAAATAACAACAATAACTATAATATATATATATATATGTATAAATTAAATATAAATATGAATTAATACTCTACATTATTATATGTATCTTAATAAATATCTATATCTATATATATATTCGTCTAAACATACTTTAATTAGGTGGTGCGCGACGGGCTCTTACGCCGAGGCCGTAGGCCGAGCCGTCCCCACCTCGACGTTAACGGATAGGAAAATAATTTTTTTAAATTGAGGTGTGATTTTTTTTTAAAATTTTTCAAAATCTCTTTCCCATAAAAGTGTTTTTCCGTCAAAAATCTCAACAAAGTGTATACTTAAATTCAAATAATGCTCGATTTGAAATTTTTTTTGCCAATGTATATATATGAGGTTAGCTACCCGAAATATATTTAGGAATACATAGTTTGCGCACACTCATTTTCATCTACGGGCAATATTTCTGGTAGTATTTTGGGTTTTATCGTTAAAATTTAATATTTTATATTTTATATAAATTCAAATAATTAAAATTCGCCGTAAGTATAACGTAAGGAAAACGTCGGGAGATAAAGTGGGGCAGCGGGGGTAACATGAATGATTTACTTTTTTGAATATGTATTCACGCGATACCAATAATCGGTAAATAGTGTCTTTTTTTAATCGATTTACGTAATCGAAAAATTTAAATTCGACGCAAATTTTTAATAACAAACATTATAGTGGAGAATTTTATCGTAAATAATTTCGTAAAAATGAGTTTCTTTAATTTCGATTACATTACGTAGATTTACGAAATGGTACTTCCGGTTTGAATATCGAAATAACAATTGGTAAATCGGAATTTATTTACCCGTATTATTGAGAAAAAGTTCACAAACGAGTAAAATCGAGATAATATTTGTTTACGTTACGAGTTTATATTAATTATTTCCTATCTACGCCATGTATTATTAAACATAGGTGATGTAAAAAATCAAAATCTACAATAATTATTCGATTTCAATAATTTTAACTTTATTAAATAGTTAATTAAAATAGAATATACTTTGATAAATTGTGACTTCTTATGTTTAATATTCTTCGAGCTACGGCCGAAAAAGTGAAAAATACATGAATTTAGAATAGTCTATTTGACCGACTTCCGGTAAATTTTTCGTATAAATTATGAATTCATCAGATTAAGAATACGAAAATACATGTAATAAAATCAGAAAAATCATGAAAATATGAATAATAGGGTTTCCATCTCTGTTTTAATATTTCGCCAAATGTCATCATATATAGGTCAAAGAAAAAAATATAGATTTATAAAAAAATATTTTTTCTAAAATATATTCTATAATTATATATGCATTAAATACCGAGTGAGTCTATATAAATATATATATATATATATATATATATATATATATATATATATATATATTGATATTTTTAGTTATATTTATTGTCACTGTTGGGTTTGGGTTTGGGTTTGGGTTTTAATATTGGTAGATGTTTTTTATCTGCATTACTTCCCGTGTGAGCCTATAAATCATATTAATTTATATTGTTATTTTCACAGTTGTGGTTAGGTTGGGTTAAGTTTTAATTTGTGTAAATTTTTTTTTAGCTGCATTACTTCACGAGTTAGCCTATAAACGCATATTTATATATGTATGTGTGTGGTCATTGATATTTTGAATTTTATTTATTTTCAAAGGTTTGGTTAGGTTTGGTTAAGTTTTAATATTGGTAGTTTTTTTTAGATGCATTACTTCCCGTGTGATCCTATACAAGTATATTTATTTATATTGTTATTTTAACTGTTGTGGTTAGGTTGGGTTAGGTTTTAATTTGTGTATGTTTTTTTAGCTGCATTACTTCCCGAGTGGACCTATAAAATCAAATTTATTTATATTGTTATTTTCACATTTTGGTTAGGTTGGGTTAAGTTTTAATTTGTGTAGGTTTTTTTTAGCTGCATTACTTCCCGAGTGAGCCTATAAAAGCATATTCATTTATATTGTTATTTTCACAGTTGTGGTTAGGTTGGGTTAAGTTTTAATTTGTGTAGGTTTTTTTAGATGCATTACTTCCCGAGTGAGCCTATACAAGGTTATTTTCACAGTTGTGGTTAGGTTGGGTTAAGTTTTAATTTGTGTAGGTTTTTTTTAGCTGCATTGCTTCCCGAGTTAGCATATAAAAGTATATTTCACTGTTGTGGTTAGGTTGGGTTAAGTTTTAATTTGTGTAGGTTTTTTTTAACTGCACTACTTCCCGAATGAGCCTATACAAGGATATTTATATATTTGTATGTGTGGTCATTGATATTGTGAGTGTTAGTTATTTTCACAGTTGTAGTTAAGTTGGGTTAAGTTTTAATTTGTGTAGGTTTTTTTTTAGATGCATTACTTCCCGAGTTAGCCTATACAAGGATATTTTCACAGTTGTGGTTATGTTGTGTTAAGTTTTAATTTGTGTAGGTTTTTTTAGCTGCATTACTTCCCGAATGAGTCTATAAAAGCATATTTATATATATTGTTATTTTAACAGTTGTGGTTAGATTGGGTTAAGTTTTAATTTGTGTAGGTTTTTTTAGCTGCATTACTTACCGAGTGAGCCTATAAAAGCATATCAATTTATATTGTTATTTTCACAGTTGTGGTTAGGTTGGGTTAAGTTTAAATATTGGTAGGTTTTTTTTAGCTGCATTACTTCCCGAGTGAACCTATAAAAGTATATTTTCACAGTTGTGGTTAGGTTGGGTTAACTACTTTACTCATTAGTAATAGTAGACCAAAGTAGTTAAAGTTTTGTTTTAATAAATACATTATGAAATTATCATTGTTTTTTTTCATTAAAATAAAAAAAAGATAAATAACGGCCCACTGACTGCTAGAAAACATTATATAAAAATCTAAAAAAGACCCAATGGTCTCAACTAACCCATTACACCCACACCTAAAATAGTCTCATTCACGGGCAACGCCGGCAACCCACCCTAGTATATATATATATATATATATATATATATATATATATATATATATATATATAGATAGTAAATAGTGAACCTCTTTATAAAACATAGTATATTGAACATATAATGCGGCCACCATTGATAACAATATAATTTGGTTATGATAGAGTATCATCGTGTTCTTCCATAGGAGCGCTTTAAATGTCGCCATTTTAAATGGTATTTATATTAATAAAATAAATACGTCTATAAATATATCCGAATTGTTTATTAAGTACGTTTATGTATCTGCATTGTTTATAAATAAATAAAAATAATATTTAAAATTTATTAAATTTAAAAAATAATTTTAATTTACGTATCTGATTTTTAATCGATTTCGATTTAAATCCTATTCACATTCCTAAGTAAACACAATATTGTGCTTACTTGCCACGCTAATACTCCGTAACAACTAAATGCTATACAACTAGGCGCTTGTTTACAGGTGCGGCTAGAGTGCGGTGCGTGGAGTGGTTCTTCACAAACACACACGCACACTAGTAACAGTACATATGTAACTAGTCCCACTATACATACTGATAAAATACCACCAACTGAACAAATTAATTCTACTGATCCCAAAAATATTACTATCAACGCTAATCTAATGACCACATTACCGTTTATATCCTCAACACCGCAATCAACCAATACTGGAAAAAGCATAACAATATGACAATTAAACTCTAACGAACTAAAAATATCTCTGCTCAATACACAATCACTCAACAATAAACCAGACATAATTAATTAAATTATAACAAATGATAAAATAGCTATTATGTGCCGTACTGAAACCTGGACTACTAATAACAACTCTGACCCTACTTACATAGCTGCAACACCTGCAACACTCATTACTTCATACAACAATCTAGAATATCACATGATGGTGGACTAGCTATTATCATTAATTCTAATATTATACTAACAACAAAATTGCATCGTACAGTAAACTCCATTGAACTCCTACAACTGCACCTCAAATTAAATAATAACACAAACACTCTAAAACTACTATTACTATACAGACCACCCAATTCCATAAATCCTCTCCCAACTTACACGATATACTTTACCAAGTACACGACGAACAAAACTTACTAATACTATGTGATTTTACTATCAACCGTCGAGCAATTGTTTTCTCGAACATACTAATGATCTAAACCTTACATAACACATACACGAACCGACACATAACAAAGCCAATACGCTTGACCTTATGATCACTAGGAACAATTTAACTAATATTTCAACACCAATAGGTCCCAAAATAACAGATCATAATATCATATACATATATCTTAAGTAGGAAAGTACAGTTAAAAAAGAAACTATTACTTACCGAAACCTAAAAAACAGTAACAATGAAAACTATACTAATGACTTATATAAACTGATTATACTTGACTATAATAATACTGATATTACTACTCAAAAAATACATCAACACTTAGAATACTTACTTGAAATACATTCCCCATTTAAAACTATAAAAGTTCAACAAAGATGTATTAATCCATGGTGGACACCTAAACTATCAGATTACATCGATTACTCAGAAAATCGAATTAGTTTGGAGAAAATATAAAAATATCTGTAACAGAAACTTATATAATTATCATAAACAATGTGTTATATACTACAATACATATATATATCTAATTATCTATACTATATAAATATAACTAACATTTTATATTCTTAATTATTTGTTATTGTTTACTTCCTCTTTCTCCTCTTTCTCGCTAGAGGCGCGCATATCATATAACACGTCTCTTCTTCCTTCCTCGACATCAGTCGATGCTGATGTCTATCCTGATAAATCAGGATCACCTACTCGTCGAAACGTTTGGGTCGACGAGTCTCCCGTGATGATCTCCTCACTGGTGGGACATCAATCGTCGGAGAATCTTCAACATTCTGTGATTCTGTTTGTTCTCTTGATACTTCTGAATGGAACGAATTCGACAGTGGTATTTCAGATTCTATAGCGTTTCCTGGTGTTATAATAGGTTCTTGTCTTATGCCAGGTTCTGAACGAACGTCTTCCTCTATTTCTGGTGGTTTCCTCAATATACTTTGGCTACCTCTCGTTCGTAGATGGTTTATATGACGTCTAATACTTCTAATTAAGAATATAAAATGTTAGTGCCCACCGTTGTATCCTTCCAGATACCATTTGTGGTATACCTTTATTACTATTGAATAATGTCAATAGAGGTCTATGATCATTTGCAATAATGAATTTCCTTCCAAACAAATATTTATGAAATTTCTTCACTGCAAATATTACCCCCAGTGCTTCCTTCTCAATTTGTGAATAATTCTTTTCTGCTGGCGCTAAAGTTCTGGAAATAAACGCTATTGGTCGTTCCGTCGCATCTTCCATTATATGAGACATCACTGCACCAATTCCATATTGTGATGCGTCACGTGTAATTATGATCTCCTTACTTGCATCAAAGTGAACTAGTAGATCGGCCGACATTAATCTCTTCTTTGATTCTATAAATGATTTTTCGCATTCGTCAGACCAGTGCCATCGTTTATTTTTCTTTAACAATATGTGTATTGGGCCTAGTAAGTTAGACATATTCTTTAGAAATTTTCCGTAATAGTTCAACATGCCCAAGTAGGCACGAAGTTGTGTTGTATTAGTCGGTCTTGGTGCATCTCGTATGGCTTCTACCTTCGACTCTATAGGTCGTAGACCCTCCTTATTAATGATATATCCTAAATACTGTACTTCGTTCTTTTTTAATTGGCACTTATTTTCATTCAGTCGTATTCCGGCCTTTTCTAGTCGTTCTAAAACCTTCCTTAAATTGCGGTCGTGTTCCACTTCATTTACGCCCGTTACTAATATATCATCTAAATATCCACATACATTGGGTATACCTTTTATTAAGTTATCCATGACTCTTTGGAACATCGCTGGAGCAGAAGCTATACCAAAACACAACCTATTATACTGAAATAGTCCTATATGGGTATTAATTGTGGTATATTTCTTAGACTCTTCTGCTAATGGCATTTGTAAGTATGCGTTTGATAGGTCTAGGGTACTAAATTCAACCCCCCCTGCTAAATTTGCATACAAATCATCAATTCTTGGAATTGGATAACAATCCAACCTCGATACCTTATTTATAGTAATTTTATAGTCGCCACAAATTCGTATGGTTCCATCTCTCTTTAAGATCGGTACTATAGGTGTTGCCCATTCTGAATGAGTTACTTCTACAATAACCCCTTCATGCCTCAATCTTTCTATCTCTGTCTCTACTTTGTCTTTCATGGCGTATGGAACATTTCGTGCTTTAAAAAATATTGGTTTAACATCTTTTTCCACATATAATTTACCACTAATGCCCCTCATACAACCCAATCCTTCCCTGAAAATTTCTGGGAACTCTTGTTTCCATGTACCCATCGAGCTATGTGCAATGCGATTACATGGAACAGCATTCCCCCAGTCTAGTCATAACAGTTTAATTAGATCCCTACCTGCTATATTTGGTACAGATCCTCTTACTACATACAATTTAATATATTTACCTTCGTCCGTCTTTACATCTATTCTTCCCATCACTGGTATAAGTTCATTCGTGAAAGTACGTAATTTTACAGATGATGATAGTAACTTCGGTTGTTTACTTGGTTTCCATAACTCCTTCATGGTCTTCTCTGATATAATCGATACCGCTGCACCCGTATCTACTTGTAGGGTACAACTTATATCGTTAAATCGTAATGTAGTCGTCATAACTCCATCTTCCTTTGTCTCTACGGTAAACATGGAATATATGAGTTCTTCATCATCTGCTTCTTGTGTTAAATAATTAGTCTCTTTATGGGGACATTTATATTTTAAATGTCCTAACTTTCCACATGTATAACATTTACATTTCTTCCATCTACATTTGTCTACCTCATGACCGTTATTCCCACAACCAGTACATTTCAGTTTGTACTTGTCATTCCTACTATGCTCTACTTTACTTCCGATTTCCTCTTCCTTTCGTTTATTATGTCTAGTATAATCAATCTTGTTTATTACCGAATTATTGTTATGACAAGAATCAATTGTTGCTAAATTCAATTCTGCAAGTTCCAGTCCCACGGCGATTTCAATAGCTCTTTTTAACGTCAATTTTTCTTCCGATAATAATCTTCGTTGTATTCGATTATTTTTAACGCCGCAGACTAGCCTATCTCTTATATGTTCATCTAATTTGTTACCGTAATTGCAATGCTCACTTCTTCGTCTTAGTTCGGCAATATAATCAACTATTTTCTGGTTATCTTGTCTATCGCAAGTATTAAATCTAAACCGTTCTACTATTTCGCATGGAATTGGTTCATAGTGTATTGTTAGTGTTTCTAATAATACCTGTACTGTGACTTCCATCGGCTTCTTTGGAATTAATAGGTCCCTTAATAATTTATATGTCCTGGCTCCTATCACCGTCACTAATATTGCCTTCTTCTTCTCTCCATCTTTAATTTCGTTAGCTAAGAAATATGCTTCAACTCTCTCTGAATAACTTGAAAACGTTTCCTCATCGGCACAGAATTCTCCAATAGTTCCGAAATTAGTCATCTTTACTAATTTTTACTAAACTAAACTTAATAATAGATATTCTGTGTTTTTAGTTAATCCTCGTCGCCAATTGTTATATACTACAATACATATATATATCTAATTATCTATACTATATAAATATAACTAACATTTTTATATTCTTAATTATTTGTTATTGTTTACTTCCTCTTTCTCCTCTTTCTCGCTAGAGGCGCGCATATCATATAACACAATGTTACTTTATCACAATATAATTGATATTCAGAAACATTACATGAAACTTCTCTATAAAACATTTAATACTCTTTTAAAAAAGAAGACAAAATCAAACTGTAAAATTGATTCTGATAAATGTGCTTCATTTTAAATTCATAAAATAAAAGTTATTTATGACGATATAGACCTCCACACATCCAACCATCACATATTATAATTACCTTAACGGACTAACTACACATTATATTACATCAAATCCAATATCTATTATTTATCCTGAATATATTGAAACAATAATAAAACAACACATTTTAAAACTTGTATTTACATTGACAACATTACATCGTACTAACTGAACAAAACCTTAATTTTATTTGCCTGCATACACGGACCTGATCAATAAATGCATAGAACACTCCAATTGTCCACTATTAATAAAACATACAATCATTACACCAATATTGAAAAACTTATCACTTGATAAAACACTTACTAATAACTACAAACCAATATCCAATCTATCTTTTCTATCTAAAATTATATAAAAAAAATTTAGAAAACCACCTTACCAACTATATATATAACGAATAATAACTTAGATAATCCAAGAGAAACTGCATATAAACGAAAAACAATACTGAGATTTTACTATTATACCTTACTATATATATATATTATAATTATAATACTAATATTAATATCCACAACCCAAACCCAACAACAAATACGTAATAATTATACAACTCGATCTAACAGCTGCACTTGATACAATAAACTATATGATACCAAAGATACTACGAAGTCCTTCGGATGATCTTTGATGATACTTTTAAAGTAACTTTACAAAAAACTATAATCCATCGGGATTCACCAAACAATAATACAACTAATACGGTCATAACTAATAGGAAGAACTTTTAATATAAAATCCAATAAACCAGTCATACATATAACTCTCCTGAAATAGGAGTTCCTCGAGGAAGTGTCTCGGACCTCTGCTATTTAATATTTATACATCCCACATTAATTCCATAATAAATTCACATATTTAAAAATAACAAAATATATGTAATATTATAATTAAATTTGTCGACCTCTTCATCGCCGTACATATATAATATTAATAAACAACAATCGATACGTCGTGATCAAACGTTTTATTACCAGAGTTGAGGGGTTACTTCGTTCATGAACAGGTTATAGCTGATGATGGTCATTATTGCGGTCAACGCGGCTAGACAGCATATCACGTACACGTTAGTCCAGTTCATGTCCACCTGGAGGCGTGGCGGTAGGCGTGACGGTCTGGGATAGGGGCGTATTACGTTTGGGGGAGGGGCGATCTTTATTCGGAGAGGAGTGATATTTTATTATAGTTTATTACGGGTTTAGAGAATTTATGAACATTTCATCGATACCTTATTATAATTTATATATTAATTAGAAGGGGTGGCCCTTATCTTATATATATATCTAAATATGTACTAATGGATATAAGTGTATTTGCTATAATAACCAATTATAGCGTTGGTCAACCAGTATAAAAAATTGATTATAATCTGAGTACGGAGTAGAGCAATTAAACTATATAATTTATAAAATATGTAATATATTAAATTAATAAATAATTATAAACAATTCTAACAATTTTAATCTAGAAAGTAACAATTATATTTAAAAAAAACTATTTATATTCAAAATGTATGTTAGTTCGTACAGAATATATGATTCATGAGATATACACATGGTTGTTTTATCACTTAACAACTTACTATTAAACTGGTCAGATTACTTGTACGTATCACTAACGTGTGGATGATAATCTACAATAGGAAAACTACATAGATGAACATGCTTTACTAGAGGCAAACATTTAATATGTTTGATAAAATAAATAGTTCATCACTTCCAGTTTACACACACACACACACACACACATATATATATATATATATATATATGGATTATTAATGACGTATGTTTATTTCTCGTATAAAAACAGATAATATCACTCTACGGATAAGATATATTTATTTATGATTCATATATTATTTTTATTCAATTTAGAAACAAATTGTATAAGTTATAATATTAAAATATATTGTAAATCAATATATATATATATATATATATATATATATATATATATATATAGCATGAGAGGTGGGGTAGTAAGGATGAGCGAGAGATGGAGGGAGGAGGGATGGAGAGAAATATAAATATATCGGATCATAACGTTACCAGTTATTTATAAATTTAAATTATTTAATTATACAAATATTAAATTATAAAATTAGCTATATATACACCCCTATTAAGTACCTATCTCCGAATACTGACACCCTGTGTTATGATACATACACCCTATATACCACTGGATAAAATATATATTATTGATGAACCACTCAGATAAATTACAATTACATTATTTATAATTAATTGAATAATTTAATATAATATAATTAGTAATTCATTTATTAATTTTAATTATTTTATTAATTAATACAAGTTAAGTATCTAAATAATAACATTTTCAGAAGTAGCTTCATTGATGGTATTAATATTATAATGCACGCGATTTATATGAAAATCAGAATAGTTCACACGCTGAGCGCTTATTGGTTATATATATATATACTATGTGTCTGTATTATGTACTTATATGACCTCTAGATACATGCGTATAATTTAAGTAATATTTTATAACAAATATAGCAATTATGTATATAATTTTTAGAATGCTTTACTTTTTAATAATATAGTGTTATTTTGTATATCTAAACATTCGTATATTCTTGAGAAGGTTTTAAGTTGATATGTGCTGTCATATATTCAAAAACTTACAACATCAGTATATTGAATATATCAGCAATATTTTGAATAAATAAAAAATAAAAAATACTTATTTTGACATATATATGATTATGAATATTTATTCATTACATTTTTTTTTGAAGGATTTATGGTTTCTGAGATACCGAAAGTTTCCGTATTCGGTTAATTTCCCCTACAGGGAATAACATATATGTTGTTGTAAATATAATAAGTATAGTTATAATTAAACTGTATGCGTAGCTCAGTTTGCTAAGATACCAGATCTCAGGGTAGAAGGACATGGGTTCGAGTTCCATCGGTAACAATTATGAATAGGTGGATTTTAGATCCATTATGTTATAAGAGTAAACTTCATCTATAGTATTCATCTACGCATATATATGAAATGCTAAAGGACTCCATCACAATTACAATAACAATATACACTAATAACTTATATTATATAGATACTTTAATGGCTAAAATGTCGATCCATATCAATAAACTTGTACGTTGTTCATACGTGATACAAAGTGTATTGAAGACTATTATCAATATATATTATCATTGATATATACGTTGCTAAAGACTTCTCAATATTTAAGAGAATAAGTATATCAAATTAATTAATAATAATATTGATTATATATATATATATATATATATATATATATATATATATATATATATATATATATATATATATATATATGACAATATTAAAACAACAAGCATCATATAAAATGCAATAGTTAAACTCAACTAAAACCATTAATATGACCACACCAAACAAAAATATACACACGATCCTAAATTACATACAAAAAATAATTATAAAACTATGATAATGATGATGATAGGTATTTATTTAGACACTCAAATAATATTATATTCTTGAGAATGTGAGAACGAAAAAAAACGAAAAACGAGAAAAAAAAAATACGAGGTAAAAAAAGAATTTGGATATGATAGAAGTGGGGGTTTAAACAATGGGGTTGTCAATGATAAATATTTTTATTCTTTTTTTGAATAATGAGTAGGTCATATCTGTTTTCATTAAATTTCTCGGCAGCCTGTTCCAGAGATTCGAAGCCTTCCTATGAAAAGTTTTTTTTCCAAATTTATTAAATTTATAAGGTGGTTCTTCTAGGAGGATGATCGCAGTAGACGGGTGTTATTAATATATATATATATATATAAATTCGTCAACTATTGGAGTGGGTTCGGTAGTTATAAGTATTTTATGGAGAAGAGTTAGTGTTTTGTAGTTCATTTTTTGAGTCGTAGTCGCAGGTTGGTTACAGATGTAGTATAGTCAATAGTTTTTAGTTGGTAGATGGTGTGAATAGATCTGTTAATAATTCGGTCTAGTTTAGTAAAATATGCACTTTTTTACAAATGAGAAGGTTTTACAATAATAGTTTAGAGAGAACTAGTGAGGAGTTTGGCCGTAGGGTAGACGATGATATGTCGAATTTTCCTAATATTATATTGAAAGTGCGAGGTCAAATTGGTTAGATGGTAGCCAGTTAGGTGGTCGAATTAAGATTTGGTCCCAAACATGTTATGACGAAAACTATTAAGTGCCAGAATAAAGTTAGAATGGTTCTGATGGGTAGGGGTTTTTCTGTAGAGTCTATCAAGTTTTCGGGTATATCTGTTGAGGGAACAGATGTCAGAGTTAAACCATGATGAGTTAGATAACCATGATATATATATATATATATAGATATTTTGGAGTAGATGAGTGTCGCATGTTTGTCAATTAAATCAGATAGTGTTGTGGTTAGAGACGAGGGGTCGTGTTTTGTAGTTTGTGTTGAGTTATAGAGATCAGTTTTAAACGATACATAGTCGATATTCTTCATAACTATATAATAAATAATAATAAAATCAGATATGGAAATTGCCTGGGTGAAGGAAGAAGCAGAGCTTATCAAGTCTTTCACCCTTTTATGATTACGAGGAGAGAAAATTATATAGGAATATAATTAAAATCAAGAAATAGTAGAACAAAAAATAGAGTGAAAAATTAAATTATTAAAATAAATCATCAACTCATAAAGCATAAACCACCATAGTATATCAACTTTCCGAATGTGGGTTCATCAAGTCCAAAACCTTAGGGAATATACTTTCGCCAATAGTATATACACTGGTAACATTTGGAGCCAGCAAAAGCATCCATACTACCCGATATAAAATATGACAAATTTATGAATTAAGAGTCAACGAAATATAAAAAAAAAACAAATTCCATAATTATTCTACTACATCTTAATAATTCTACTACATATATAAATGTAATAAAAGAAAAAATTAATCAAAAATAATTAAAAATAATACAATTATAAATAGTAAAAAATGTATAAGTTTATATTCTTTATAAAGAGTAGAACATGATTTAGATAAAATAATAAAAATACAATAATATTATTAAAAAACTTCTCGTAATCTAATCATCATTATAATAAAATATATAAATATATATAAACATATAATATAATTATAATAAAAATATATTAAAAAGTTATAATAAAACAAATAGGAACAAACTATACAACTAAATTATAATAAACATTAAAAACTTAGATTAAAAATAAAAATAAAAATAAAAATAAAAGTAAAAATTAGAATAATAATAATAATAATAATAATATAACAAATTAGTTAATTAAAATTTTCAATAAATCATTTTATAGTAAATTATATTATAAGTCGGATAAAAGTTAAATAAAATGATGTCATGAGTCAGCTAATAGTTAAAGTCATAGTTTTATAAAGTTATTTAAAAATTAATAATATTAATATTTTCATAAGTCAAATTAAAAGTTAAAAATATAAATTAAAAGGACAATTAAAAATTGAATGATAACTATTCAATAAATATTTTTTTAAAGTTCTTTTAAATAAATTGAAATTTAAAATTTGTCTTATGGAATCATCTAAATTATTCCATAGTCTAGGACCTGTGATAGATAAGCAGAAAGAATTTATATCTGTTCTAACTTTTAATCTATGAAATAAATAGGTATTATGTAATGTAATTGAATATAATTTTTGCAAATTAATAGGTAATAAATTATTCCTGGCCCTAAACATAAACTTTATGGTATTCATTTTTACGATATCATGAAATTGTAATGACTTATGAATAATATAAAAAGTTGAATAATTAGAATCATTATTTATAATTTTCAAAGCTCTTTTTTGTAATATACATATTTTATTTAAATTTGAAAAAATTATATTAATATATATATATATATATATATATATATATATATAAATGCATATAGATAATATAATGTAAGGTAATTATTTATTTATAAACACTCGTTATATTTTAAAATCTCAAAAGTATTGAGCATATATAAATAATAAATAAATAATTTAACAAATTAATTAAATTCTCAACAACAAAACTCGTAAATTCTTCTTGAATTCAGGATTTCTCCTAATGCCGCGAAATTTCTTAGTAAGAGAATATATATATATATATATATATATATATATAAATGTACGTATACAGATTTAGATTATGTTAATAATATATTAATAAAAATATGTGATATATTCTGATAAATTTAAATACCAACAAAAGAAAAATAATGATGAATATTGATATATTGTATTTTATATATATATATAACTATTATTTGTATAGATTAAACTTAGTCATAATTATCATATGACAGTGAATTTCAGCTTTTCGGAATACTAACCGATACATCTGATTCAGAGTAGATCAAATATGTTGAACTTTACACCAATTTAATGAGATAGCACTTCCTACTAGATCAGTTGGAACTATGAATAATATTAGTTTGAGCTAATTATTTAGGAAATCCAAGTTGTATATCCTTACGCGTATTACACAATAGTAATTTGTGATGGAGGTGTGACATTATGTATAGAAACATTTTGTTTACATGATTCGCATACATAATGAATATTTCCAGAATTAAGTATAGATAATGCATAGGCTAGTGGTTTATTACTATTGCTCCAAGAGTTTTTAATAATACCAACAGAATGCATACATTTAATATGTATATATGCATTACACTTAATGCATGTAATATAATTAGATGCGAAAACATTATATAGAAAATAGTTGGCAGTGCGTATCATATTATTAATGGATAGTAGTCTAGGTGAGAGGTTATAGTAAATCAAAGGGTTCAGAAATACGGGTTACTAAACAAACTAGAACAGTATTTATCATAATAGCTATTTATAGAGTGTTATCTATATAGTATTATAGCTAGATTATAGTGTGTTATGATTCAGCACATGTATTAAAATGGTAAATTTAATATATTTAGTATATATTTTAATAATATTTACTGTTATATTTAAACGTTAATGTATTATTTAAAATGTTAAAATATATTGTTATATTATTACATAAATATATTATAAGTAGTATATATTATATGACATACTATTAACACAATATTGAGATATGCATTCTATATACTCTTTAATATATTATATTATTATTTATTATCTTAAACTATTATATAATAATATATACTTCAATGGCATAGTTAATATATATATATATATATATATATATATATTAGCTTATATATTTATTAATTTAATATTAATTATTTGTATAGAAATAACAAAATTAATCAATTTATTGATGGTACAACCAAGTACGTCAGTGTCCTGCGAGAGAAGCTTTTCTATGTTAATGTTAATGTTAAGAAGATTGAATACGTGGTTAACCCAGCAAACAATATATTCAACGATTTTGGACGCCATGCGCCTAAAAGTTCCGGAATTAATTCGTCGCTTTGATGACAATTTGCGCTCAAAAGCGTTGAATTATTCTATTGTACTTTGGACGCTGTTGCGCCCAAAACGTCGAATTTGCGACGAATTCAATATGATTAAGAACTGAAGCGCCCAAAAGCGTCGAAAAAGTGCCCATAAATTCTCAAAAGCGTCCAAAAGCGTCGATAAATTGTTTGCTGGGAAGGTCACAAATCACACATAAAAAAAACATATTGGCTATCTGCAATGAAAATCAGGATATATTAGATTCTATTGACAATAATAAATTGATAAAAGAATTTTGCCAAAGAAATAATTGTAGAAAATTGTTTATAAGTATAACATAATAAATATATAAACTATTTTGGGATTTACTCTTGTTATAATATACATATTTAATTAAAATATTCTAGATATGTTTATTATGGGATTCATATTTTGTTAATTAACTAAGTATAATTATAATTATATGTTTTAACATTTAAAATAAATCATAATTTGTACTCTATTATATGTTACAAGATATATTTTAAAATAATGACAGTCTAGTATTTAGTTTATAAATTATACATATTTCTTAAAACCCCCCCTTGGAAAAACTAGTTCCGGCGGCTATACTGTACACAGTACACTGTACACTGTACAGTGTACAGATGATGTTATATATATAATATTGAAAATATAAATATATTTCTTTTTAATAAAAACCAAATATGTTTATAGTATAAAAAAAATATGTTCTTACAAGTTTATTTTTCATTATCTAATACGTATCGTATTATCATATAAAGTAGGTATACACTGTACTACCAAGACCTCCTATAACCATATAGAGGTTATAGAGGTTATAGGAGGTCTTGGTACTATACGGTTATATATTAATGATATTTATATATCCAAAAAATGATACTTTAACTTATTTCAGTAGTTGGTATATTTTTAGTAGACCCATTGTCCACTATATTTTAAAAGTTAACGCTACAAAGGTTTCCAACCAATAAAATATTGAAAACATTATTAATTATTTAACATTAACATTTTTCAGGACAAAATTGGTTATAATAAATATCTTATATTATTATAACCAAATAAATATCTTATATTATTATAATTATATCAGTAATTTTGTATTTATTAATTTATAAAATATTATATTACAATTATTTAAGATAAATATATATAATTTAGTATATGCACAAGTATAGTATACAGTATACTGTATAGTATACCGTGTATACTATATGTACATTTAATTGATATATATATATATATTCAATATGGTTACATTAATATAATACATTAAAAATCGATATTTAATAATAATATATTTAGGGGAAAGTCCCCGATTACCGACCCCTAAATGATTATTTGTGATAACTTATTCAATATTAAATATATTTATTTGAAATTTTGTAAATAGGGTAATATTATGGAAATGAATAATGTGGCTATTTTAAATTTTTGATATAATTATATTTACAAGAATAAACAAGGGGGTCGGTAATCGGATACCTGTTCCTAATACCGACCCCCTTCCCCTATTACCGACCCCCTAAAATAATCGTGGTATACATACTTTTAGTATTATAATATCCAATCAACATAGTAGATATTAATAAATATAATTAATTATAACATGCACGCAATTATTTTTTATTGAATTTATGTTTTAATAGTAATATTAAATTTAAATTTAAACTTTATAGTAATTATATTAAAAGAGTATATATTATTATTTAATATTTATTTATTAATCAGTATGTATATAATATAATGGAATCATGAATCCTTAATATATATCAATGATAAACAAACAACTTATGACATATTTTAAAGTAAAATACTGATCTATTTTGATTGGATATTATAAATCACATGGGGGTCGGTATTAGGGTAATTTAGGGGGTCGGTATTAGGAAAATCACATGGGTTACTATAATTAAGATATTTTGGTTAATAGTTATTCAAATTGAATTATTTTTATAATAATTATAAAATTTTTATTGATCTACAATATTATGTGCAGAATTAAGTTTTATTTTAATTAATAAAGTATTTACAATGATTTAAAAAAAGTTATTATTCAAATATTTAAAAAGTAAAAACAGAATATTACATTTTATCAAATAACAATTGTAGGATTAAATATTTGTTAAAACAAAATACTTATTCATATGTATCATTAAATTACTAACAGTTCGTGTAGATATTATTTTTTGATATCTCTTATAGTTACTGAGATACGAGAGGGGGTCGGTATTAGGAGGGGGTCGGTAATCGGGGACTTTCCCCTATAGGGGAGAGTACTCGAATACCGACACCCTATCAATAAATCACCATAACTTTATTATTTCTCAATTAAATATTTTCAAATTTTATTTATAAGTATTAAGTAGGTATATACATATACTAGCTATTTTCAAATTAATTTAGTTTATTTAACTCTGAGATAACAGGGGTGTCGATATTATGTGCAATTAGCAAGGGCGAAACTTTACTTTTAATATAGGGGATTGGAAAAAAAATCGAATAGTTATATATATATATATTTATTCATAAAAGTTATTTAACAAATATAATACTTCTTCTCTCAAACGAATTATTTATAAATTACTATAATATGTCATCTAGGTCTAATTCTTCCAATTTTTCTTTGTGGATATTACAAATCATTATCGCATTTAATCTTCTCTGCGTCATGCTATTTCTTAGCCATGTCTTTAATCTTCTTAACGCACTGAAATACCGTTCAGAGTCACACGAACTTGCTGGTGATACCATAAGTAATTTTAATAGGGTTTGAATTTATGGAAAAAAAATTATTAGTTCGTTAGACATATTTTTTGTTATAATATTGTATAGATTCATGTTGATATAACGTTTTTTTATAACATATAATTTCGGCAATCAAATCTTCTTTATATAACTCTGGGTAGTCTTTTATTATATACATATTTTGTTCTGTCCTATTTGTAAATATGTGTTCCATTTGTTTGTATATATTAATATATGTTGAATTAAAATATGTATGTATTGACTTAATTGCCATATCAATAATTCTATAATAATCTCTTCGATAACATTCTTCTATATTAATATGTTTATTATTATCCTTTCGCTTTATTTTCTTGGTAACATCAATTCATCAATATTATTATCAATCAATTTGTTAACTCGGTCTATTATGTCACTAAATATGATTTCTTATTCATTATTATAGTTTTTAATGACAGATTTTGAAGTTGAAATCATTAAACTTACAGTAATAGTTTTACTTTGTAGCATTACATTACATTTCTCCAAAATTGAAATGATTGGAAATACCATAGATATGCCAAGAATAAATAAAGGTGATTTCATATTAGCTAATATATCAGTAGATTTACGTGAAGCCATACCATTTTTACAATAATGATCCAAGTTGTTTATTATATCAGTATAGTTATTGATAATACAGGATACTGCAGATTTTCTTGTTAAGAATCTGGTTAGACACAACAGTGAGAGTTACAATAGAGTTGCAACGCATAGCAACCAAATTAAAAGTCGCATAAATTTAACGCGTTATTTCTACAAATGAAAAAAAATTAAATTTCTTTAAAACTAATTAATTTCGACATACATTCGGATAACTTGTTCTTTATATTATACGGAATTAATTTCGATATTTACGTAGTCATTACATTAAAGGATAAGGTTTTAAAATCGATTTCGAAAATAAGAAAATTGAAACATCGCAACGCTAATTTATTTAATAAACAAGAAAAATCGAATTCGGCAATTGTTCAATTTAAAATCATAGGGAAACAGTTTGTTAAAAATATATATAATTTCTAAAACTATATATTTGTAATATATTTATTACATTAAAAATGGATTGTATTACATGTAATTTAGAAATTAATAACGAAAATTATATATTATGTTCATGTGGTAATAAATACCATTTTAAATGCTTATATAAAGCAAAAATTATGAAAACAAATTGGTCTAATAAATCACCACCAAAATATGCTATTCAGTTATTTAGATCGCAAAATTTTACATTTAAATGTAATACATGTATAAATAATAATAATGATAATACACCAATAAATCTACCTAGTTTAAATAACTCATTACCATCGTATACTATTATTGATAATAGTAATATTAATACTTTAATAAATAGCACAGAAACAAAATTAAATATGTTACTATCAAAAATCACTGAAATAAGTGATATGATTGTTGTTAAAAAATCATACGCTAATGTAACTGCTAATGTAACCTCTACTATAACTACTTCTGATACCTTTACTGACAATTTGGTAAAATCAGTAAATATTATTACAAATAATATAGATAGCAATAATGAAATAATTATTCACAATATAAATATTCCTAATAATGATAAAACTAATTTCTTTAAATACTTAGTAAATATTATTTGTAAAACAGTAGATATTAATAAATCGTGTGTATTATCAATAGTTCAATTATCATTTAATAAATTAAAATTAATTTTAGATAATGTGGTCTCAAAAAAAATTATTTTATCAAATATTAACCGATTATGTAAATTACGAGATCTACAAAATTCATTCATTAGAACATCTCTAGATGAAATATCACTAGAACGACATAAGATATTATACCATGTAGTTAAAAATAAATTAATTAAAAGTAAAAAAATTATCAAATGTATTTATAATTCTAGAAGTAGTTCCTATGAATTAAGATATATTATAAATAATAAAATTGACTGGAATATGTCAATTGGTGATAATAATTTTAGTGTATGGAAATTGTCATATATTACTTATAAAAATTCCATTATTAATAAAAATAAAACTACAGGTTCTAGATGACTAACAGGCAATAAAGATGAAAATATTAAAAATAACAATTTAAATATATATTATGCTAATGCTCGTAGTATTAGAAATAAAATGAATTTTTTGGAATTTTTACTTTCATCTGATAAATATGACATTATATGTTTAGTTGAAACATTCTTAACTGTATACAGTCTATATCTATAGATGATAGAGATTCTCTATATTTAATCGGTGGAAAAAATTATACACTATTTAGATACGATAAATTAATTTATAGAGGAGGTGTTGCGATATTTTGTAAATCTAGTTTATGTCCTGTAAGAAATTTTATTTCACACATAGATGTTCAATAGGGGAAATATGGGTAATGTGGCCATGCAGGTAATGTGGCCACTTGGCGTATCTCATAAACTATGAGTCCAATCAAAAAAAAATATATACATGAAATATGCGCACTGGTAAACATTGTTCAAATAAGTAAAAATAATTTGTATATCTATTAATAAAAAAAAATGATGTAAAAAATACAAAAAAATCGATTTACTTTTTAAAAAATTGAAATAAAAGTTTAGTAAAACATTTATTAAATCACTAATATATAATATAAATTGAAAATTAATGTTTGTTGTTAAAGAACTATTTAATTTTAATAAAGTGTGTAAGTAATTTATTTTAGTAAGTAATATTCAATATTATATAGTGTAAATAGCGTGATACCTCGAAGCGGGTAAGTTGGCCACCTTTTAGAGGGTAATGTCGCCACTTCACTATAATGTAAGCCAATCATATGATCTGAAATCAATATTTTTATATATTGATAAATTGCGTGCGTCATTATATGAAAACGTTGATTGAATCAACATCTAAAATATCCTAACCATACAAATGTATTTCAATACGTATTATAATCGTGGTATAAACTTTTAAATTTAATATAATATATTTAATTATCTATTAACACAATTATAAAGAACAAAATATATATATATATATATATATATATATATTATTTATTACATATATATTATATTATTTAATATATATATATATATATATATATATATATGATATATATGTATACAACTTTACGTATACATACGTTTATACATATATGTTTTATACATATATTTATATATATATATATATATATATATATATAGTTGCAGTAGTGCGTAAATTAATTGTAATACGTGTAAAGTACGTATTAAGTATATAGTATAGTATTGGGTATATATATAATATAATACATATATATATATATATATATATATATATATATATATATATATATATGTATTATATTATATTATATATATATATATATATATATATATATATATATATATATATATATATACATATACTATATACTTAATACTTTACGTACTACAAAATATATGTTTAAATATAAATACATAGGTGATGAATAACAATTATGATATGACAACCTATATATATATATATATATATATATATATATATATATATATATATATATATATATATATATATATATGTATAAAACATATGCATATGTTTGTACGCATGCGTATAAACTTATTTATACATAAAGTTTTATTTGTATTTGTATATATGTATATGTATTATATACTAATATATTTATCATGAGATATAACTAGATTTAAAAATAAATAAATCAATGTCATGTTAATACATTATATAATACATTTGACTTTCGATATCGATTTTCTAAAGAATTTAATAAACTTAATTCTATTTTATGTGTTTAATTTAACTGTGCTTTATATATTTCATTTATATTTGTTTATTGGCTTATTTGTATATTACATTTCACTTTTGTTTACCTCATATTATGTAATTATAAACATAATTTGTATTAATATTGATATGATATGATTTTAATATATTTTGGTGTAATATATTTAATTAATATATGCATAAATTTTACATGCACAAACATTATACAAGTATAACATATATATATATATATATATATATATATATATATACATATATATATATATATATATATATATTACTTACCTTACCAGGTCGAGCTTGCTCGGCATTTCTTGACACGTTCCATCCATCCTTTTCTATCGTTCATCGCGGTTGGTATCTCATCTATATTGCATCCGGTATCCTCCAGTAGTTGATCGATGTACGTCTTGGCAGGTCGTCCTCGTGGCCGTTTGCTGTGAGTTGGTTGCCAGAGAAGTACATCACTTGCTAGCTCATATTTGCTTCGCCAACAATGGCCTGCAAATCGTAGGCGTTGTTTCCGAATAGAGGCTGATATTCTTGGGATTTCAAGATAGAGGTCTTTGTTAGAGATGTGATCTTTCCAGGATTTATTGAGCGAGTATATGCTCCATCCAGTCTTTTTTCCAACGTTGCTGTTAGAGTCCAAGTCGTCGCACCATACACTAGTACTGATTCCACCGCAGCTCGGAAAAAGCTTCTTTTGAGATTTTCTGATAGATTTGATTTCCACAGTATATTCATACTATTCAGTGCAGCCCAGGCTTTTGCTATTCTTGTATTGATATCATTTTCAGTATTTGCAATGTAGCTGCCGAGATATTTGAAATTGTCTACGTTTTTGATAGAATTTCCATTTCTGCTTATCATATTGTCACTCTTTGAATTTAGGCTCATATACTCAGTTTTATCTGAGTTTATTTTCAGTCCAATGTATTCTGCAGCTTCTTCGATTTGATGTAGCATTTTCTCAGCATATTTTATTGTATCTGCAGTAACTGCAATGTCGTCTGCGTAGTCAATGTCGGTAATATGTATAGCTGGATGTCGACTGCTTCTTCTTTGTGAGAGTGTAAAGCCTAGATTAATATTATCATCTATGGAGTGTTTTAGTATATAGTCAAGGCAGATTATGAATAAATACGGAGCCAATGTAGCTCCTTGTAGGACACCGGTCGTAATTTCAAAATAAGGAGTATCTCCGTCAGGTGATCTGACCATAGCGCTTGTATTCCTATATAGCATCATTATTGCATTGACTATGTCCTTTGGTATTCCATATATTATTAATATATTTTCCATTTTAAGTCTGTCTATAGAATCGAAAGCCTTTGCAAAGTCAATAAAAAGCAGCGTTATAGGTAGCTTTTTGGCTTTCACGCTTTCTAATATGCGCCGAATTGTTAATATTTTTCCAGATGTGGATCGATTTGTCCTGAATCCATTTTGATTTTTCCTTAGGATAGGGTCGATCACAGGTCTTATCCTGTTTAGTAACATCAGGTTGTATATCTTGGCAGCAATTGGTGTAAGTGTGATTCCTCTATAGTTTTTCGTTATTGATAGATTACCTTTTTTGGGGAAAGGGAGAATGCACCCTTCTCTCCATCTTCTAATACATTCTTGGTTGTATACACAATTATATATATATATATATATATATATATATATATATATATATATATATATATATATATATATATATAAATGGTTATATATATTATGGTATATATATTATATATATATAGTACTATTAATTATTATTTTATCTAGGTATTATATCGCCATATTGTTATGACATACAGTCATTTACGGCTGAAATTACTTTTTCCATATTAATAACATAATAATTAAGTTTAATGGTATACTAGGATATAGCCTATTAATGAATATAGTAATTTATAAAGTTAAAATAAAAAGCATTAATTTATCACAATTGCGTGTGTTTTGTAAATGTTACTTGATGTGATATTATTGGACTAAACTTGATATAAAGTATCGCCATCTAGTGGATTAATTCCACATTTTCAGGTGGCCACATTACCCGCATTAGGTGGCAACCTTACCCTCCATGGAGGGTAATGTGGCCACCTTAATCATTTCAATTATATATGCTAAAATGAAAAACTGATTCGACAGTCCTCTTGCATATCATAAGATGTATCTATATTGAACAAAATAGCATATTAGATCTAATATTTATAAAGTTATACAAAATTATCTAAAAGTGGCCACATTACCCATCTTTCCCCTATATACATTTAAAAATTAATTCAAAAATTCCATTTAATATTGTATGTGTTTATAGACCTCCCAATTTTAATGAAGTATCTTATGAACAGATATGTAAATTATTTATATAACCCAACAAAATTATAATTCATCTATAATTATAGGAGATTTTAATTTACCAAATTTTAATTGGAAAGATTATACATTTCCTAGTTACCCAAAAAGTTATGCATTACTTTTCGATTCGATTATTAAAAATTCATTTTCACAATTAATAAATAAGCCAACTCGTAATAATAATATAATTGATTTAATGTTTACTAATGAAAAACAATTACTATCTAGGAGACTATTTCGGATTATACCAAAATATAAGTGACCACTATTCTGTTTCATTTAATGTAAATATTGAAAAATACCCATGTAAACAGATTTTAAAATCAAACAATTTTGATTTCAATAATGCTAATATAAAATTGATTAAATATCATCTTTCTAGATTTAATTGGGAATATCTAAATTCAAATGATTATAATATCGATCAAAAAGTAGAATATTTTAATAATGTTCTAAATAAATTATTTATATCACATATTCCTAATATAAATAATACAATAAAACAGGTACTTCCGAAGAATATATTGAAATTGAAGAAGCAAGTAAACAAATTATTTAGAAAATCTAAAACTAATTTACAATATAAATATAATTGGATAGAAGCAAAAAAAAAATTATCCAAAGAATTAGAATCTTTAAATTTTAAGAGAGAGATTAATGCAATTAATTCAAAAAATAAATTAAAGTTTTATAAATTTATGAAAAAAAGACAAAATTTAAAATCTGGAGTATCTCCTCTAATTGTTATATCAAATAATAATATTTTATTTTCAGATCTCGACAAAGCAAATACGTTAAATTCATATTTTAGTTCAATTCAACAAATTGATAATGGAAATTTACCTGAATTTTATAATTTAATTAAACAAAAATTTGATAATATTGATTTAAATCTTGAAATAATTAAAATATTTTTAAATAGATTAAAAATTACACATACTTTCGGAACTGATGGGATACCATCTTCTATGTTAACATTATTATCTAATGCATTATGTAGGCCTTTATATATTATTTTTAATTCATCTTTATTATCGGGTAATATACCGAAAATTTGGAAAAAATCTATAATCACACCAATTTTTTTATTTAAAATCTAATAATTTATTAACAAAATATCAATATGGTTTTATAAGTGGAAAATCCACAGAATTTCAATTAACAAAATGTTTAAAATGTTGGTATAATGAATTGAATAATAAAAAATGTGTAGATATAATATATATTGATTTTGCAAAAGCTTTTGATGTTGTTTCTCATGAAAAACTATTATTTAAATTAAAATCATACGGTATATCTAATAAAATAATAAAATGGTTTTATAATTTTTGATCGAATAGATCTCAAATTACACGGGTTGAAAATTCTTTTTCAAATAGTTCTATTGTAAAATCTGGAGTACCACAAGGATCGGTTTTAGGTCCAATTTTATTTGTATTATATATTAATGATCTTCCTAGTATATTCTCTTCAAAAATTTATATTGATTTATTTGCCGATGATACAAAATTATATTTTTCTTACGCATCTGAGAGTGAAAGATTTCTTTTACAAAATAATTTAAATTTATTTTCACAATGGGCAAATAAATGGCAATTAAATATTTCATTATCAAAATGTGCAGTTATGACTTTAGGATACTTTTCATCAAAATATTTTATAAATAATATTCAATTAGAAAACGTTACTTTTTTTAAAGATTTAGGAATAATATTTGAAAATAACCTTTTATAAACATATTGATTATATTTGTAAAAAAGCTTATTTTTCTCTGAATTCAATTTTTAGATGCATTACTACAAAATCCCCTAGAGCATTATTAAATGCATATAAAATTTATTGCAGACCAATTTTAGAATATGCATCCATAATTTGGTCACCTTTTTCAAAGGTTAGTAAATTTCGTAGTCTCATAGACCAAATTGAAAGAGTGCAAAGATTATTTACTAGACGATTAATTACAAGATGCGTAGGATATACAAATTCATCAAATATTAATTATAAATCATATATAGAGAGATTGGTATATTTTAAATTAGAATCACTTGAACTTAGAAGTTTAAAAATATATCTAACTACAATTTTTAAAATTTCAAATAATTATACAGATATAAATATATCTGATATTCTTAACATTTCGAATAATTGTAGAACTAGAGGTAATTGTAAAAAATTAAATGTAATACATAATTCTGATAATACAATTAAAAATATAATTAATAATAGATTAGTTAATATATGGAATTCATTAAATAATGATATAATAAAATCTGTATCTGTTTCATCTTTTAAAAATAAAATAAACAAAATCTGTTTTGACAAACAACTTTTTTTTAACAGAAATTTATAATTTTATATTGATTTATGTTTCATTTTGTATCTTAATTATTGCATTATCTCTTCTGGTTTTTTTAATGTGTTTTTGTTATAGAAAATTTGGGTTTTTAATATCTATATTTCAAATATACTATACTATATAATTAATAATTCATTATTATTACAGATAAAATGAAAGTATTATTTTATTTTTGTTTGTTCGGTATTATATGTTTGTTTTATATATATTTTGTAAATATGTTTCAAATGTATTATATTACTAAACTACAATATTAATAATTTTCTATTATTTCAGATTATAGTGATAAGTATTATATTGTTTGTTTCGTAATATTATTGGTATGTTTTGTTATTAACTGATTTTGTATAGGTATATTGGTTTATTTTATTTGTAACTTGTTTTGTTTATATATATATATATGTTTCAAATGTATTATAGGTACTTACAATTAAAATAAAAAATTAATAAAGTACTACCTACTATTATTACAGATTTTGGTAAGTATTACATTATTTGTTTGTTTCATTCTAGTATATGTTTTATTCTAGTATTGGTTTATTTGATTTTTAACATGTTCTGTTTATAATATATTTTAAATTTAACATTTAAATATTAAACTATATAACTAATAATTTATTACTAAAACAGGGTAACAAGATAAGAAGAGTTCTATAAAGTTAAAGTAGAAATTGAATATTTCGATGCCACTTACAAAATAATGTATTTTATTTCTATTTTCGATTATTTTTACGCTATCTTTTATTTCTATTTTTATCATTTTTCGTTTATTTTTACTATATGATTTATTTCTACTTTCGATTGTTTTTCGTTTATTTTTACGGTAACTGTAAAACGTTATAATTTCTTTAATTTTTTAATTTCGTATTATTCTTTGTTTATTTCTATAACGTATCGTTAGCAAATATTTATACTTTATACTTTCGATTATATTTTCGGCTATGTATTTGCTTAAATAAATTATCAATCAAATCAATTATTAATCAATCAAACAGTTTTATGACATTATTTTCATTATTTTGAAATAATTGTTTAAACTTTCCTGACTGATTATATAATGAACCAAATTCTTGAACAGTATTTATAGAATTTCTAATTATAGTTGATTCATTGACGGCTTTTGATGCTATTACATGATAAATACGAGATCCATAATGTAGGGGAGGGTGGGGTTGTATGACCATGTTTTTGTATAAAGTTCTATCATTGTGGTAATAATAAATTGTTCTTAATTATTTATATTGTATTGCATAATATATGATATTAGCTAACTAATATATCACTTTTAGATATAAGGAATACTTATAAGATTTCATAATTACAATTAATAACAAAAATAAAAATGTTCATTCAACCCCAAAGGCGTGGTTGAATGAACATAGCCTGTTTTACTTCTTTAATTGCTCTTACCATGCTAGTTTTATCACGTATTCTATCAGTTTGTTGAGTATAGTTTCTCATTTTTGATTCCTAGAAATAATATTTAAATAATTATTATGAATTAGTAATTGACCCTCATTAAAATTAATTTAATTAATTATATTGATATATAATGAATTATATTATTTATATTTAATCATTACTTATTTATATTCGGATCATTGAATATATATTATAATATTATAATACTATTAATATTATAATATTATAATATTATATTATAAATATTAACATATGATATTTGGTTGATTGAACAATGTTCATATAACCCCGTTTTTAGTGGTTCACTCAACCCCATATCAAATTTTATTATTAATTGATAAAATTTAAATATTTTATTTAAAATTTTAAATATATAATTGTATATTAATATTAAGTTAATTATATATTAAAATCATATATATATAATATGAAAATAATCAAATAATTATTATAGAAGTTATAACATATATTACCTTGTCTGGAATTTTTACTTTTGAGCGTACTTTAGTTAAAAATGTGATTAAAATGTTACAATTTTTATTTTTTTATTAAATGATACTTCCGCAACTGTATTAATTATAGATGATGATACTAGTTCAGTTAAATCACATTTCTGCTGTAGCAAACAATTATTATCTCAAGTGGCTCATGCAAGACACCTGTTCATACAACCCCACTCTCCCCTATATGTATACATATAAAGCCAAAGGCTGGATTTTTTAAATTTTCGCTTGACAACCTAAATATGGTATATTGTAATATATATTGTATATTATGTGAAGGATACACGATTTTTATTTTATTTAACATGATGTACCTAATTTAGTGCGGTTACATATATGTTCGATCTCTTATGCTACCTACGTCGTATTCAATATATATATATATATATATATATATATATATATATAAGTGAGTGTATATATAATAATTTATTTAATAATAATATATTAGGGAAGGATATCCCACCACTATATTTTCAGGGGGGATACACACCCCCGCCCCCTAAAGTTTCGCCCATGGAAATTAGAGTGTCGGTATTATAATAATGTATGTTGCTTAGGTAAAAGTTAATAACTTTGTAACACATTATGAATAATAGAAATATTTAGGTACACTATAAAATATAATTAGATCTATAAGATTCATTTTAAATATTCAAAATACCTACATTTTTAAATGATTGATAATTATCATTATTATAATCGATATTTTATTTCAAAAATGTCATACATTTAGTTGTTTTAATTGTAACGACAA
>OZ025245.1:16018490-16155990 GCA_964019155.1 Osedax fenrisi
AATTCAAACATTATTAGCAAATTCTAACTCTACATCCCCACAAGATCCATTACCACTTCCTTTAATGAAAATAATAGCACCGTCAATATCCATTCCCTTAACTACAATTTTTAAAAACTCACTAACTACTGGAATAGTTCCCCCTGAATATAAACATGCAATAATTACACCCATACTTAAAAAACATAAACATGACATAAATGACTTGAAAAACTATCGCCCAATATCACAACTTCCTACTATATCTAAATTGCTAGAACGAGTAGTTACTATACAATTGAAAGATTTTTTATATACTAACAATTTAATAGATAACTACCAAAGTGCATACAGAACAAATCATAGCACCGAGACAACCGTAATTGATGTCTTAGATAGTATTATTACATCCCTTGATAATAATAATCATACACAACTACTTCTTCTCGACCTTTCAGCAGCTTTTGACACTCTAGACCACGATATTCTAAAACATAGATTGATTGAAATAGGAATAATAAATACAGCTCTAGATTGGATGATGTCCTTTGTATCTAACCGTACGTTTACTGTAAAAAATAGGAAAGGAATATTCTAATTATAACTCATTTGATACAGGTGTTCCTCAAGGATCTGTACTTGGGCCACTACTATTTATCATATATATTATACCACTTTCTAATGTTATCAGACAGTTTAAGCATGTTAAGTACCATTTATATGCAGATGACATTCTATTATATACTGAATTATCAAAATATAATTCTGAATTTGATAATGAATTATCGAATTGTACTAATGCTATTTACGCCTGGCTTAACGATAATAAACTATCGCTAAATACTGATAAATCTGAATTGTTGAATATTCCCAGTAACTATTCCAACTTTCCACAGATATTCATCAATAATAATGAAATAACCCCAAGCACGTCAATCAGATACTTAGGGGTCATAATCGATGACAACGTAAATATGAATCGACATGTAAGTAGCATGTGTAAAAAAGCTAACTACGAACTGTACAAAATACGCAAGATAGGTCATTACTTAAATAAAAGAGCTACAACAATTCTAACAAATTCATTGGTGTTCTCCTCTTTAGATTACTGTAATTCGCTCCTAATTGGTCTACCGAAATCTACTTTACTTCCTATCGATAGAATTATTAGATCGGCAGTTAGGGATATCTATCGACAACCAAGACACGACCACTCAAGTATTACTCTGAAAATGAAAGAAAGCAGAATCTTGAATGCATCAGACCGTGCTGAACAAAGAATACTGAATATCACTCATCGAACGTTGACCCATAATCAGCCTACGTATATTAGATCACATCTAAAATTCGTAGTTCATAATAGATCATTACGATCTAATATTGATACTCGACAACTTAAAGTCACTATACCAAAGCTGAAACGTACCGCGAAACTGGCATATTCTTATATTGCTCCAACTAAATGGAATGCTTTACCACTAAATTGTCGTCTTATTACAAACCCTGTTGCGTTCAAAATACGTGTTAAACAGTATTTAATCGATAGAAATTAAATTGTTTATTTATTTATTTATTTCTAGTTGTTGTCTTTCATACACTTATCAGAACACTAATGTGTTATGAAATGAGTGTTTAAATAAAACGTTTTGATTTGATTTGATTTTGAGTTAGTAGTAGTAGTAGTAGTAGTAGTAGTATTAGTAGTAGTAGTAGTAGTAGTAGTAGTAGTAGTAGTAGTAGTAGTATTAGTATAGTAGTAGTATTCGTAGTAATAGCTAGTAGTAGTAGTACTAACAGTATTTTTTACAATATTTTATTATATCGTAAATAATTATATTTTACCGTATTTTATTATTTTTGATGAATTTTTAATAATTTATTGGAATCATAAATTGGTTAAATTGTAAACAAAACAAATATTTACAATTTAGAAGTTTTAAAAACGTTATATGGTATTAAATTATTAAACAAAATAAATAAACAAACAAACTACACGTATTACTATTATATCGCGATATTCTATTAATATAATACCTTATATCATTATTAGCATGGTGATCCTGGCTGTGCACATTACACAAGTTTCAGATGTGGCAGCAGATAAAGGGATCGAGAAGATGGAGGAGATGGAGTAGAAGGAGGAGGAGGAGGAGGAGGAGGAGGAGGAGGAGGAGGAGGAGGAGGAGGAGGAGGAGGAGGAGGTGGAGGAGGAAACAGGCAATACCACTTAGTATACACTATATATGATGATGATGATGATGATGATATTAAGTTTATAAGCACTAAAATAGGGTCATGTAGTCACCCCTTCGCTCGTGCGAGAAGAAAATAATAAAATAATAGTAATACGATAATATTTAATAATAATATACATTCAATATACCACGGACAACAATACTAACTAATATAAAGGACTATATACACACGAATATATACAATGTACAAGTATTAAAAACGTTAATGGTGTAACATATGTGTTACACATATTTAACATAACTATAGATAGAATCGTATGTATTATAAGTGTATTAGCACTTTTATATACCATATTTATTATCGATTTCACACGTAATAATCTATTGCGAATGTTTTCTCATCGATTAATCATAGTAATTCATAATATATATAGGAATATATATATATATATATATATATATAAATATGTATATATATATATACATAAATATATACATTATATATAAGAGAATATAATATATTGTATTTAGTCGAATTTAATAGTATGTAATAGTACCATCAAAGACCGGGATTTGGTACTCTGTAGTAAGGTAATAAGAAGGCACTACTAATAAGGTAATAATAAAGATGAAATACGTGGTGTGGTAGAAGGCAGTTATACATAAAAGTGATGTAATTTAGTGTGCATGAATTAACGTTGACAATAATTAATTACACGCTATAGCATATATGCTAATATATATATATATTGGATTGGATTGGGTAGTTTATTTTAACACCAATATGGTAAAATAAGAATATACCCTCATTGGTATGGAAACGAAACAAATAAACAAACAAAAATAAATAAACAAAACAGTCAAATACAAACTGAATATACAAATAAAATAGAAAAGTAATAAATAAAATAGGATCACGATCAAGAATAATATATAGGTAAATTAGATAGTTTTTTTTAAACAATTCGCAAAAGTACGCGGTAACTTCAATTTATATGGCTCAATATATTCCATCTGGCTGGTGCAATTCTAGAGAAAGAGCGAGACTGCATTGCATTAAAACCATTTGGCATCTCGAGTAAAGTTGCATCAGAAGAACGCATATTCTGGAGAATCTGACGACTCACAAGCAAACCTATATACTATATATATATATATATATATATATATATAGTAGTAAAGTAGTGATGACATTATTATTAAGCCTAACCTGATGAACTATAGTTCTACATTATCACCGTCTCTCTGGTAGCCTATCCACAGGATATACCTGTCAACTAGCCTCCATATTTCGGACACCAGGGTCTGAGTGTGAAAGGGGCGTGGTCCGTTTTAGAATATAATAATGCTTATGTTATGAATTAATATATATATATATATATATATATATATATATATATATATATATATATATATATGTATATTTGTATAAATTAAACAGAGTTATTAATATTAATTGATTTATTATAGACAAAATGTAAACATATTTAAATATTACTAAATTAAAATGTGTGTATATTATACTATAATGCTGTAACTATATATATATATATATATATATATATATATATATATATATATATATATATATATATATATGGGTTTCATATTTATTATGTAGTGACATTATGTATTTAATTTTTTATTTCTCGTTTTTCCGGTCTTTCTAATAATGTCTTGTTCCCGAACATCATTCCGTGTAACGCTTCAGTGTACAGCTCTCCGGTGTAGTAATCCTTGATTGTTGTTATAATCGTCATACTAATATTGATTTTAGTGATTTTCTTAGATTATTTTACGTGCTATTGTTAACTTGTCTATTGATATTAGATTTATAGTTAGATATACATATGTATAAGCGTAATGAGTATCCCCGATGTATACATACATATTTAGTAAGTGATGTATTCAAGTTATAAATGTATATTGCTATTAATGTATACATGTTAATATACTTATGATTTCATATTTAATATTATCTTAACCTTATAACAAATATTTCAAATAAGGTTAAGATAATATTTGTTGGTGACGATATAGATGTATATATGTGTATATATATATATATATATATATATATATATATATATATATATATATATATGGGATACAACTATAGTACGAGATCTACTAATACACGGACTACTATAACTTTACAAGCCGCACTCTCTCCTCGCTATGTGCTACTTCAAGGTCTTCCTGTCTTCTTGCCGCTCTTCCCCGTATTACCACAAGTGTGAAGAACACATGGGTTAACGTTATTCCTACAAACAAAAGCACACACACATTATTTCCACCTGTTTTTCCCTGGGAGTATATATTATTAATATACTAGCATATACTAATGATTATATTATGAATGCATATATAGATGTATATATATAGATGTATATATATATATATATATATATATCCATTCATAATATATAAGTATTATATACTAACATATATTTATATAAATCATAATTTTATAAATATTTATATATTGAAATATATTAGAAATATACATATATGAATATTCATATTTTGTCTATAAACTGATTTAATATTTATTATTTAGTAACATTACTGTTAATTTTATGTAAATTTAATGTAAAATTTGAATAAAAAACTTGAATATATTATCGAATTCCTTCATTAATCTAATCGCCTTCAGTTTAAGAAATCGTTGTTTGATGTCCTCCTCTCACGTATCGCTCGTGTCCTTATCGAATAGATTTACATCGCTGTAGTACATATCGATATATAGAAGATCTTCTAGTTTATGTATCATATCCGAATATTTAACTGCACTAATCGTTGCTTCATGATGTAATTTATAATACCACCAACCAATCATATTATTGTTCATGTTATTAAATCTTCCTGGTGTCAAATTATTCCTGATCTCGCTTATCAATAGTCTACAGTGTTTACTATGCGGAAAAATTGGGAATATAGCTTGCTAAGTTTACAAATATTTGTGTAAATATATATATATATTTCTTATTGTCTATGTTATATATATCCATTGTATAATAATCATAAACACATAGATAACATTATAATTCTTATTTTTTCGTCACATTTTAAAGAGTATACTCTTTAAAATGTGACGAAAAAAGAGAGTATACTCTTTAAAATGTGACGAAAAAAGAAGAATTCTAATGTTGTCTATGTGTTTATGATTATTATACTATAGTCATAAGTAGTATTAATTTTATAATAATATATATATGTATATATTTAAAACATTTTATTTGTATCTAAAATAAGTTTTAAAATACAACATACAAATATATTTCTTTCAATGGCAATATACATATGTATATAATTATATACTAAATTACCATAGTTTGAAGTTATAAGTATATGATTGCAGTGGACATGCTCTAAAGCAGTGGTTCCCAACCTTTCTTCATCATGACCCTTTTTTTGATAAATCTTAATTTAAAAATATACCATGACCCAATGACACATGTTATTTTTTTATTTTATATTATTAAACTTTAGTAAACGTAAGTCCTAAATTATAGATTTGTTTTAAACTGTATTTAAAAAGCGATCATTTTTTTTAAGAAAATGCTCTCTTTTTTAACCCAAGAAAAAAACCCAAAGACCCAATTTTGGTTCATGACTCATGAGTCATGAATCATGACCCATAGATTGGGAACCACTGCTCTACAGTGTGGTTAATTAGTCCACAAGGATAATACAAAATTATATATTTTATGCAAAAATTGATTGAAAAAGTATTTTTTCTAAAAATTTTCATATTAAATTTTAGGTTGGAATTCCTGTAAATCTTACTTTTATTGTGAGTTAAAATCCACATAGTATACGATACCTTGACGTGGTTATGTGGCTTCTAAATAGATCCAAATTCGTATAAAACATAAATTCGAGATTCTATCAAATAATTATTAATAACTATTAAAATCTATTTATAACTAATTTAAATTTATGAAAAAATAAACTATAGATCACCGACAGGCATCTAGTATATACATATTCACACACATATATATATAGGGGAATTATGTCTTATACGGGCCACTTTTTATGGTATCAAATAACTTTTTTATTTATGATTATAAATTAATGAAATGTTATCACGATTTAGATATTATAAACGTCAATAACATTACAATTTCAATTTTTGTAAAAATGTTATTTATCGTCGAAAATGTGCCCGGCCCGTATTGCAAACAATGTTTGTAATACTAGGCCAGGTGGTTTTAATACGGGCTGGGTAAAACATCCAATAGATGGCGAAAGTAGTTATCATTTTTCAACCAATCAAATGAATTGTTATATTGATGATACAATTTTCACGCTATAAGAATACTTATTACGCATACTTCAAATTATTTCAGTGATTTAAACTAATTTACACCATAGTAAACTACGGCAACCTACTAATGTAACCTACGTATCTAGTAGATACTATCTACGTTATTTCTATATATAAGGAATAAAATAAATAATAGATTATATAATTTAATTTAATTTAAATAAGTAGTAGTAGTAGTAGTAGTAGTAGTAGTAGTAGTAGTAGTAGTAGTAGTAGTAGTAGTAGTAGTAGTAGTAGTAGTAGTAGTAGTAGTAGTAGTAGTAGTAGTAGTAGTAGTAGTAGTAGTAGTAGTAGTAGTAGTAGTAGTAGTAGTAGTAGTAGTATTAGTAGTAGTAGTAGTAGTAGTAGTAGTAGTAGTAGTAGTAGTAGTAGTAGTAGTAGTAGTAGTATTAGTAGTAGTAGTAGTAGTAGTAGTAGTAGTAGTAGTAGTAGTAGTAGTAGTAGTAGTAGTAGTAGTAGTAGTAGTAGTAGTAGTAGTAGTAGTAGTAGTAGTAGTAGTAGTAGTAGTAGTAGTAGTAGTAGTAGTAGTAGTAGTAGTAGTAGTAGTAGTAGTAGTAGTAGTAGTAGTAGTAGTAGTAGTAGTAGTAGTAGTAGTAGTAGTAGTAGTAGTAGTAGTAGTAGTAGTAGTAGTAGTAGTAGTAGTAGTAGTAGTAGTAGTAGTAGTAGTAGTAGTAGTAGTAGTAGTAGTAGTAGTAGTAGTAGTAGTAGTAGTAGTAGTAGTAGTAGTAGTAGTAGTAGTAGTAGTAGTAGTAGTAGTAGTAGTAGTAGTAGTAGTAGTAGTAGTAGTAGTAGTAGTAGTAGTAGTAGTAGTAGTAGTAGTAGTAGTAGTAGTAGTAGTAGTAGTAGTAATAGTAGTAATTAACAAAATATGATAATTAATATATTTGTTAATATATTTAATACGGATATATAATTATTAAATTATATCATTATCGATTACTAATATTGATTATATATATATATATAATATGTATACACCTACGATTGTATTACAGTGTATATTTAATTGTAATTTAATTGTACCTATAAGTATTCGGTGAACATGTTACATTAATAAAATTATATTTATAATAAATAAAATAATATGCATATCAACGTTATGTTAAAATTGTGTTAATGTTAATGCATAAGGCCAATGTGCGAGCATGAATATGTCTAGCTAGTACACAAGTAAGGGAATATGCATATCGCTATAGTGAGGTAGTACGGTATTTCACGTGTGTATCACGTGACATCACATTCAAACATTAAGCGATCACGTATAACACTACACTTAGTTAACTTAGCATACTACCTCGTGTTACTAGGTTATATAGTACCTACATACATGTACGCATGTGTATATCTATTTAATTCAATATACTTTCTTAGTAAATAAAGGTCACTCGAGATAACGGCAGTAGACAACCTTAGATTAATTCACTAGATATATAGGTATATCTAGAAGACATGTTGTTAACGCAGTGATTTTGCAACAATTAATGAGATATTCTACATAAGCTAAACATTGTTCAGGTGGTGAGACAGCTTAATAGAAAATGATGCATTGGCGCAATATGGTGCAACAATGCATTGAACCATTGTTCTATTGTTCTATATTTATATTATGGTTGTATCATTTGTGAGTAGTATAATAATAAATTTAATATAATATGTATATATATATATATAATTAATTATTTAAAATAGTATATATAAATGTTATTAAATATACTAACAAATTTTATAAAATAAATAAATAATAATTATAATAAACTTACAGAAAAGTGGATAGCCCTAACGAGAACAGATTTTTGATGCGACATAAATATACTATTTATAACTTGTACATCTAGTAACAGAGTAATTACTGCATACTATACAGTGTATAGTGTACAGTGTATACTATATGTAATTTAATAATAATATATTTATAGGGGAGAGTACTCGAATACCGACACCCTATTAATAAATCACCATAACTTTATTATTTCTCAATTAAATATTTTCAAATTTTATTTATATGTATTAAGTAGGTATACCTATATATATATATAAATATATATATATATATATATATATATATATATATATATATATATATATATATATATATATATATATACCTATATATATATATACCTATATATATCGACTTCCTGTTTGCTATTATTCTGTCAAACATCAATTTAATTCCAAATTAATTTAGCCTGCTTAATCCGATATCCAGATAAGTTTTCCATGAATATTTTATAATCATCACATTTATAAACATATAACACACATTGTTTACTTATTAATTATTTTTTTCACGCACTACTTTGTCATTTATTCAACTTTATATCATTCATATTTAAAATATTATTAAAATCATTGGAGCATATCATTTCTATTATATTGTTGTTTACATTTTTCTCTATTCTATTATTTATATTTATAATCTCTATATTCATATTATAATTTCACTATTATTACACGTCTTACACTATTCATATACATTCATATACATACATATACATTATATACATTCATATACATTATAAACATTCATATACATTATATACATTCATATATATTATATACATTCATATACACTATATACATTTTATTTTGTATTAGTTTATATACATTTCATTCTATCTATAATTGCATAATTAATTTGATTTAATTATAATAATTAATTATTACATTAAACTATATACATTATATATTTATGCATTTCCATGTATATTTGTGCTTATATCCAATATAAATAAACAATAAAGTACACATATGGTATAAATATATATATATATATATATATCATTTTATCCTTTTATTATTCTATGTATAATAAATAAGATACATTATATATAATAGCATATAGCATATAACATATACAAATATTTTAAATATTTCGAAAATATATTACTTATAAAAAATGGCAAATAAAAAAAAAATGACAACATTAACTTAAATTTAAAGGATTTTAATGAAATATTATCTAATCAAAAAATTATAATTGACAATCAAGCAATAATAATTTAAAAAAAAAATGATGACAATTACTTAAATTTAAATGATTTAAAAGAAATGTTATCTAATCAAAAAATAATAATAGATAATCAAGCAATAATAATTGAAAATCAAAACACAATAATTAACAAATTAACAAACACAACACATAAGTCAGATTTACAATCTTTCGCAGAAATTACAAAACTAAATATAAACTCAGCAATCCAAACTAATATAACCAATACTATACGAAAGACAATAAATGAAAATAATGTTAACGTTGAAAAAAATAAATCCATAATACTGTATAATGTTAAAATGGAAAATGATGACAATTTCGAAACAAGAACAAGTAATGAATTAAATAAAATACATGATATACTGAAAAATACTGAATGTGATTATAAAATAACTAAATACCATAGAATAGGAAAATATGATGATAAAGCTAATAAAATAAGACCAATAAAAATAACATTTAATACAGAAAACGAAAAACAAGACATTATAAATTCAGCACATAAATTAAAAAATATGCAGTATAGTAAGATTAGTATATCACAAGAATATACAAAAGAACAATTAATAGAAATACAAAAGCTCTCCATAGAAGCTAAAGGTAAAACAATCAATGGACACAAATGTGTGGTAAGATGTTCAATAAATAATACATTCAAAATAATAGAATTACAAAATAAAAATGAATAACTCAAAAGAAAAAAATGAATATATAACAACAAACAATTTTAATAAAATAAACAAAAAATAGACGAACATAATCTAACATTTATACATCTAAATATACGAAGTCTTAATCATAACTTTGAATACTTGACAGATTTTTTAAATTTATTAACAAAAAAACCAGAAATAATTTGCCTTTCAGAAACCTGGCTAAATAACATAAATAATAATAACTTAAATATACCTAATTATAAACAGGTAATAAATAATAGACATTGTCAAGATAAGAGACGAGGAGGGGGAGTATGCATATACGTAACTAACAACCTAACATATAACATAGTAAATGAACTAACATTTAATATAATAGATTATCTAGAAATAGTAACAATAGAAATAATACAAGAAAGTGATAATAAAAATATAACAGTATCATGTATCTATAATAGTCCATTTAACAAAATAGAAGAGTTTAATACAATATTTTATGATAAATTTCATAAATTCATCAACAAAAAACTTATAATAATGGGGGATTTCAATATAGACACGACGAATAATATAAATTCAAAAATAAACCAACTAATGCACCAATTAGGACTAACACCACTTATACATTCAAATACAAGACCAATATACAATACAAATACAAACTTAATAATTGACCAAATCTACACTAATATAGATAGAAATTTCATAGGAAAAAGTGGTATAATACAAGAACAAATAACAGACCATCTTCCAATATATGCAAACTTTAACTTAAATAACAGATTACTGAAAAATAAAACATTAATAACAACAAGAAAAATTAAAAACAATAATATTGTAACATTTATTAAAAATCTATTACAAATAAAATGGGACACTGTATATAATAACAATAATGCAGAAGATGCCTATAATATTTTCTACACTAATATATAAATATAATAAACAAACACTTTCCCATAATCACTTCAAAAGTATCATCACAAATATTCTCTAAAAACTGGATAACAAATAACATAAAAACAAAAATAAATAAAAAACAAAAACTATTTAACTCATATCTACAAAGTAAATCAGAATTAGATTTATACGTTTATAAATCTTATAGAAATAATTTACAAAACATAATAAAACAAGCAAAACAAAAATACATTAACAAACAAATAAACGATAACATAACATCGAAAGAACATTGGAAAACAGTAAATAATATCATTAATATAAATGTAAATAAACACAATATTACATACATTAAAGATAAAAACAATAAAAACACATTTGACTCAAGTAAAATAGCAAATATATTTAATGAATAATTTATTAATAATGCACAAATTATAAATGATCAATTTAAAAATCAAAATATAATAAATCCTGTAGAAATACCAAATATAAATAATTCTATATTCATAGAACCAACCAATAAACAAGAAATAACTTCAATAATAAAAAATAGTAAATTAAAAACCTCATTAGATATAAACCTAATTAACATGAAAATTGTAAAAATATCAATAGATTATATTTCATCACCACTAACACATATTTTTAATTTATGTATTAGTGAAGGTATATTTCCACAAAAAATGAAAAATTCCATAATAAAACCCATATATAAAAATAAAAACCAATACGAACCATGCAACTACAGGCCCATATCAATACTATGTCAAATTTCAAAAATATTTGAAAAAATAATACATCAGTTTTACTTCATTTTTTCAAAAAAACCTAATTATATCTAATACACAATACGGATATACTAAAAAGCATAACACAACACATGCTATTTTAGATTTATATAACCATATATTAATAAACAAAGAACAAAATAAATCAATAAATACTCTATTCCTTGATCTAAGCAAAGCATTTGAAACGCTAGATCACAACATATTAATAGATAAATAATATAAATATGGAATAAGAAGCAATTCGCTACAACTTATCAAAAGCTACCTAAGTAATCGAAAACAAGTTGTTTTGATAAATGATAAAAAATCACAAATAGTATGTAATAATATTGGGGTACCACAAGGATCAATACTTGGTCCTCTCCTATTTATAATATATACAAATGACCTATCATTATTATTCAATAATAACCAACAAGTAAAACTTATAGTATATGCTGATGATACAGCAATAACATTTACAAGTGAAAACAATGAAAAATTAAAATATACCATAGATAATATGATTACAAAAATAGAAAAATGGTACACATTTAATAAACTTAAAATAAATATCAATGAAACTAAAATAGTCAATTTTAACTCGAGAAAATACAGTAACATACATCTAAAAATAAATAACATATCAATACAAAATGAAATAGAATATAAATATCTAGGAATAATAATTGACAAAGATATAAAATTTAAAAATCATATATTTAATCTTAATAATAAATTATCGAAAATACTTTACTCAATAAGCAGACTATCAAAATACATTAAGACAAAACCAATGATTATCATATATAACAGCCTATTCCTGCCACACATAATGTATGGAAATATAATATGGGGTAATATTTATAAAAGTAATCTTACAAATTTAATTCTCACACAAAAAAAAATCATAAGAATAATAAACAAAACCAAATATTTCAGAGAACATACAAATTTGCTATTTGAAAGGAATAATATATTAAAACTCAATAGTTTAATAAAATATAACACGCTAATATACATGCATGACCATCACAATAATAATCTACCACAAAATATTTATAACATACATAAAAAACACGAAAATAAAAATAAAAATAAATTAAGGAAATCCCTATCTACAAAATACCTTATACAAAAAAAAGTCAACTAATAAATAGTATCCTAACCATGGGACCTAAGTTATGGAATGATCTAAATGGAGATATCCAAATTATAAAAAACAAAAATTCATACAAAAAAAAAATTAAAAAAAAAAAAAATTAAAAAAAATAAATTATATAAATAAATTATAAAAAAAAAAAAAAAAATTATATATGTTTATTAATATTATTATTATTATTATTATTATTATTATTATTATTATTATTATTATTATTATTATTATTATTATTATTATTATTATTATTATTATTATTATTATTATTATTATTATTATTATTATTATTATTATTATTATTATTATTATTATTTTTATTTTTATGTTTTTAAATGATAATAAAATATCTTATAAAACATAAGAAGAAAACGAAATGAAAAAAAGTAAAGTAATTCAACAAAAAAAAAACGTTCCGGTGATGGTGGGCAGTTCTGGTGATAGTGATGCAGGCGACAGCATATCAAAGATAATTATCTTCATCTGAAGCCTTTTAGAGGAAAAAATAATATAATGAATTTAATAATTCACATGATATATATACAACTTTCTTCTAATAAATATTATTATTATTATTATTATTATTATTATATATATATATATATATATATATATATATATATATATATATATATATATATATATATATATATATATATATATATATATATATATACTATATATATATACATATACTAGCTATTTTCAAATTTAATGTAGTTTATTTAACTCTGAGATAACAGGGGTTTCGATATTACCTGTAATTAGGGTCTCAGTATTATGAAAATATATGTTGCTTAGGTAAAAGTTAATAAATTTGTAACAAATTATGAATAATACAAAATATTTTCGGTACATTGGAAAATATAATTAGATCTATAAGATTTATTTTAAATATTTTAAATATCTACATTTTCAAATGATTGATAATCGATATTGTACTTCAAAAATTTCATACATTTAGTTGTTTGAATTGTAACGAAAAAATAAGTTTTTTGTTTATAATTAAAAAAATATAAATATTAAAAAAAAAATTATACTTATATGAACTAGAATTATATTGATTAACATACATTAATTTCATTAATTATTTTTTGTTTAGAATTATATTATAGAGGATCATTTGGATATTGATATTACGTGCATGTCGATATTAGATCACTCTCCCATATATTATATATATATATATATATATATATATATAATATATATAATATATATATATAATATATATATATTAATAAAGTTATAAATGATTATTTCGATTTGCTGATCTAAAAACTTCTGTAAAATTATCAATTTGAATATATTGTTTACAATAGTAGTATATTATTCGCAAATTCCTATTGAAACAGTGCGCATATATGGGCATAAGATATATCGTCTTCATATAGGTTAATATATTAGACAACGTTTATATGTACAGTAAAATCATGTAGAGCGTTTAACCCAATTCGAATAATGCAGTATTATTTATATGGTAGTGAAACTCACTCAACAACTTTCTGTATAAACTCCCAATTTATTCATAATAATTAACTATACATAATAATAATCATAATAATATCAGATTTAGTTGATGACCGAGATCAAAAACCCATAGATGGTATAGAAGTTATATTCAACTTGTAAGGTCAATATTCGATATATCGAGATACTTAAATAGCATTTAAAACCAACATATCCTATTGCTTTGTTATATATTAGAATGAACACTTAGATTTAATAATATAAATAATAATTTAAAACATATTATTTTATATTTTAAAAGTGTATAGTTTGATACGAATTTACATTATAAACAACACATTTTACTGAAAATTGACCCTATTTATGTGGCGCTTTGGTATTTGTATACAAAATCGAATAACATATGTTATATAATCGAACAACATATGTTGCGTGTGTTTTATATCTTTCCTTTTAAACAATTTGTGTAGATTTATCTCATTTAATTTGTAATTTGTATGAATTTATTGTCTTTTACTATTTATATGAATTGAATATTCTGCATTGAATTCCATGTTATGTATTCCCTGCCATCTATTCAAATGTAATGGATACAATTATAAGTACATTGTCTGTTATATATCATACTTTGTATCTAGTGCTGGTGATACAAAGAATCATAACAATACTTATTTAATATGTTCACTTAAATTCCTAATTACAATAGATACCATTTCAACAAGTGATTTATCTTTAGATTCATCATATAATATTAATTTATATGATAAAGGGCTAGCCAGCTGGTGATCATCAGAGGGGACTTGCCCCCACAGCCCCGTGATCATGGGCCTAGTAGTAGTATTAGTAGTAGTAGTAGTATAAGTAGTATTACTAGTAGTAGTATTAGTAGTAGTAGTATTAGTATAGTAGTAGTATTCGTAGTAATAGCTAGTAGTAGTAGTACTAACAGTATTTTTACAATATTTTATTATATCGTAAATAATTATATTTTACCGTATTTTATTATTATTGATGAATTTTTAATAATTTATTGGAATTATACATTGGTTAAATTGTAAACAAAACAAATATTTACAATTTAAAAGTTTTAAAAACATTATATGGTATTCAATTATTAAACAAAATAAATAAACAAACAAACTACACGTATTACTATTATATCGTGATATTCTATTAATAGAATACCTTATATCATTATTAGCATGATGATACTGGCTATGCACTTTACACAAATGAATGTGGCAGCAGATAAAGGGAGCGAGAATATGGAGGATGAGGAGTAGGAGGAGGAAGCAGGCAATATCACTTAGTATACACTATATATGATGATGATGATGATGATGATATTAAGTTTATAAGCACTAAAATAGGGTCATTTAGTCACCGCTAAGCTCGTGCGGGAAGAAAATAATAATAAAATAAAGTAATACGATAATATTTAATAATAATATATATTCAATATACCACGGACAACAATACTAAATAATATAAAGGACTATATACACACGAATATATACAATGTAAAAGTATTAAAAACGTTAATGATGTAACATATGTGTTACACATATATAACATAACTATAGATAGCATTGCATGTATTATAAGTGTATTATCAATTTTATATACCATATGTATTATCGATTTCACATGTAATAATCTATTGCGAATGATTTCTCATCGATTAATCATAGTAATTCATAATATATATATAGGAATATATATATATATATATATATATATATATATAAATATGTATATATATACATATATATACATTATATATAAGATAATATAATATATTGTATTTAGTCGAATTTAATAGTATGTAATAGTACCATCAAATGCCGGGATTTGGTACTCTGTAGTAAGGTAATAAGAAGGCACTACTAATAAGGTAATAATAAAGATGAAATACGTGGTGTGGTAGAAGGCAGTTATACATAAAAGTGATGTAATTTAGTGTGCATGAATTAACGTTGACAATAATTAATTACACGCTATAGCATATATGCTAATATATATATATTGGATTGGATTGGGTAGTTTATTTTAACACCAATATGGTAAAATAATTACCCTCACTGGTATGGAAACGAAACAAATAAACAAACAAAAATAAATAAACAAAACAGTCAAATACAAACTGAATATACAAATAAAATAGAAAAGTAATAAATAAAATAGGATCACGATCAAGAATAATATATAGGTAAATTAGATAGTTTTTTTTAAACAATTCGCAAAAGTACGCGGTAACTTCAATTTATATGGCTCAATATATTCCATCTGGCTGGTGCAATTCTAGAGAAAGAGCGAGACAGCATTGCATTAAAACCATTTGGCATCTCGAGTAAAGTTGCATCAGAAGAACGCATATTCTGGAGAATCTGACGACTCACAAGCAAACCTATATACTATATATATATATATATATATATATATATATATATATATAGTAGTAAAGTAGTGATGACATTATTATTAAGCCTAACCTGATGAACTATAGTTCTACATTATCACCGTCTCTCTGGTAGCCTATCCACCGGATATACCTGTCAACTAGCCTCCATATTTCGGACACCAGGGTCTGAGTGTGAAAGGGGCGTGGCCAGTTTTAGAATATAATAATGCTTATGTTATGAATTAATATATATATATATATATATATATATATATATATATATGTATATATGTATAAATTAAACAGAGTTATTAATATTAATTGATTTATTATAGACAAAATGTAAACATATTTAAATATTACTAAATTAAAATGTGTGTATATTATACTATAATGCTGTAACTATATATATATATATATATATATATATATATATATATATATATGGGTTTCATATTTATTATGTAGTGACATTATGTATTTAATTTTTTATTTCTCGTTTTTCCGGTCTTTCTAATAATGTCTTGTTCCCGAACATCATTCCGTGTAACGCTTCAGTGTGCAGCTCTCCGGTGTAGTAATCCTTGATTGTTGTTATGATCGTCATACTAATATTGATTTTAGTGATTTTCTTAGATTATTTTACGTGTTATTGTTAACTTGTCTATTGATATTAGATTTATAGTTAGATATACATATGTATAAGCGTAATGAGTATCCCCGATGTATACATACATATTTAGTAAGTGATGTATTCAAGTTATAAATGTATATTGCTATTAATTTATACATGTTAATATACTTATGATTTCATATTTAATATTATCTTAACCTTATAACAAATATTTCAAATAAGGTTAAGATAATATTTGTTGGTGACGATATAGATGTATATATGTGTATATATATATATATATATATATATATATATATATATATATATATGGGATACAACTATAGTACGAGATCTACTAATACACGGACTACTATAACTTTACAAGCCGCACTCTCTCCTCGCTATGTGCTACTTCAAGGTCTTCCTGTCTTCTTGCCGCTCTTCCCCGTATTACCACAAGTGTGAAGAACACACAGGTTAACGTTATTCCTACAAACAAAAGCACACACACGCACACATTATTTCCACCTGTTTTTCCCTGGGAGTATATATTATTAATATACTAGCATATACTAATGATTATATTATGAATGCATATATAGATGTATATATATATATATATATATATATATATATATATATATATATATATCCATTCATAATATATAAGTATTATATACTAACATATATTTATATAAATCATAATTTTATAAATATTTATATATTGAAATATATTAGAAATATACATATATGAATATTCATATTTTGTCTATAAACTGATTTAATATTTATTATTTAGTAACATTACTGTTAATTTTATGTAAATTTAATGTAAAAACTTGAATATATTATCGAATTCCTTCATTAATCTAATCGCCTTCAGTTTAAGAAATCGTTGTTTGATGTCCTCCTCTCACGTATCGCTCGTGTCCTTATCGAATAGATTTACATCGCTGTAGTACATATCGATATATAGAAGATCTTCTAGTTTATGTATCATATCCGAATATTTAACTGCACCAATCGTTGCTTCATGATGTAATTTATAATACCACCAACCCATCATATTATTGTTCATGTTGTTAAGTTGTTAAGATGTTGTTATGTCAATGAATAAGCTGGTTTAAGTATTGTTCATGTTTATTATAAGAACACGGGCAATGAGTGTTGCGAGGCTTAGGGGCGACTTAAAAGTAATCAAGTGCAACGCATCGAGTGGCGAGGTAATCGCGTGGGCCAATCAGGAACACGGTTTCCTGGGTGCACGCAGTACGCGACACACGTAATGCGTGCGTCGAACTATATATCGCTAGACAGTAAACATATTATATAATAGTTGTCCGATATATAGTTCGATATTATATGGGATGTTCCATCATACGTTATGGAATGGTCCATTATAAATATAACATATATAGATAAAATAAGGGTCGTCATATCAAACGATAACACATGTTATTAAATATTCCTGGTGTCAAATTATTCCTGATCTCGCTTATCAATAGTCTACAGTGTTTACTATGCGGAAAAATTGGGAAGATAGCTTCCTAAGTTTACAAATATGTGTGTAAATATATACATATATATATTTCTTATTGTCTATGTTATATATATCCATTGTATAATAATCATAAACACATAGATAACATTAGAATTCTTATTTTTTCGTCACATTTTAAAGAGTATACACTTTAAAATGTGACGAAAAAAGAATAATTCTAATGTTGTCTATGTGTTTATGATTATTATACTATAGTCATAAGTAGTATTAATTTTATAATAATATATATATGTATATATTTAAAACATTTTATTTGTATCTAAAATAAGTTTTAAAATACAACATACAAATATATTTTTTTCAATGGCAATATACATATGTATATAAGTATATACTAAATTACCATAGTTTGAAGTTATAAGTATATAATTGCAGTGGTTCAAAACCTTTTTTCATCATGACTCTTTTTTTGATAAATTTTAATTTAAAAATATACCATGACCCAATGACACATGTTATTTTTTTATTTTGTATTATTAAACTTTAGTAAACGTAAGTCCTAAATTATAGATTTGTATTAAACTGTATTTAAAAAGCGATCATTTTTTAACCCAAGAAAAAAACCCAAAGACCCAATTTTGGTTCATGACTCATGAGTCATGAATCATGACCCATAGATTGGGAACCACTGCTCTACAGTGTGGTTAATTAGTTCACAAGGATAATACAAAATTATATATTTTATCCAAAATTCCTAAAATTTTTCATATTAAATTTTAGGTTGGAATTCCTGTAAATCTTACTTTTATTGTGAGTTAAAATCCACATAGTATACGATACCTTGACGTGGTTATGTGGCTTCTAAATAGATCCAAATTCGTATAAAACATAAATTCGAGATTCTATCAAATAAATATTAATAACTATTAAAATCTATTTATAACTAATTTAAATATATGAAAAAATAAACTATAGATCAACGACAGGCATCTAGTATATACATATTCACACACATATATATATATACACATATATGTATATGTATATATATATATTTATTTTTTATTTTAAAATATTTTATTGACTACAAAATCACGTGGTGGTTATGGGCGTCATGAGAAGGAAACAAAAATAAAATAAATAAAGTACAATAAAAATAAAGGAAAAGGGAGGGTAGGTTATAATGTTAATAGGTGCGTGGAGAGTTTACATTTAAATAGTGACAAGGATTTCAAACACCTAATGTCATATGGTAGAGAATTCCAGTATTTTGGAGCTACCACAGAGAAAGCAGATTCAGAGTGAGCAGAGATAGTCGAGCGTTGCACAATTTATTATATATATATATATATATATATATTTAATATATGTACTAATTAATAATATAATTATGTAAGAAATATTTTATGTATATAAAATGTAATATCATACCAGGTAATTTCATAAGTACACTATGTTGTAAATATTATTAATATAAACGGATTTGTATTGTATTGTCCGGGGCCTCTCACAGTTATTTATAACATGTACATTGTACATTGTAAAATTTATGACTTCTTGAGGGGTCCATTTGTATCCGATATTTGTATAGTATTCAATATATATAAGATATTTCAATAAATAAATATTATTATATATATATATATATATATATATCTATTTAATATATGTACTAATTAATAATATAATTATTTAAGAAATATTATATTTATATAAAATGTAATATCATACCAGGTAATTTCATAAGTACACTATTTATGTTGTAAATATTATCAATATCAACGGACAATAAGAATATTCATATGTATGGCATGTGTAAATCATCATTCTTATTGTCATGTATTATTTATTATTAAATTATTGTTTCATATTTGTTATGTATAAACACTCAATAAACTATATATATATAATTTATAAATAATATATGTATAATCAAATATAATAATATATATTTATATATTTTTCTAAACATAATGCAAATCAAAAATTACTACTGTCTTTGTTGATCTAAAAAAAATTTGGCGTAGTAGATCATTATATTTTGCTAAAGAAATGGGAATACTCTTGATTTAGGGGTCAGGTAAATGATTTTTTTAAAGTTATTTACTAGATAGAAAAATAATAACAACAATTAATAATACTTTATCATCCGAACTATGCATAATATATAGTTTTCCTCGAGAATCTTTTATTTTGTATATGAAATATGTAATATTTTCGACCATAATGATAAAATCAATTTAAATGTATATGCCGATGACACATAACTATTTATATATGCTAATTCTGCTTAAAATTCTATATATGATACTTAAGGTTATTTAATATCTGATTACATTTCACTTTTATTTGAGTTGAACTTGTTGGTGACACAAATTAATTAACCTTATAGATCATTTCGCAAAATCTCCTATATATAAACCAATGTTTATAAATTGTGTATTCGGTGAATTTAAAAATAGTATAATTTCTAATATGTCTACATTTGTTTATTCTTTTAATTTGGCATTAATTCGTTCGCTTGATATTTTTTCATTCCATTACTATTATTAACCGCACTTATTCTAAGTCTCCCTTGTTTAATATTGGGATTGTTAACCTTAGGAAACTATTTCCTAAATATACATTGTCTAAACTTGACCCTGATCTTAATGCATTTAAAGTGTGTCGATTGTTTAACAAGAATGCACTTCTCTCTGCCAAATAGGCACACTTCACTGATATGCTCTAGTTATTTCATATATTCTAAATAAGCTTACAAGTTATCATTTGCATTAGTAGGTAACATCAAGGACAATCATCTTCCTGACCAGTCTGGTTCAGTTATTTGTACTTCGTTTGCAAATTTCTTCCAACAACAAAATGTCTAGTATTATCAATGTCCTTCCAAACATCAACTCGGCAAACTCAATCTCAATTTAACATCCAATCAGAATAATTGGTCATGTTTCACGCTTCCTACACATGACTTTGTTTTAGTGAAATATTGTCATGCAATTATAAGTATCATACACTTTAAACATCATACAAATTATAAACATGATTTATACTCATAAATATGGCGAATTTAAGTATATTTTTTTCATGAAATGATAGATAAATAATTATATATCTTTTTCAATATAATATTTTTTTTAAATACAATTTTGAACGTAGTGCTTCCCCTTAAGGTATGGATAGTAGTCTAGGTGAGAGGTTATAGTGAATCAAAGGGTTCAAAAATACGGGTTACTCAAAAAACTAATTCAGTTATATATTTATCATAATAGCTATCTAGAATATTATTATTTAGCACATATTTTTAAATGGTATATATGCTATATTTAGTATATATTTTAACAATATTTACCATTATATTTAAGCGTTAATGTATTATTTAAAATGTTAAAATATATTGTTATATTATTACATAAATATATTATAAGAAGTATATATTATATGACACACTATTAATATCATATTGAGATATTCTACATACTCTTTAATATATTATATCATTGTTTATTATATTAACCTATTATTTCATATACTAATATATACTTCAATGGCATAGTTAATATATATATATATATATATATATATATATATATATATGTATATTAAAATAATTTAATAACTAAATATAATAATAATAATAATTGTAATACGTTATAACGTATACTATGTCAATATTTATTAGTTACACTTTCACAACATATTTATTATTTTAAATCCTTATTCGATAATATGAACTTTTTCGTTATTTCCATTCGTTAAATTTGTAGCCGATTCATTTGATTTTACACTAAATTCAAATTTTAAATGTATTAAAAAAATAATACTAATATTATTCTATAATATATTATATATTTTATTAAATAATTAAATAAATTAAAATTAATTAATTAAATAAATAAATAAATAAATATTATTATCATTATATTAGTATTTATAAATTATAATAATGATATATATATATATATATATATATATATTAATAATGTATATACATTAGTAATACTTTGTACAAGTATTTATTATAAATATAGTTTAGTATATACTTATATATAATTACAATTGTATAACTTGAATTTAGATTATTGATTAATAATATATAATATATATTATATTTATTTTATAATTTTCGAATACGTTATATAATTGTTATTATTAAATTTCAAGTCGATTCAACCATTTGAGGGATTTATATTTATATTTCTATATAAAAGAGTGATAATTTTGTATTACATTGCAATTCATGTGGAGATATCTATAGATAACTAGTGACAAATAAAAGTATTAAAATACTTATAATTAAAATACTTAAAATACTTTATACTTTTGAAATATCATTGAAAAGTAACGTTTTCAGTTATTGATATGTCCATATTACTAAATTATGTTTACATTTGTGTTACCATGTTAATTGCAATTTAAAATATAGTTTCATATTACATTATTTAATTATAATTATACTTAATTATTATTTACATTATTTATTGATATTACATATATCATATATACTTTCTATTTTAATCATAATTTTTTAATTTTATAGAAATATTTACAATAATATTTAAAAAAAAATTTAATTAATAAATTATAACCGCTTATATATTAGAAAAATTAAAGTATGTATTATAATTCTGTATTCACAATAGTTTATACAATATTTGTTATTATTAAATATGTGTACATTGTAATTTAACAATAAAACTAATATAATTGACATAACTAAGAGAAATATGGATAATGTGGAACTTTTAGATAATGTTGTATAACTTTATAAATATTAGTTCTAATTCGATAATTTGTTTCAATATAGATACATCTTATGATATATAAGAGGACCTATGAATCATTTTTTCATATTATCGTATCTAATTGAAATTAATTTTAAATAACACATGTAATTGTGATACATTGAAGCTTATTAGTTTAATTTTATAAATTACTATAGTAATTGATTCTTAAGTATACCATTACATTTACTTATCATATAAGTAATATGGAAAAAGTAATTTCATCTGTAAATCAATGTATGTCATAAACATATATCAATAACATACCTAGATAAAATAGCTATAGTAGTAAAATATAACTAATTTATATTATCTGATTCCTATATATATATATATAAATATATACATAGTATGTGTGTACATATTGATACTACTGGAGTGATACCACTTGGCTTATATATTACAATCAATATTCCGTTTAAATATAAATAATTTATAAATAAATAATATATAAATAATATTATAATACAACTATGGAGATTCATTATATATATTAAATAATATAATATATATATATATGTAAAAAATAATGTATATATATATATATATATATATATATTGTTCTTTATAATTGTGTTAATAGATAATTAAATATACTACATTAATTTAAAAGTTAAAACCACGATTATAATAGGTATGGAAATATATTTGTATGGTTAGTATATAGTATATGTTGATTATATCAACGTTTTCATATAATATCACGCAATTATTCAATAAATAAAAATATTTATTTCAGATCATATATAATTTATCTTTAAATCATTGTGAAGTGGCCACATTTCCCGCTAAAAGGTGGCCACGTTACCCGCTTTTATGTATCACGCTATATAATAATGAATACTACACACTAAAATAAAAGGCTTTAATTTTCAATTTATCAAAATTAGTGAATTAATATATGTTTTACTAAACTTGTATTTCAATTATTTCAAAAGTAAATCGATTTTTTTTATTTTGTACATATTTTTTTTATTAATAGATTTACAAATTATTTTTACTTATTTTAACAATACTTACCATGCGCTTTTGATTGGATTTATGGATTATGAGATACTCAAAGTGGCCATATTACCCTCCTGGCCACATTACCCATTTTTACCCTATATTTATATAAACTATAGGTATTATAGATTTATTGTAAAATTACAATTCGCAATACACAAAAGTAAACGTTTTTATTAGTTACTTTGTATTACTTGATATACTAACCTATTAATATTTGTAGATATTAATATTATTGATTATAAATTAAAATAATAAAAAGGGTTTATTCTTTTATATAATAATGTAAATAATAATATATATTTTAGTAGCGTATCACTAACATGGGTATAATCAGTGTATTATCTTTGTTACTAGGAATATTATTGTATGTGTTACTACTATAGTGTTATAACATTAAATAAATAATGTGAAATATATATATATATATATATATATGTTAACACATTTTCAATCAAATTTAATTATTATATATGATTGTTAATATTAATTATGGTTTATATATTGTTTAAATGTTTGGTTTGTTTATTAAGTTATTGTAAATATATGCTAATTTAATAATTACTAATATTCCGTTATTAAATAAGTCAAGTTATCTATCACATTTCAGATTAATTATAAAATTAATAATTAAATAATTATTTATTAGTGAATTTATAGAAGCACTATATTATAAAATATTATATTATAAACTATAATATATCAGAATATTATAATTATAATAGCTTAATAGATTACTGAAATTATTTAATAATTATTATTCATATAAATTATAATTTATTCATAAATAGTACAATATTAATGTATACAAATATATAATATATGTATATATATATATAAATATATACTTTTATATTAAATATACAATGAACATATATTTTATGAGACTAACCTATTTAAATGAATACTATTATTAATTGTAGAATATCTGTAAATAAATAAATATAGAACATTATTATTAATATTCTAAATTAAAATATATTAATATTATATATATATAATATTAATAATACAATATTTAAATATATATATAATACAATAAATTAATATATTTGTATTTATATCGATATAATTATACATAATATTATTGTATATATATAAAAGGGAATTTTATATTAGATATTATTCAGCACATTTAAAAAATGTAAACTACCCGTGTGGTTCAGTTGGCTAATTAGTATGACGCCTAAGGCTAAACAAATAACAATCCTATTATATTTATCGTATTCAAAATTATTAAACCATTCTATATAATAAATACAATATATATACGTATATATATAAATTAAAATAAAAGTATAAAATATAACTTAATATTAATATTAATATAATAAAATATTATATATATTAAGTTAATTTGTTATCCTAAATTTCTTCAAATAATTCTTGATAATATTATTATTATTTAATCTTATTTATTGAATGATTTATAATGTGTTCTAATTTTTAATATAATTAACATTATTTATATTATTTATTTATATTGATCTACTTTATAATTATATTAGTATATGCTAATATAAATTATTAAATTATATTTAAAAAGTGGTATCCAATAAAAATATTCTTTATTAAAATCCAATATCCAATATATATATATATTGATATATATATATATATATATATATATATATCTATAGAGCCATTACATATTCATGTAGTCTTTATATTTATGATAGTGTTTATTCTTTATAAACTTATATCTTATTGGATATAAATACATTTAATTATATAATACAATATAATAATATGTAATTAGAAAACTACTTCGTTAAAATACGAAATTTAAGTTGCAGTGGAATATTCAATAATGGTGCATTTAGATAAAAAACATAATATTATTCTTTCCATGTAAATTTATCATAATCCAAGAAATTTAAAATTATAAATTTTAATATTTAAATATTAAAATATTATATGTATCTAATATCAATATAGACATTTTTGTTGGTTTAAATATTATTAGTATACAAAATTATGAGTTATATATATATATTGAATATGTACTTCATTATAAAACTTATGAAATGTATCCCTCCAGGTTAAATTTCTAAATTCTCTCGACATTCACTTTGTTGATCAATTTTTTAATTTTTGGAATACAAATAATTGTGATTAAAACTAAATAAGTCATTGTAACTAATACAAATCATATAACTCCTTAATAACGGACATTCAATGATAATAGATACATATTACCCTTCAATACTATCATTAACATTTCGTGTAGATACATTTAGATAATACATTTATTTGATGTATTAATATCACCTATTTATTAATATCTAGATTTAGGTGTATTGTAGGATCTAGATGTATTGATCAATATGTATTTGTTTATTATATGAAATAAGTAAATATTCACATACATTTTGTTATTAAATTATTGAATAAAAATGCTCTCCCTCATAAAAAATTAGCTTTATAATATAATATTTATTAATAACTATTTACAAACTTTATATATATATATATATATATAATGTATTTAATATAGTTTAACCTTTGATTTCTAATATAGTTTTCAATATACAAAATACCAAATAATAGTATGATAACTATTAAAATAATACCTGTTTAATTGTGAATTCACATATAATTATATACCCTTTAATAAATAAATATATATATATATATATATAAATAAATGATACGTAAATTGTAATACTAACTCCATACATTAATGCCATCTTCAGTTTCTGTATTATTCACTTTATTATAATATCATATATTTGATAATTGTATGTGTATATAGGATATTTGGTATACATATACATATAGGTTACTATATAAAAGTGCCTACTATTAAAAGTGTTGTAAATAGGTATGCATTTAAATTTAACAAATCTAGTCGTTAAGATAGTATGTTGTATGTGTTAATTTTAAAAGTTTAACAATAATTCTCCTATATATAGTATGGATGTATCAGATAAGTAAACTTGAGAACCGGGATATGCATCATCTCGAGGTAAAGGCTATCGTATAAGTGTACTATCGAGGACTCAAATAGATTAGTTTGTTTGTTGAAATAAGTGAGATATGAAATAAGGAATAGCGAAATTATATCAGTTGTATCATAATGTTAATATTAATCGTAGCTTCACTGTATAGATAAATGAATTCATTATAATCACAGCTGAATTACTTTGTTAATTAACGTTTGAGCATATAATGTATCATGTGACAATATAACATCAATAACTATACATAAATATATAAGACACATATTTCCTTTATTTTATTAGATAAATATTAATTTATAAATTGTATCTGCAAAATAAATAATATGAATATGGAAAAAGTAGAATTTAATTGATTATTTAGAGGATTCAATAAATTATATTATTTATAAATTATAATAAAATTATTTATATTATATAATACTTATAGTATTTAAGATATATTGTATATGCCTATTTATGATAACATTTATCGCTTACAAATATATATTACGTAATGTAAATTAAACATTATAAAATAAATAATACGTAATAATAATTAAATTTACGTTGTTTTTAAGCGTAATATCCGGTTTTGTAAAAACACTGATATTTGAAACAGAAATTGAAACATTCTAAAAGCCCATATTTTAGTGTAATTTTAAAAATCCGAGTATACCCGGATATCGATTACCGATATATTGTTGTTGTTATTTTATTTTGGTGGAGTCCTTTAATCCAATACAGGAACTTAGATGAAGTTTTCACTTATAACCATATGACTTCAATGTCCCTATAGGGACATTAAAGTAATATGGTTATAACCTTCGCATACGAAACCGCTCTCATATTAAGGCATCCATGTTTTAACGAAATATGATCATTTATTTATACACAATTACATAAGATCACTTCTAAATATTATTGAAAGACCTTTTAATTGTCCGGACGAGGATTGAACCTACGTCCTACTAATTGTGTGCCTGACGCCTTAGCCAACTGAGCCACATATGCAGTTTTTAAATATATATATATATATATGCTGGTTTATATAATGTGTGTATATTAGATTAATAATAACCTACAGGTAGGCAATCTTGTCTCGTATAATGGTGTACTTTAGAGGAAGTATTCGTAACTTTAAATTTACTCGCATCATTATATAGGAAACATCGGACATTATTTACATCGAAATCGAAGCCCACACAAAAGTCTTTAGAATCGCGTACTTTGAAATATAAACACTCCCGTTTACATAGCTCTACCGTAATACCATCGTGGTATTGCATTCCTCCATTAGCTTTAGTATTACTTTTCTTTACGAAGGTGTCATTACAATGTTTACCGCTAGCCTCAGTTGTAGATTGTAAATTAACGATTGTAGTAGGGCAAGGGGATCTACTATAATGTTTAACTTCTTCATCAGTACTATAACTTGTACTATTATCATCCATTACTAGAAAGCAATACTTACTGGATTTCGCGAAGTTTATTCCTTCACAACTATAAAAACTATTACAGTGAAGTTGACATTGTTGATAGGTCTTTAATTGTGCGTATAGTACTCCATTGTAAGTCATGTTACTGGTATGTTTAGTGTAACTGTAGCATTTCCCAGATTCACTAGCAGTAAGATAATAGGTTTTTTTTTTATACACATTATTTGCACTATTTTGTTCAATTACTTGAGTACATATTTCAAAATTGAATGGAGTATAATCAACAACATCCATTGGACACTTAGGTAGAGAATAATTCATAGAGATGCACGTTTTGTATTCTAAATGTTCATAATGAAAGGGAAATGAACACATTTTTAGGAATTGTTCACTAATTCCATACCATTTACGTATACCATCATTATGTCTGGTAACCTCGTCCTGTGTTTGATTGTTATTTGAATATGTCCCCTGAATACAAATAATACAGACCATGATGAAAATAAGGTAGGACATGTTACAGAATATACTTAAAAGTAACGTGATATAATTATATTAATCCGGATTAATCCTGATATCACCTTTAAGTAACCTGTTGAATATATATATATATATATATATATATATATATATATATATATTTAATTATGTGTTAATTTCATAACTAATATAAGGGGATTAATTTAAAACTGTATATTAAATCAAATATGAAATGCACACATACATTAATAATGTTATTAATAATGTTATTAAGATGTTATTGAGATAACATAAATATTAAGATTATAAATAAATCTATTATATATATATCTACTAGGTGGCCGGGGCCCGGCTTCGCCCGTGATCGATCGTAACGTTCACTTTGTGATATACTTGTGAATTTGTATTACTATGTTTATATAGGTTCAATCGGGAAGTAATACATACAAAAAAAATCTACAAACATCAAAACTTAATCCAACCCAACCACAACTGTGAAAATAACAATATCAATATCGAATCAACCTAACCAAAACCGTGAAAAGCTACTTTTATAGGCAAACTATGGAAGTAATGCAGCTAAAAAAACCTACCAAAATTAAAATTTAACCCAACCTAACCTCAATAGTGAAAATATACTTTATAGGCTAACTCGGGAAGTAATGCAGCTAAAAAAAACCTACACAAATTAAAACTTAACCCAACCTAACCACGACTGTGAAAATAACAATATAAATAAATATGTTTTTATAGGCTCACTCGGGAAGTAATGCATCTAAAAAAACCTACCAAAATTAAAAATTAACCCAACCTAACCACAACTGTGAAAATAAATAATACTCCAAATATCAATGACCACACAAATACATATATCAATATACTTTTTATAGGCTCACTCGGGAAGTAATGCAGCTAAAAAAACCTACCAAAATTAAAACTTAACCCACCTTAACCACACAGTGAAAATATACTTTAATAGGTTCACTCGGGAAGTAATGCAGCTAAAAATATTATATTTCAAATATATTTAAATATATTTAAATATATTTCTCTAAACATACTTTAATGTAGATAATTCGCAGTGGGCTCGTAAGCCGAGGCCGCTGACCGAGCCGTCCCCACCTCGACGTTAACGGATAGGAAAATAATTTTTTTAAATTGAGGTGTGATTTTTTTTCAAAATTTTTCAAAATCTCTTTCCCATAAAAGTCTTTTTCCGTCAAAAATCTCAATAAAGTGTATACTTAAATTCAAATAATGCTCGATTTGAAATTTTTTTTTGCCAATGTATATATATGAGGTTAGCTACCCGAAATATATTTAGGAATACATAGTATGCGCACACTCATTTTCATCTACGGGCAATATTTCTGGTAGTATTTTGGGTTTGTATCGTTAAAATTTAATATTTAATATTTTGTATAAATTCAAATAATTAAAATTCGCGAACGCGAGATCCGTTTTCCGTAAGGAAAACGTCAGGTAATAAAGTGGGGCAGCGGGGGTAACACGAATGATTTACTTTTTTGAATATGTATTCGCGTGATACCAATAATCGTTAAATAGTGTCATTTTTAAATTGATTTACGTAATCGAAAAATTTAAATTCGACGCAAATTTTTAATAACAAACTTAATCGTGAATAATTTTGATGGTAAATAATTTCATAAAAATGAGTTTCTTTAATTTAGAATACATTACGTAGATTTACGAAATGGTATTTCCGGTTTGAATATCTGAATACAAATTTTTAAATCGGAATTTTCGTACCCGTATTATTGAGAATAAGTTCACGAATGGGTAAAATCGAATTAATATTGTTATATTATGTTGTAATAGTATATACATAATAGTATAATTAATCATTAGAATAAGCATAATTTTCCAATATATTAATATAAGGGTAGCGTATATTAATGTACGTAATAAATAGTTGTATGTATATTATACATGGTATATATGTAGGTTTTAATATTGGTAAGCTTTATTTCACGTGTAAACCTATGAAAGTATAGTGATATGTGTGTGTGGTCATTGATATTTGGAATATTAGTTATTTTCACAGTTTTGGTTAGGTTGGGTTAATTTTTAATTTGTGTAGGTTTTTTTAAGCTACATTACTTCCCGAGTGAGCCATAAAATCATATTTATTTATATTGTTATTTTCACAGTTGTGGTTATGTTGGGTTAAGTTTTAATTTTTGTAGGTTTTTTTAGCTGCATTACTTCACGAGTGAACTTATAAAATCATATTTATTTATATTGTTATTTTTACAGTTGTGGTTAGGTTGGGTTAAGTTTTAATATGTGTAGGTTTTTGTTAGCTGCATTACTTCCCGAGTGAGCCTATACAAGTATATTTTCACAGTTGTGGTTAGGTTGGGTTAAGTTTTAATTTGTGTAGGTTTTTTTTAGCTGCATTACTTCACGAGTGATCCATATAAAAGAATATTTATTTATATTGTTATTTTCACAGTTGTGGTTAGGTTGGGTTACGTTTTAATTTTTGGAGGTTTTTTTTAGTTACCATATTTCCAGAGTGAGCCTATAAAAGTATATTTTCACAGTTGTGGCTAGGTTGGGTTAAGTTTTAATTTGTGTAGGTTTTTTTTAGTTGAATTACTTCCCAATTGAACCTATATAAACATATTAATACAAATTCCCAAGTATATCACAAAGTGAACATTACGATCGAACACGGGCGAAGCCGGGCCCCGGCCACCTAGTATATATATATATATATATATATATATAGATATATATATACGTATGTGTATATTTGTATCTACAATGATGTTGAATTATAATGATTAGAATCTATATACTTCTATTCAACCTGATCCATTATTGCATTTTATTAATATGTTAATGTCATTAATTAGTATTTAAAAAGTATTTAATTCAATATTAATAATATTATATTCATTAAGATTATGTTTATATACCACTATCAATGGACGCATATTACAAGGATAATAATGTGATGATTATGTTCGAACTTATATACAGAGACATATTTATTTTGTACTTCTAACCTAATTATTTAAATGTTAAAGTTATTATCATATTATTTTATATATTTTATTATTTTTCTCTATTATATGTATTCATATCTTACTTTATATGGGGAATTATATTTATCCTGATTATATTGTACTAATAAAAATGGGCATTTGTAAATTATGTATCATTATATGCCGATTATAATTTTATGATATCACATGACAGGGGAAATTAACCGAATACGGACAGTGCCCGAATACGGAGATTCTCGGTATCTCAGAAACCATAAATCATACACAAAATATTTAATGAATACCATATTCATAATTATATAATTAGTTTAGTATTTTTTATTTTTTAATTATTCAAAATATTGCTGATATATCCAATACACTGATTTTTTATTACGTTTTTAAATTTATAAAATAAATGTCAACTTATAACCTTCTCAAGAATATAGAAATATATCTATATAAAATATAACACTATAAGACATAATAACAAAATAAGACATTCTAAAATTATATATATATAATTTCTATATTTGTAATCAACTATTCTTTAAGTTATAAGCATATATCTAGAAGTCATACAATTCCCTATTACGGACAATTATATATATATATATATATATATATATATATTTCATAATACGGACACCCTATAACTAATCAGCGCGCAGCGTATGAACTATTCTGATTTTTATAAAAATCGCATGCTTTATAATATTAATACCACCAATAAAGCTAAATTTAAAAAATGTATTATGTTTATACTTACATTGTATTATTAATTAAAAAGATAATACAAATAAATAAATTATTAACTAATTAAATTAGAATAAATTATTCATAAAATTAATTATAAATAATGTAATTGTAATTTTTGGAGTCATCAATAATATATAGTTTATCTAGTGCTATATAGGGTTTCTCTATTATAACACAGATTGTACATGTACATAACTGCAGTTGTACCCTGTATACGGAAGTATTATATTATTATTAAATAAAAAAAAGTATGTAATTCTAGTAATTCCCTTAAATAAAAATATACGTAGAGTACTCGATAGAACATTAATAGGTGATTATTAATAATCTATTACTACAAGATGAACATTAATAACCTACTACTATATATTCAGCTAAATCTATAGGTGTAATAATAAACAAGTATCGATGAATACATATACCGATACTTTAACTAAACCGATATCTACTTATCATCTTATCACCTACGTACAATAACATCATACACCACGTGACCTACATACGAATATAACTATGACTAATACCCATTACATCACTTTACAACAATACATAGTCTTACTTAAATAATCCTATACGAATAACCACTAGACAGTGCAATATTAGCATTTCAACTGTAAGTATTTTAACGGTATATATTAAATATATCACAAATTAATCGTAAACAACACGATGGAGTTGTTATAGATATTAACTTTCTATTCTATAGAATAATCCTTATTATGTTTAGTCTAATATCTAACTTTTCAAAAAATCTAAACTTTTACTCTAAAAGTCATTAACTGCCATATATATATATATATATATATATATACTATCACTATATATACAATATGTATGTAATATATGGTCTTATATAATCAAATTATATTATTAATATTATATTAGCTATTTATAATTATACTAAGTATCGTGTTTTACTTGGACATCGTCATATTATATTTATTTATTCTTACTTTTCACTATTCTTAATTACACACTTGTGATGTACGTTATTCTTGTTCTACTTGATCTAATCTAATCAGCATTTGATACGATTGAACATAGTGTTATAATATCACGATTGGCTAATATTGGTATTGCCGGTAATGCACTTCTGACCGTACTTTTATCAATACCCAGTAAACCAAACTGTTAATATAACATGCTGAACATGTGTAATATTTATCAGTTCAAGAGTTCTTAGTTTTTAATTGTAATATATTCAAAATCGCGTATAAATTTATATATATTAATATATATATCTTATCACATTATTCTCTCATTGTATATTTAATTACTATAATATAAAAAAAATGTATATTTTTGTTATCGAAATCTGTTAATCTCATAAAATTTACATATCTGTTGAACTCTATACAAATGTAATATGTTGAACGTATTAATTTAACATTTTTGTAAAATAATTAAATTATATATAATTACATATATGTAAATATTACATAACCATGTAATTTAATGTATATGATTAACTATTAGTAAAATAGTGTAAATATAAGGACACTAATGTTGTCAACATTTTAAATATAGTGTATAATATTTATATTAATTATTATATTATCTATATATAGATATTAATTATAATTAATTAATTTATAATATTATATTATAAATTCTAAATATTAAAATAAATAATGATATATAATATATATAAATATTTATTATTATATTAATATAATATATTTCATTAGAAATAAATATTTCAGTTAATCCATTAATGTATATAAATTACGATTTTTTAATTAATTAATTGATTTATATATATTTACACTTATTAATAATTGCTTACTTATAATACTTATCTACATATATGTGTATATTAATATGTACTACTTATACCTATAGGTATAAGTATACTTATAATTACTATATTATAATTGTTAACATATACAATCATTTTACAAATCCAATAAAATATCTGAAGTTGTTTTATGTATACATATATGTATACCACATATATATGCTATACATATATATATATATATATATATATATATATATATATATATATATATATATATATATATTATATATATATATATATATATGTGTGTGTGTGTTATAAGGGAAGTATGCAGATATATCGATTAATGTAATATACATGTATGTCGAATTGAATTAAATGCAAGTCGGTCATTACGTAATAACAATATATCTGCATGCATAAATTATTTTAGGCTTCACGCTCGGTTGATTGCATAATATGTTTACATTTATATTTTGTAATTAAATGTTTTATTATTTGTATTAATTTGTATTCGTTTTGTCATTTATATTTGTTATCGTGTATGTATATGTCGTGTCATTAGTTTCCTATAAAAGAACGCCGCTCGCTGAGATTGATATAATTTTAATTCTGCGTCTCACCAGGTTGGTACATATTATCATTGTCGTTAATATATGTTGTACTATATTATTATTATTATTATTATTATTATTATTTATGTTATTATACAGGTCTTTGTGAAAATAAAGTTATATAAGAACTTCACTTTGTTACATATATATATATTCTTTAATATTATGTTTTAACATCCCTATATATAGGTTGAAGCTTTATCAAGATTATGTGAATGCAACATTGGGGAAACACTTTTTTCTATTTTTAAATATATTGCATCTAAACAAGTATGGTGCTATTATTCTCAGTGCTGTCAACGAGGATACATTTATTTTGCCAAAAAAAAATTATACAAATGTATAACTGGTTAGTTTATATAATTACTTTAATATAAATACATGTATAAATATGTAATATATATGTAATTAAATACACATCATAGTCCGAAGTTATGTAAAGAATTTGAAGTTAATTATTCATATACCTTTTTATTAAAGTTTAAATGTATACCAAATTTTATATTTTAATTATATATTAATTAATATTTTTATTAATAATTATATATTAATTAATATTTATATTAATAATTATATATATATATCACAGAGGCTTCAATAAGAATTCACGAACATGTTCCTATTAAAGAAATAGACAAATGCATTGACACACAACTAACCAATTGTAAACGAAAAAATAAAGAATGCCAAGACAATTATAATGAATACAATTTTAATTTAATTAAAATATTTTATTTAATATATACATATATTTGACATCTGCTAAACTCAATACAATTTACATATGTTCAACATAATCACAATGCAACATGTTCAACTCAATACAATTTACATATGTTCAACATAATCAAAATGCAACATGTTCAACAACACCAACAAATGTAGCCAAATGAAAATGTTCAACATGTTAACAATTACATATGTTCAGCATATTATATTAACAGTTTGGTTTACTGGGTAGGCACATATCATCTCCTAGAAATAGCCTTTACGGAGTCCCCCAAGTCTCTGTATTAGGACCTATTCTTTTTTTATATTTATCTACTTCCTATTTTTAATATACTTTCTGAATTTATCCTTATATCAGTTCACTCATACGCAGATAATATACAACTTAACGTAAAATTCACTTCTGATATACATTTTGCTGCAATTATTATGTCTATCTGTATTAAATATATACATAATTGGCTTTAAAATAAATTGAATTATCACTGAATCCCAATAAAACAGAAACCATATTTTGTCACTTCCCTTCACCCATTAACAGTCTCACATTTTATCATGGTTAACGATCATAATATCTTATATTCTGATAATGTTAAATATATTGGTGTTTATTTTGACAGTTCTCTATCTTTTAATCTCAAATCCTTTTCGCCACATCTCAAATATTCTTCGCTCTATAAACTTTCATCTTCACTCTTTCCGTCTAATCCGTAACGCTATCTCCCTAAGTATATCAATAATTCTAGCCTAATCTTTTATATTACCGCTTTTTATTACTGCAATATTCTCATTTTCTCCTTACCTGCAGCCATGGCTATCAAATTAAAAAATTACAAATACTACAGAATACATTAAATTCAAAAGTACGATCAATTTTTAAAATTGATCGTTTTTCTCAAAAAAAATATAAAAATACAAAAATACATATTTCTCCATATTTAAAGAGATTGCATTGCATGGCTACCAATCAAATTTAGATAATATTAAATGTCTTCTACCAACTCATAACTCTTTTCACCACATCCAACCTGAATATCTACCTTCCTTAATATCTATTCCCACTCATACTATCTCTCTCAATGTTACTACTTCTTACCTTATATATCTACCCAAACGTAATCTCCATTCCACTAATATTCGTACATGGCATATATTGAACCTTTATTTATGGAACAAACTACCACATAAACTATAATCTACTCAATCCACAAACTCATTTAAATCTCTATTAAAAACGTAGTACAAAATCTATTTACCACAGCATTTCCATGATCACTATTTTCGTCACTATTTACAATCTTATATTAATGTTGAGTAATTTCTGTATTCCTGTTGTTCGTTATTATTAGTTATTTTATTTACGTTAATGTTCCGTTATATTGCTATTTTGTGTTTTTACTTTAAAATAAGACGCTTGATTGCTCTGGCACGAAGATGCTTTAAAATAAATTCAATAACATTACATATGCATTAGATAATATCACGTGATATATTAATATCTATCTTTAGATATATGAGGATCGTCATACTTAATTATTATATTCAAAATATTATTAATTTGTATACAAATATAACGTATGTTAAATATATGTAAGTGTATGCATAATCATATATTATACATATATAATAATATTTCCCGTTATTATTATTTTGGAGGATTCCTTTCATCCCATCCACGAAAGTATATGAACTTTTTATTTATAACCAAAAAGTCTAATGTATGTTCGAAGTAACTATCATATTAATGCATCCGTGTTTTAACGAGAACAAGTAATGTGTATATACATTAATAATGTTACTTCTGAATTTTATTTTAAGACCTAATTTAATATTCAGGATAGGGATTGAACCTCGATCTACTGCCTGCGTATATGATGCATTCTCCCGCTGAGCTATCCAGGGGGTTATATATATATATATATATATATATAAGTACATACCGTGTTGTTTTGAAATAGTGATATATTATTTATAAATTGTATTCTTTTAATTAAGAAATTTAAAATAATTAAAATGTTTGATATTGTATTAAATAATAATACTAATTATGCAAATGCATTTTAATCGTAAATTAACTTTGTATTTTGATCGGTTATTTTTCATTTAATTAAATATAGTCCAAAGTATAAACTCGAATATTTTCAAAGGATAATATTATTGTTATTATTTTAGGGTTAATAAGTTATTGAAATAAATAAATTAAATTAAATTAATTAAATCTAAATAAATCCTTGCACGACGCCTTTTATGAATGTACACTCTTAAACATTTGGGTACTGCGAATTCAATGTATAGGGTACAAATCGTTAAAATATCACACAAATTTACCATGTACCCTAACTAGGGTGCACTATTTTAATTAACTAGGGTACAATATATATATATATATATTTATTAGGACATATATGTTAAATATTAGGGTACCTGAATGTTAAATGTACTAGGGTACACTCTATATATGTATTAAGGTACACTGTATCATATAATTAGGGTACAACCAGCTACAATTATTTATGGTACAGTTTGATATGTTTAGGGTACTGATCGTATTTATTCAAATTGTACCCTAATTAGGGTACGGCTATGGGTCACTACTTACACCCTAAAAAGTCACTCACTGCAGTTTACATGTACCCTACTTTTTAACAATGTAGTATAATATTAAGTTTATAAATGTTTTATATATGCATTGTAAACTCTTTATATGTAAATACAATATATATATATATATATATATATATATATATATACCCAGTAAACCAAACTGTTAATATAATATGCTGAACATATGTAATTGTTAACATGTTGAACATTTTCATTTGGCTACATTTTTTGGTGTTGTTGAACATGTTGCATTTTGATTATGTTGAAAATATGTAAATTGTATTGAGTTGAACATGTTGCATTTTGATTATGTTGAACATATGTAAATTGTATTGAGTTGAACATGTTGCATTTTGATTATGTTGAGCATATGTAAATTGTATTGAGTTGAACATGTTGCATTATGATTATGTTGAGCATATGTAAAATGTATTGAGTTGAGCAGATGTCCTATATATTAAATTAAATCATTTAATTAAATTACAATTTTATTAATAATAATTTTCTTGCATCTCCTTCTTTTTTCGTTTACAATTTGTAAGTTGAGAGTCGATACATTTGTCTATATCTTTTATTACTACATGTTCATGAATTAATGTAGCCTCTATGATATATATAATTATTAATATAAATATTAATTAATATATAATTAATATATAAAATAGCCCAAGCAATTCAATGTATGTTCCAATTTTGTATATTTTATAGGTCAAATAAACACTTTGGATATCATTAATTTATGTATTCAATATATATTCAAATTTGTATATTAATATATACAATTGTATAAGTCAAATAAATACATTGGATATTACAACAGTGATATCTATAGTGAAATATTATATTTTATAAAATATATCTCTTATCAATAAGAATTATTATCAATAGAATTATATATCAATATAATTGTATAATATATACATACACACACACATACACACACATACACAAACATATATATATATATATATATATATATATATATATATATATACCATCTTTTAGTGTTAATTTATACACTTATTTCTGTTTTATATTTCTGTGATTTATTTCACATCCCACATTAAAGTACTAATGCACTAATGAACTAATTAGTTCATTAGTTTGTAAATATACATTAATATAATGGAATATGTATATAAGATATAATTAGGTAAAATAACTATAAATAATATGATTAATACGCAATAAATATTAGATATTTTCTAGTTTTTCTACTACATATCTATAAATATAGGTTCATAGCATTCCACGAATGTATTATATCATACATGTCGTAAATACTGTATGAAATGAAGCATTACGAAAAGTCACGCTAATTGCGTCACCCACCACACCCAGTGCGAAGGTAAGTGTGTTCATCGATATAAAGAAAGTGACTTTCTTTATATCGATGAGTGTGTTATTGTGGAAATTGTGTTTAGCGCGAAAATTGATATTAACGGTATTGATTAATTACTTCATTATTTGCTAATTCTTCCTATGTATTAAACTTCCTATATTGACAATTTATCAATATTTAGATTGTTTATTACAAGTTGATTTAATAAGGTAATATAAAATTGTATTGTTAAATATAAAAATATAACATATATAATTGATAGGTGTTATACTTTATCATAGAGCTAGAGAAAAGCTCTCTAGCTCTATATCCTTTATGCATAATTATATATTAATAGTATGGGATTTACTAAAACGCAGTTGTAATCCTGTTGTAATTTTATAATATGTATTTGTATGTAATATACTTAATTTTATACTTTGATACTATAGTATAGTATAGTATTTATATATATATATATATATATATATATATTCACACGCACAGATACACACACAAACATACACACATATATTATAGATATACATAGATATTATATAGTTGTTCTACCACATATCTATAAATAGATGTACAGAGCATAACAAGATTGTATTATAGCATACATGTCGTGATTATGTGTGAAATGAAGCGTTACGACAAGACACGCCCAAAGGGCGTCGCCCATTGCATCACCCATTGCATCATCCAATGCGCAGGTTATTGTGTATGGCGCGAAAATTGAAATCAACGGTATTGTTTATTTATTTCCTTATATATATACACTTCCTTTTATTCTAATTCCTTTAAAGACAACTTACCAATATTTAGATTATATATCATATAATCACGAGTTGATTTAATAAGGTAATATAATAATCTTATTGTTAAATATAAACATATATACTTATATAATTGTTAAGTGTTATCCTTTATCATAGAGCTAGAGAAAACCTCTCTAGCTCTATGTCCTTTATGCATAATTATATATTAATATTATGGGATGTACTAAAACGCAGTTGTAATCCAGTTGTAATTTTATAATATTTATTTGTATATAATATACTTAATTTTATAGTTTGATACTATATATATATATATATATATATATATATATATATAATATATATTATATTTTATAATTTATATATTATAATCAATAATTGATATTAAATATTCAAAATAATAATGTATTTATAGTACAAATTTAGGTTTTAAAGATTGTTATTAATATTTTGTTGCTCAGTTGTAATTGTATAACAATGCATAACCTTGCATACATATACCAGTAGTAATTTAAATATATTCAAAATTAGTGTGTTTACTGCAGTAATAATTTAATAAGTAGTAATATATCCTGTTATAATATACATATACCATTAGTACTACATGTATATTATAAATCGGCATTCAAGTCGTATATATAATTAGTAATTAAACTTAATATTTTAATATAAGCCTTTTTTACTCAATTTTGTAAAACTATTTACAAAAATATATTAAAACATAATATTTTAACATAAGGCATTTTTTTAGAAATTTATGAAAAAATCATATTAATATTATACTATATTATACCATATTATACTATATATTATATAATATCAAAGTGTCAAATTATGTTTAACATGGGTAAATATGTTTTATGCATTATTATAAAATTACAACTGGTTTACAACTAGGCAAATACAAATTAATAACAATCTTTAAAACCTAGAATTTTACAATAAATACATTATTATTTTGATCATTTAATATAACTTATTTATTATAATATATAATATATATTATATATATATAGTATACAAATATTAAATTAAGTATATTATATACAAATAAATATTATAATATGTATACTATTATTCAATTATAATTATTAAGTAATAATAATTAATTGTATATTATTAATTATTATTTATATATTATTCTAATAATTATTCAATTATAATTTACTAATTAATAATTATTTATCAATACTTATTATTAATTAATAACAATTAATTGTATATTATTAATTATTAATTATGTTTTATTTTTATAATTATTAATTAATATAGTATTTTAAATTTTACAGCATTAATATACATATATATATATATATATACACGATTTATTTAGTATCATTATATACCAGTATACCGCCACTTAATTATTATAAATAAAATATATTTTAAAACTTTGAAAAATGTTTAACAATATTCTTTTTTAAGGGCATCCTAGTATCATCAAAAATAACGCCAATATTTACATGTAAATATGTACAAGATCATCTCCATTATCGCTCTAGATGTCCTCCGTATGCTATCCGGGATCGCCTCCGGTATAGTCTTCGTGAATGCCATGTATCTAAACTTGTTGGCCAGCTTCTAGTCCGACAAATTGAATAGTCAAGATGAAGAAGTTAGAAGTTAATATACATATAAATATTATAGTGTCATGATAATTGATTTATTAATATACAATTTATAATTTCAGGATAATTAAGATCATAAGTAGTTTTCTTCCTGCTTGGCTAGATGAATATCTTCATGAATATATTCAAGATAATCTCCGTTACCGCACTAGACGTCCTACGTATGCTATCCGGGATCGCCTCCGGTATTGTCTTCGTGAATGGCATGTATCTAAACTTGTTGGCCAGCTTCTAGTCCGACAAATTGAATAGTCAAGATGCAGAAGTTAGAAGTTAGCATACACATATAAATATTATAGTGTCATGATAATTGATTTATTAATATACAATTTATAATTTCAGGATAATTAAGATCATCAGTAGTTTTCTTCCTGCTTGGCTATATGAATATCTTCATGAATATGTTCAAGATCATCTCCGTTACCACCCTAGACGTCCTCCGTATGCTATCCGGGATCTCCTCCGGTATCGTCTTCGTGAATGCCATGTATCTAAACTTGTTGGCCAGCTTCTAGTCCGACAAATTGAATAGTCAAGATGCATAAGTTAGAAGTTAGTATACACATATAAATATTATAGTGTTATTATAATTGATTTATTAATATACAATTTATAATTTCAGGATAATTTAGATCATCAGTAGTTTTCTTCCTGCTTGGCTAGATGATATCTTCATGAATATGTTCAAGATCATCTCCGTTACCGCCCTAGACGTCCTCCGTATGCTATCCGGGATCGCCTCCGGTATCCTCTTCGTGAATGCCATGTATCTAAACTTGTTGGCCAGCTTCTAGTCCGACAAATTGAATAGTCAAGATGCATAAGTTAGAAGTTAATATACACATATAAATAGTATAGTGTCATTATAATTGATTTATTAATATACAATTTATAATTTCAGGATAATTAAGATCATCAGTAGTTTTCTTCCTGCTTGGCTAGATGAATATCTTCATGAATATGTTCAAGATCATATCCGTTACCGCCCTAGACGTCCTCCGTATGCTATCCGGGATCTCCTCCGGTATCGTCTTCGTGAATGGCATGTATCTAAACTTGTTTGCCAGCTTCTAGTCCGACAAATTGAATAGTCAAGATACAGAAGTTAGTATTTAATGTATACATCCATACATATATATATATATATATATATATATATATATATATATATAACTATACATAGTACGTGCAATGCATACGTCATGCATGTATGTGTGTGTAATTATGTAAAATCTATATATAAACTATTACAGGCCTTTGTCTAATTTTAATCCCCTGATGTCCTAGATTAATATACAATATGATGCAATATAGTCACAGAACTAGAGAGAAAGTTTATTTTATTTTTCTCTCTAGCTCTATGAATATTGTACACATGTTAAATATTGTTATGTTGATATAATTATATTCGTATATATATTTAGTAATAGGGTGTACATGATATGCTTAAGTATATATAAATTCGCATATATGTAAGTTATAGTATAAAATGACGACCTTGCCATTACCAATGATGCCCTCATCTTCACCCCTGATTCCTGTAATAGTCACACCTCTACCTAAAACCACCATTGGTTCAACATAGACCTATATTCATTTGTAAATTACATATGATTGTGTCATCATAATTGATTTATATTAATATACAATTTATAATTTCAGAATAAACAAGATGATCTTCCTGCTTGGCTATGGTGAATATCTCCATGAATATGTTAAAGATCATCTCTAGGATCCGGTATCGTCTTCGTGAATTTCGTATATATATATATATATATATATATATATCTGGAATTATACACTGTGCTATTTAATGAATAGAAACTTCTATATTCGTATACTATATAATATATATGTATATTATAATCATATATGATCATATATGTATACATACTTATATTATTATCATTATAAATATACCCTTGCATTCCCAGTGTAATATTATATATATTATTCACGTGTTATATCATATCCGTATTTTGTGTATTGTTCCTTGTAATAAATGAATGAATTGTTTTACGTTTCTTTTTTATTGTGTATGGGTAAAAATATACGTTCCACTAGGTGTTTATTTATGGGTAAAAATATACGTTCCACTAGGTGTTTATTAAGGGTAAAAATATATGTTCCACTAGGTGTTTAATCATGGGTACAAATATACGTTCCACTAGGTGTTTATTAAGGGTAAAAATATACGTTCCACTAGGTGTTTAATCATGGGTAAAAATATACGTTCCACTAAGTGTTATTTATGGGTAAAAATATACGTTCCACTAGGTGTTTATTTATGGGTAAAATAATACGTTCCACTATTGATTTTTTGTATGTAAAAGGAAACCGTTTCTCAGCTCACAAACTACCTATGATTCGACCACCTAGTGGAACATATTATTTGACCTATAATGTTACGTTGCGGCAACTAGATTCTGGTTGCTTGGGAGGGTATACATTTAAACTTTAATAAATATGAATATGAATATTTAACTTATATTTATCTTATAATACATTTATTTATAGTAAATTAATGTTAACATAATATAAACTAACCAGTTATACATTTGTATAATTTTGTTTGGGCAAAATAAATTTATCCTCGTTGACAGCACTGAGAATAATAGCACCATACTTGTTTAGATGCAATATATTTAAACATAGAACAAATTGTTTCCCCAATGTTGCATTCACCTAATATTGATAAAGCTTCAACCTAAATATAGGGATGTTAAAACATAATATTAAAGAATATATGTAACAAAGTGAAGTTCTTATATAACTTTATTTCCACGTAGACCTGTATAATAACATAAATAATAATAATAATAACATAGTAAAAAATATAATAACGACAATGATAATAGGTACAAACCTGGTGAGACGCAGAATTAAAATGTTATCAATCTCAGCGAGCGGCGTTCCTTTTATATGAAACGAATGTACATATACGTGACATATACATACACGATAACAAATATAAATGACAAAACGAATACAAATTTATACAAATAATAAAACATTTAATTACAAAATAGAAATGTACACATGTTATGCAATCAACCGAGCGTGAAGCCTAAAACAATGTATGCATGCATATATATTGTTATTACGTAATGACCGACTTGAATTTAATTCATTTCGATATACATGTATATTACATTAATTGATATATCTACAGACTTCCCTTTATAACACACACACACACATATAGATATATATATATATATATATATATATATATATATATATATATATATATATATATATATATTGTTATTGTTATTTTTATTTGGTGGAGTCCTTTCATCCCATCCAGGAACTTAGATGAAGTTTTCACTTATAACCATATATGGCTCTAATGTCCCTCCGAAGCCGCTCTCATGTAAAGGCATCCATGGTTTTAACGAGAGCCGATCATTTATTTATACACAATTATATAAGATCACTTCTAAATAATATTTTAAGACCCATTTTATAAAATTAATTAATGGTCCGGACGAGGGTCGAACCCGTGCCCTACTGCTTGTGTGTCTGACGCCTTAGCCACTGAGAAACACAGGCAGTTATATATATATATATATATATATATGTATAGCACATATATGTGGTATACATACATAAAACAACTTCAGATATGTTATTGGTTTTGTAAAATGATTGTATATGTTACCAATTATAATGTTGTATTTATAAGTAGGTATAAGTGGTACATATTAATCATAGATTTATAGTTTAACTATAACTATAATAACTATAACTTGTAAACTATAAATCTATGATATTAATATACAAATATGTGTAGATAAGTATTATAAGTAAGCAATTATTAATAAGTATAAATATATATAACTCAATTAATTATTAACAAAATCGTAATTTATATGCATCAATGAATTAACTGAAACATTTATTTCTAATGAAATATATTATATTAATATAATAATAAATATTTATATATATATATTATATATAATTATTTATTTTAATATTTAGAATTTATAATATAATATTATAAATTAATTAATTATAATTAATATCTATATTCAGATAATATAATAATTAGTATAAATATTATACACTATATTTAAAATGTTGACAACATTAGTATCCTTATATTTACACTATTTTCCTAATAGTTAATCATATACATTCAATTACATGGTTATGTAATATTTACATATATGTAATTATATATAATTTAATTATTTTACAAAAATGTTAAATTGAACATGTTCAACATATGACATTTATATGGAGTTCAACAGATTTTTAAAGTGAACATGTTCAACATATTTCATTTGTATAGAGTTCAACAGATGTGAAAATTGAATACGTTCAACATATTACATTTGTATAGAGTTCAACAGATGTGTACATTTTATGAGATTAACAGATTTCGATACAACAAAATATACATTTTTTTTATATTATAGTAATTAAATATACAAGGAGAGAATAATGTGATAACATATATATATATATATTAATATTTATAAATGTATACACCATTTTGAATATATGACAATTCAAAACTAAGAACTGTTGAACTGATACATATACACATGTTCAGCATATTATATTAACAGTTTGGTTTACTGGGTAACAGTGATCCAAGATGATCTTCCGGGAGTCAACATTGTTTCCGAGAGTCTTATAGAAACATCACAAATGTAAGTGAATACAATACATAAAATAATGTAATATATTAAGCTAATATATAGAGTAATGTCATGTAGCATCTAATCATATAGGAAATATATGTATTTAATTATATCATAATTATTAAGGGCCGATGCAACAGACCGATTTTGAAAATAAAATATGATTTATCTAATAATCATAAAATTTGATTAATTACCTTTAACATGGTATATTGGACAGTGCATAAAATTTCCATAAATAATCATTTATAAATATGAGCTTGTAAAATATTTAATATATTTTTAGCTAAACTCTATGTACACAAAATTCAAATAATTAGTTTACGTTTTTGTCATGATTTATATGAAATAACAACGAATTTGAAAATATAAATATTACATTTATTTATTTACTAGAATTAATTTATTTAGAATATTTTACATTTTAAATTTATCTCAATACATTAATAATAATATTAAATTAATATATATTATAACAATACTATTAAATACCTACATTAATTTAAATTTATATCATCATTTATTGATTAAAGTATGGATGAATCTAAGTACAATAGATATGATTATTATACTAGTAATAATCAATATAATACAATAAATAATTTAAATCCAAAAGAATTGGATTATAATTTAGTCAAAGACGAACATATTTCAAATACGAGAAAATACTTTTTAAAACCGATTTTAAGCTTAAGAAATAATTATGATACACGGTAAATATATTAGGTTATATATAAATTATATAATATAATTAAAAACATGTGCAATACATTATAATAATTATATATATATATATATATATATATATGTTGTTAACAAATGGAAGCTATAATATGAGAGGGAGTCGTAGGAAAATTAAAGATATTTAGTTCTAAGTAAAAATATCATCGAAGTTCCAGAATGGGATGAATTCACTCCACCAAAATAATAATAACAACATTTGTTGATATATAATCCTGTCACTACATGGCACTATACTGCACAGGAGTGCACAGTATTTCTAGAATATCTATTATATATATATATATATATATATATATATATATATGTATATGTATATGTATATGTATATCTATAGATATAGAAAGTATATAATTTTTTATATTGAGTGTGATTTAAATTATATAGCTATACGAGTCTTAATATTACAACTTTTATAGTTTAGGAAGGATATTACTGTTATTGAATATTTGCATGACCATGTATATAATGTCTCTAACTAAACAAGCAGTATGGGACAACGATACCGATTCAATATCGACATCCAATACAAGTAAAGTATTACATAATACGAAACTTGCTGGTTAGTCAACGATATTAATAGTATAATAGTTATATATTATTATTTTAAATTTTATATACTCAATATTTATAAAGATTTCATTTAGGATATTTCAATATATTTTCAATATAGATATATAGTATATTTTTTGATAGATAAAGTTATTTTATTAATTATTTTTAAATATTATTAATTTGTAATATTATTAGTTAAATACTATACTTATATCATATCATCATAAATCATAAATATTATTCATATATAAATACATAAATACAAAATACATTTGAAGTAAGAGAAGAACGCAACCTAAATTATTGTAACTCTCCAACATGTTTAGAATTAACTAAACATATGTCAGTTCTAATGGATAATGTTAGTATACCTCTGAATGTGTGAATATCCTATATCTATGTAAATATTTAAAATAATGTATTATATTAAAATGTTATAACAAATTAATTTATTATATATATATAATTATAATTATTATTAATATAATTTTTTTCATTATTTTAGATATAACTTGATATTATATTTTTTAATTAATGTTTCCTAATAGAATGTATATATGCTATGTATTAACAACAACTTAATAAATACAATTGAAATATTAAATAACAAAATATTTCAATTAACTATCGCAAGTATTGTTATTGAGGTGTAATATATTGGGTTATAACCCAATATATTATATATATATTATATACAATAATATATTATATACAAACTAATATATTCTCTTCCTTACATCCACATTATTGATTAGGCCTTAATACGTTATATTTAAAAGTTTCTTATCCATCTCATTACCAATGTTTTTATTTTTCTTGGCAGGACTTTATCTAGGGTCCATGTTGCGCATGCATATATAATAATTTATCGGTGATTTATCCTGTGATCGCTTCAGTTAGAATTTATAATTCAGCGATATTAATCTGTCGTACGAAATTACGAGTATTCCTACTACATGGAATCTGTTGCCTTACCGCCTACGAAGATTGAAGTCGCCTCACGTATTTGCTAATAGTCTCAAAGAATATTTAAATTTAAACTTAAAGTAACCCTCCCCTTGATGTTGATCTGGTTCCATCTCTATTTTTATATATTATATTGCTACCTTATTTAATGTTATTGTTTCGTTTTGTTTGTTCGTTCACAACACCAGTGAGGGTAATCTTTCTTTACCATATTTGGTGTATAAATAAACCATCCTATCCTATCCTATACATATTGTATTGTATATATCAGTATATTCTGATTTATATCACTTGCAGATTAAATTAGTTCACCGGGCATATCGTAATAATAGGGCGAGTTTATAATCGTTAGTGCACGAATAGCAGCATTTACCTCACTTTCTAATATAAGGAACTTATCCGTGTGCTTGTTAACATTAGCTAGATAGTCGTTTCCATTATAATCATATGTCTTGTCGATATTATATATTATATATTATATTTTCTATTTTATCTTTCTGTTTTCTCAATTATTTAACTATTAAATATGCTTTCTTTGTGTTGTTAATGTATACTTAGTTTTATAATATCTGTACATTATTTTTATCAAGTTTTACCTTGATCTTTTCATATATTTCTTGATTTGGGAGTTAATATGTTGTACCTGGTTAATACCTGAGTCATATTTAGTATTTTTATATTTCATCTTAGAATATAAAATATAAATATAATTCAAGCATGTCCAGAAATTCGAATGTTATAAAACTATTTTTTTTTGATATATATATATATTTATATATTTATCATTAAAACTAAGATATTTTATATAGTAGATTTAATTAAAAATTAATAATTTAAGGTTAACCCCTGTGATAATTTTTATGATTATGCATGTCGTGGATTGAAAGGCGAGAGGTATTTCAAAGGAACGGAATCGATTAACATGGAAAAAATTAACTATCGTAGTACTTTGTATATGCAACGTGACAATATAGGTTGTTTACAATTTAAATTTAATATAAAATGTAATATATTAATGTTATATATATATATATTGTATATATATCATATTATAATTATAATATCATGTAATTATTATTATAATATCATAATACTATTTTATATATATGTATATTACATATTATGTTATTATATTATTTATTGATAACATAATGTTATTTCGCCTACCTCTTTTATATAATTTATCTCTTATTTTTACTTTTGTTTAAAGTTAAATACTTTACTATTATAATTAAATTATACATATAAATTATATACTATATTAATAATTGGAAAAATTCATTATTAATCAACAATAAATTCAGATTATAGTATTTAATTATTTAATTATTATATATATATTTTGTAATACTTTATTATTTTTAATTAAAAAGTTAACTTTTTGATTATATACTTATTTGTAGAAATTCATAATATATATATATCTGATGATTATTATGCTTACAATTCCCAGTAAATAGAAGTCTCACTATTGTGGTTTCGAAAACCTTCATTTTAAAAGTTGTAAAGACTTATTATTTCAAAATCAATTATATAATTTAGATCGATTATAATTTTATTCAACATAAACAATGTTAATGAACAATTATTATATCATTAATTATATATAAACAACATATTTAAATATTATATTAAGACTTTAAAAAATATATTTAGTGAGTTTTCAAAACTAACATTATAAATGTATTCGAGACTTTATGAGGATTATTTTTTTCATTTATAATACTATTATAGCTTATTTTATTATTTATATTACACATATATACATATATAGCACATTATAAATTATAATTAGTAATATTAGATTATATATAGAAATATTAGAAATAAGTTCTCATAAATATTTATTTAGTAAGTTTTGAAAACCTACTATATACTTTTTTTTTCAAAATGTTTATTTAGTAAGTTTTGAAAACCTACTATATACTTTTTGTTGAGACTTAATATTTATACAAATTCAACGTATAAATATTACTAATTATTAAATTATTTATTATTTTAATAAATTTAGGTAAATCTATTGAATCTAAATTAATAAAAATAAATAAAAAATATTGAATATTTTTTAATAAATTTATCATAATAAAAAAATATTTAAAAAAAAAAAATTTATTTAACCTATATATAACAATGTATAACTATAATATATATATATTTTAAATACCATATATTTATAAATAATTTATAAAATAATTAAGATCATATAAGTATTTAGGGAGTATACTTATATAAGGGTACATATAAGGGATATAGGGACATATCATACATGATGTAACATATATGTATACTTTAAGTAACACCTAAGTATAATATTATAGATCTATATTTACGCCAAAATAAAACTGATATAACATCAATATATAATTTATTATCTAGCCATAATATAGATAACCATATAATATAAATATCAATGTGAATAATTTGAATTATATTTAATATTCTAGGATCATATTTGTATATGCATATTATATTTTAGAGTCTTTTATACCCTTTTATATATGTTTTATAATTATATATTAAGCTGGTTTTTAACAAATGTATTTGAGACCTATTTGTTTCAAATGTGTTTTCAAATGATGTCTTGAAAACGTGTCAAAAAACTAGCCGTCGACCATGTTTTAAAAACTTTGAAAAATGAATATGTTTGAGACCAAAATAGTGAGACTTCTATTTACTGGGTTACTAAACATTTAAATTAAAATAATAATAAAAAACATATAATAGTTTAGTTTTTAATATAAATAATATGTAATACATACTTTTTCATGTTATTTTATATGATATTTAACCAGAAATGTCTATTAAAATAATAATATATATATATAAATGTATTAATAAATTATTAGGATTAACCTATAATTTATTTATATTCATTTAAGTGGGATCCATCATAGATACTTTATTCATATTATATAATTAATGAATATAACGGGCACTGCCCGACGGACAGTCTCTCTATATATATTTATATATATACATACTATATATATATGATATTATATTAATATAAATAGACTATAAATGTATATTATATTATGTGATTGGTGTATATTTTATATTGGATGGATTTTATGGATTCAAAAATATCTTTACATTTATTAATAATCATCGTTATATAATACATATTTAGAATAAATGTCTATGTAAATTATAAACTACATTATAATATGATTATTGATGCTATTATAAATGTTATTAATGATGATAGATTCAGTAGAATATATTATCTTAAATAATGTTATTAATCATTTTGTATTTTAATAATAATTTAGATATACATCATATATACATAACAGAATGTTTACATATATATAAACAAATTAGTTTAATTTATATATAATATATATTTTATATATAATATATATAATATATATTTAGTTATATATAATGACGCATATTTGATAATATTTACGATATTAGTTTATATATATATACATATATATATATATAAAACTGAAAATAATTTAAATATATAATAAATGATTTATTTATATTATATAATATTTATAATAAATTTTCAAAATCAATTGATCAAAGTTAAATTAATATCAACAAATGAAGAATTAACCGGTGCTTTATTGAAAGTTAAGAATTTATACATATCATGTATGGATGCAGGTAGTGATCATATTAGTCGATATAATGGAGCTATGTCTGGTAAACACATATATATATATATATATATATATATGAAATACTAGATTTTTTAGATATTTATTGCATAATATTAACCATTTGATAAATACATTTGGTTCAAAATGTCATGTCTACAAAATGTTATGGCAATAATTTATCACTTTTGATATACATTTTATATATATATATAAACAATATAACATAATCACATAACATGGGTGTTATGTACATATATGTCCTGGTTCTTAATACTATCGTATATAACAATGTCTATAGACATATGCCATCGAAGCTATATATTTATAGCTATAGCTATATTATATTTAATATATGTAATATATTTGTATATTATTTTAATATTATTATTATGATATATATATATATTATATTATATTATAGCTATATATATTTATAACTATAGCTATACATCGCCATCCGTAATACTATCGCACTATATACTATAATTAGCAATATATACTATATACACTATATATATATACCTACTAATGACTAATCGTGACTAATCGTGGTCACTGTAGCGAGAGGTCGCATGCGTCACGTTACGCATGACGTGCCTCTTATATTCTATAGCAATAGTCGTGTTTATTAAATAATGTATTAAAAGTAATTTATTAAACAGATAATTCACATTGCTACATATATATATATATATATATATATATATATAATATGTATCTAAAATATATTCAGTAATTATAATATATTAAAAAATGCATCTTTTTATAAATAAATATCTGATCAAAATACCTAAAGCTGAAACGTCATCAATTCATTTGACAAATATATGTCTATCTCTTAGTGATATATAATATCTATATTCATGAGCCTCTAACCTACAACCTACAATTTATTGAATATTTTGTTTGTTTATTGTTTATATTTGTTTTTTCTCTTGCTGGTGTATACTTCATACAAGTCTTACAAATAGACTTCTCTATATGCCTTAAATGAGCTATTATATTCGCAAATAATTGTTTATTATATATATTATTCAAACTGTTTCTTTAAAAATAAATTCATTTCATTTCATTTAATAGCAATTCATGAATATTCGAGATTACTTGGACGATGGAATTTGTGGGATACAAGTATATTGCCTGAATTTAATTTACAAGTTATTATTAATTATGATTTAAATATAAAGTAGTATTAATATAAATATATGTATACGTATACGTTTAAAAACTGAATTATTAGGATATATTCAATGGGATCACTAGATCATTTAAAATATATGTTTTTACATAGATTATATTGACTGAGTGATAATTATAATTCATAATTTATTAAATTATAATTTATTTAAGCAAATACATAGTCGAAATATATTATCTAAATTAAAAAGTATAAATAGTTTCTAACGATATCATATAAGTATACTTTATAGAAATAATCAAATAATAAAAATGATCTAAATAGATATAAAAGATAGCGTAAAAATAGTCGAAAATAGAAATAAAATACATTATTTTGTAAGTGGCATCGAAATATTCAATTTTTAATTTAAATTCATTGAATTTTTCTTATCTTTGTACCCTGTATGAATAATAAATTAGTGTTATATAGTTTGATATTTGAATGATAAGTGTTATATATATCATAAACAACACATATTAAAAATCAAATAAACCGACACTAGAATGAAACAAACAAATAATGTAATACTTATCAACATTATTATTATTAATTTTATATTTTAATTTTACAATAAATTTGAAACATATACATATAATAAACATAGAACATTAACAATAAAATAAACCAATATACCTATACACAAACAGAACACGTTAATAATAAAACACCAAAATAATATGAAATAAACAATATAGGTCACTATAATATAAATAAAGTAATACTTAGTATAACGTAAATATTCACTTGTTTACTTGGTTCTTTAGATTTTTGATCGTAGGTCCTACTAAGTAGGGGCGCCTATTTTTTCTCACAAATAATCTCCAAGCCATTCTACCGTGAATCATTTGTTAGTTTACCTTAGTTGATTATATTCTAGTTATTATCGTGAGGCGTAATTAATAATTGTTATATATTCTTCTCAATATTGTCTTAATATTGAGCAAGGGTAAATTCATTTTTTAATTTATCTAATTTGAAGTTGATATTTTAATTTTTTTATTTTGTTGTTGAAATTTTCATTTCTGTTTGAACGACATCATTACGAGATCATGATCACTTCATATATCTGCTCTATCGAAGGTTCGATTTCATATTACTATGACGCTGCATCTTCTTGATAATATTGTAGTCGATCTGTTTTTGTTACCGTTTGGACAATGCCATGTAGATACTCTAGATGGTTTATGCTTTACTAGCATAATTTCTAGAACTATATCATTATAAAAATCACATTCTAAAAAACTTAGTATTCTCTTGTTGTTTGAGGTATAGCACGATTTTCTATAAAAGTAGCTCCAATCATTACTTAAATCTGTACCTAATTATAATTCCAGTCTCCTTGTATGATTAGAATATCTTTTTCCCATACATCTTCTATTGTCGTTTGAATTTATAATATAACTTCAAAAATACATATAGTGAATATAGTCTAATTAGATAATAAACAACAAATATTTATAAACGAATACAAAATAGTACGAATTACAATGATTTAAAGTGGCAATACAGTTTACGTTTAAACAATTAAAGTGGTGTAGTACAATGAATATCACATGGTAGTCAATACTGGATTTTTAGAGAACAAATCGAAAAGATGATTCAGAGTGGGACAAATATGTTGAATAAATATGTTAAACCGACGTGGCATCTAACTAGATATGTTAGAACTCTGAATGATAATAGATTTAGCTTATTAAGGAAATCCAAATTGTATTTATACAATTTGGATTTCCTTAATATCAAGCTAAATCTATTATTATTCAGTATTAACTATAGTTATGGCATAGATAGGGGAGAGTACTCGAATACCGACACCCTAACAACAAATCACCATCATTTTATTATTTCTCAATTAAATATTTCTAAATTTACCTATATATATATTATAAATATTAAGTTTTAAATTACATAATGCGAATATTGTACATAGGAGTTTTATATAGTTTCTGAAAGACTATTTAATTCCAAGTAGAATCAATTCCAAGTATATGTGTATATTATTAGGTATATCTATTAATTTATGAATATTATCATAACGCACCCACATTGTAAACAAATAACGCGTATTGGTTAAAGGGTGTCGATATTATGAATATGTTGATTAGGTAAACGTCAATAACTTTGTAACAAATAATGAAAAATATAAAATATTTTCGGCACATTGTAATAGATAATTAAATCTATATGATGTATTTAAAATATTTAAAATATATAAATTTTCAAATGATTTAGAATCGATATTGTACTTCAAAAATTTCATAACTTTAGAGTTGTAACGAAAAAATCAGTTTTTTGTTTATAATTAAAAAAATATAAATATTAAAAAAAAAAATTATACTTATATGAATTAGAATTATATTGATTAACATTTCATATATTAATTATTTTTTGATTGGAATTATATTTGAGGAGATCTCTAGGGTGTTGATATTACGTGCATGTCGATATTAGAGCACTCTCCCCTAAGTTTATAACTAGATTTTCTAATATTATACAGAAAAGAGATGGCAATGCATATCATATTATTAATATGTGGAGAGTAGTATAGGTTGTTATCGTAAAGATCGTTCGGCTGGACTGCTCCTTCCATGTGGAATTCTCTTACCAAGTAATTACGACGCACACGTACACTGTTAGAAATAAATGGTATAACATTGATTAAAAAATGGTATAACCCCGTGGCGCCCTGGTATACCAATTACGGTATAACTAATTAAAAAAGTTATACCATATTTTATAAAAAGTTATACCATATTTGATATAAAGTTATACCATAGTTTATACCATATATTATATAAAGTTATACCATATTTTATAAAAAGTTATACCATATTTGATATAAAGTTATACCATAATTTATACCATATATTATATAAAGTTATACCATATTTTATAAAAAGTTATACCATATTTGATATAAAGTTATACCATCATTTATTAAAATTTATACCATATATTATATAAAGTTATACCATAATTTATAAAAAGTTATACCATATTTGATATAAAGTTATAACATAATTTATTAAAATTTATACCATATATTATATAAAGTTATACCATAATTTATTAAAAGTTATACTATATTTTATTTAAAGTTATACCATAATTTATTAAAATGTATATTATATAAAGTTATATCATAATTTATTAAAAGTTATACTATATGTTATTTAAATGTATATCAGTGTTTATAATAACTTACTATTCTATATTAATAATTTATATATGGAATCGACATTTATAATGATAATTTATTTTCTAAAAACCACATATTTTGGTGTAACAATATTGTTTATTAACAGATACATTTTTAAATAAATAACGTGATACAAAATTACATAAACAATTAATGTTTGTAGGACATGTTACGTGAAACAAATAAAATTAACAATACCACTTAATAAAATACGAAATAAATTATTTTGAACGAAAACCAAACAATTATCGACACACATAATAAGCATCCTCTTTTCTGATATGTGCATATATCCATGTATCCATGGAGTCATTATTTCCTGCAATTAAAATTCAAATATTTATATAAGTTATATATATATATATATATATATATAGTATACTAGAGTATGAATAATAATATTGTATATTATATAATAGTATAAATATGTATCTTATAAGAAACGTTATACAGTTAATATCATATATGATAATACTATATAAAGTATACTTTATAATTGTATACTTTATATACGTTAGAATTGTAATTAGAAAAATCAAATATATTATATTAATTACTGCAGTTATATATATATATAATAGAGTATACTATACTTTTGAATTAGCATACGAAAAATCATAAAATAACTATAATATTAAATCTATAGTTATTAAGTAATTATTAAGTAACCTTGTCTTTATTTTCATTGTAAATTCATTTTTCAATAATTCGCAAACTCCCATCATAAAATATATGATTCCCGCATCTATTTTAGGAAATATTATATTATATATTTAATTATACACTTTATAATCTATATTTTATTAAGGAAAGAAGGATATTGATAATATTTGTACAACAGTTAACATTATTTATATATACCTATTAGTAATATTATTTAAATTTAATTACATTGTGAACTAAAAATAAAATAAATAATTGACAATATATGGATATATAGTATACTATCCATGGACTAATAAAATATAATTGCATATTTATTTTATATAGATATTTAACTAATGTTATTAATTAGATAACTAAATTACCTGTTTGATCAGTTTGCGTAGTAGCGATACCTAGTACATCAATATATTCGTCTATATATTTGTGTATATACGTTATATGCTTTATCATCCCCATCAACTCACTATTCCTCTCCGGCAGTTTTTCTAATATTTTAAATGAAATTTGAAATTCTGCAAATAATTCTACAGTTTCCTGCATATTAATGATTGGCATATAGTTATCATAATTTTATAATATATATGTAGGGTATGTATATATGTAATAATGTGAATGTTCTAATACAGTTTCTTAATCAAAGCAAATACCTGTTGAACATAATAATAATATAACATAATAATAATTATAATAATAATAATAATAATAGTACCTACCCAATGAGATGCAAACCGAAGAATGAGGCAATCTCACAGAGTGGAATTTATTCTATAGACAAATAACGAAATATACTTTACAGACGATAACAATATAAAATACCAGAAAAATAAACATTTACATGGCTATGGCTATAGACATATATGCATTTAACACAGAGCGAGACACCGAAATCTAGTTTAAAGTTTTATGTAGATATATCGATTTCTGTTACGTAATGCTAAATGCATTTAAATGTATATTACATTAATCGATATACCTATCTACAACTTTGACTTTATAACATATATATATATAATTATATAATTATATTCTAACAATTTAATTATATATTATAAATAATATATAAATATATTATAAAATTATATATTATATTATTATATATAATATGATATAATTTGTATATATATATATATAATGTAGTATAAATACCTTATGTATATTGTAATGTGTTGAAAAATAGATGCTTCTCATGTTGAGTGTAGAGTGGAAATAGAATATGTTAATAAATAAAATGGAATTATTTATATATATATATAGTATATATTATATACATATACTCGAATAATTATAAGTATTTGTATATGAAATATAGGAAATATGTATATGTATACATATTTCCCTATGGGGAATCTATATAGTTTCTGAAAACCAGTTTAATTGCAATTAGAAGCAATACATGCTATGTCTATAATAATTTAACACAACAATAAGTAAACTGTTATATTAAAGATATTATGAAGGATACTATTATGAATTATATTCTTATACATTTTATTTTCAATCAAATATAAACTTAATTTTAAAATGTTATGGTATAACTGGTATTTTCATATTGTATACCATATAATTCATAAAGTTATACCATTATATTTAATAGCTAATGGTATAACTACAAATTACAAATGTTATACCATATAATTCGTAATCTTATACCATTTAAATTAATCTATATGGTATAACTAAAAAAAACAAATGTTATACTATATAATTTGTGATCTTTTACCATTTCAATTAATCTATATGGTATGACTAAAAAAATCAAATGTTATACCATATAATATGTGATATTATACCATTTAACGTAATTGTATGGTATAACTCGTATTTCCATAAGTTATACCATATATTGCATAATGTTATACCCTTATTTTTAACAGTGTAGTCACACTGAATTTAAGAGGAATTTGCGAATTTATTTGTTAAATATTTAATTAATTTATTAATTAATTAATTTATATATTTATTTATTTATTTTTATATATTCTCAATACTTGTGAGATTTTAAAATATAACGAGTGTATAAATAAACAATTAATTTACCTTATATATGTTATAGTGAACCCAGGAGTAGTTGTAGATAACATAAATTAATAAGAAGTAGGAAGAAGTAGGAATATATAGTATACAAGGATTATGGTTGATAGAGGATAACTGGGTATATAGAGTATGATATATAATTGTTTGTCATATTTAAGGAAAGAGATTTAGGAGAGAACCATTCAGTGATATTAGTAATACAATAAAACATAGACATTTGAATCATTTCCGAATCACTAGAACTAGGAAATGACGTATACATATGTAGATCAACGGCATAAAGATGATAGTAAATATTAGGTTATTTGCAAACAAAATTATTTATAGAAAGAATATAAATAATGAACAATATATGGTCAAGAACGGAACATTTTCTTGTGGAACACCATGTATGTTAAAATAAGGAGGAGACAAAGAGAAGTTAATCTTCACCGAATATGTTCTAGATTTAAAAAATAAATAAATCAACTGTGTACTTTACCTTGTATACCAATTTCACTAAATCTAAAGGAAATAATAGTTGCGTTTGTTATTGTATCAAAATCACTATATAAGTCTAGTATCGTGAAGTAGAATGGGACTTTATTATCAAGACATATGGGTATATTGTTAATGATCAAAGTAAAGGCAGTTTCGGTACTGTGAGGAAGATACGTACTTTGACGTGTTTCAACAATTGGACGTAATGTAATGAATACGTTGAATGGAAACAACCCGCTCTAAGATCTTAGATATCGATGAAATATGGGATATTTTTCGATAACTAGATAAATTAGATTTGTTCAAGAATAGTTTTTTTTAAATCGGAATAATATATGAATATTTCATGGAGTTTGGAACAAAAGCTGATATAAGAGACCTATGAATGATTTAAATGACAATTCCGTAAGGATGTAACTGGGTTAATAACTGTACAATAATTTACTTATTTGATTCAGTAGTCTACAATGAACCGAATATAGCATTGTTTTGTAAGCGTATATATAAAAATTACCAATCACGTCGTCACAAATCAAGACTAATATGACAAGATTAAGACTGATAAACTTTTAATGCAATCAATAAAGATTACTATTATGATGAAATGATTGGTCCTTTTAAATATGAGCGACGAACGAGCAGATATGGTTAGATGTTATGCAAGGTTTCGTTACTTAGATTTGCATAACATAAGTGCTATATTATACGAATGTTGCTATTAATACAGCCAATTACTAACTCTGTTAACTCTAATTATACCCCCAAATATATATATATATATATATATATATATATTAATTATTATTTATAACACATATTCAGAGAGCCATAGAAAAAGTTCATCTAGATGGATTTAAAGTATTTTTCGAATTAAAGACAATTAAAAGCACAATCATAGAAAATGAACATGCATTAATAGTTTAAATTATTAATATTATATATATAGATATATATTACTATGGTAAGCTATGAATGGTATATATCGTAGTTACATACATTATTAGGTAAAACTAAAATGTAATTTTAAATATAGATATAAATTAACCAATATTCGTTAAATTTGATAATATATATATTAACTATAGTTACTTTATAAACAATAAGATACTTTTTAAATAGTGAAATAATAGTTTACTACATATATATTAATACATATATTCTTTAAATTATATTATTCTTTTATATTATATAAATCATAAATATATAAATTGTATTACATACTTTTTATTTGATTACAAATATAGAAATAATGAATATAATATTGATTTTTTATAATAAAGTATATAAACTAATGTAACATTCATATAATTATTAGTTCTAATATTCACCTGATTTATTATATTACTGTATAATAATGTATACAACTGTATATATAGTTATAGTATATATATAAATTCTATAATTATAAATATAAATTTTATTTTATTAAAGTTATTATTATAATTACACTTTTAATACCTATCTATTATTATATTTATATAATTTAATAAATTACATATGTATATTATTATTATCAGATGTAGGCAATACCAGGGTAATTATAGAAGCAGTGTTTCTTATCGAGACAATTGCCCCTTTATTAACATGATAAGTTTCATTATAGATAAGATTAATACATAAATAATAATGTTATAATAGTATGAATTCTTGTTTACATATATATGATAAAAAAAAAACTTATCATGTAACCAAATGTAATCATCATGTAATAATATAAATAATTGATAAAATAATAAAATTAAAATCTAAGAAATACATCAAGAATAAAATAACATAAAATAAAATAATATATATGTATATATATATAATATTTATAGATGGCTTAAAAGCCTAGATGAATGAAAAAGCAAAATATTGTCTGGTCATTCACCTATTTATGAGATTACGAGAAATATATTACTAAATGATAATATACAAATAATATATATATATAAAAAACTATATAAAAATATAATATTATATTAAAACTGTAATATAATATAAGATATAACAAACAATCAATCTATAATACTACTAAATTAAATATAAATGAAATAAACATATATATATATATATATATATATATATATATATATATATATATATATATATATATAGTTATTAATGATATTTATATAAATATAATACTTTATTGAAATATATACTTATATTACTAGCTAAGCGAGATAACTACAGAAAAAGCCCCCTCACAATATGACAATGAAAATATGGAACCTATATATTCAAATCCTATGGTATTCATATAACACACACACACATATATATATATATATATATATATATAGTCATTCTTTACGGGAACGGCTGACAATCAAAAATATACCTAATGGGCATACCTTTTTTTAACAATAGGTATCAATTTGAAATTTTATATTATACTTAATTAATATATATAATATAATGTTCCATATTTGGTTTTATAAAATAATCATTAATGACAAATATACAAAATAATTGTCAACCTAAAAAAACCCACGCAAAGTATACCGGAATGGTATTCAATTTTATTCATGCATAATAAACACGAATGGGGTTACAATTAAGATTGCATATAATCCGCTACTAGGTATCCATTATTTATGATGAATCATATACTCTAGTTTCATATTATAATGAGAATATTCAATGCGCATGCGTTATTTTAATCATTGATGTAAATAAACTATAATTTTAATTCATTTGAATATATTCATCTAAACAAGTTATACAGACAATTATATGTTAGTTTTTTATTAATATAATATTTTTAAATAATATATTTATAAATTAAATTGTAAATTGAATTAACAGTTAATTATATACAACATTTTTAATATTATCTATATATTTTAAATTATTTAAAAAATACAATTTGAAATATTCAATAATTGAATATAACATGTGTTTTTAAATCTGCTTTATATTATTAAATTTATTTTTCGTAATAATTATTAATACAATAATTTAATTTATAATAAATAATTGTGAATATTAAAGTTATAATAATAGTATTGTGAATAAAATATGGAAACTTTTTATTTTGATTACTCGAGTAACAGTATTAAATTAGATTTGAATTAATCAATATATTAATAATATATTATATTATGTGCAAATACACATAACTAATAAACACCATACAAATACAATAACGCGATTTTAAACTCTAAATCTAAAACATGCTCACTAGACATATTTTAAATGTTGTGTATAATAATATATGAAATATAATTATAAAAATGATTATTGATAATTGTATAACATAAATTATTGTTAAATTTATAATATTGTCAACTAGATAAATCATTTATTAAATTAATTTATATTAATTAAATAAATGATGTAATCATTACAGTAATGCTCAATTTACATTCTTAATATTTATTTACTTATCATAATGATAATCATTATATATAATAAAAATTCATAATATAATAGTATTATTAATACACATAATATATTTACTATAATATTACTTGTTTAGTAATGTATACATAATTGTTGATAATTATTTTATAATAATTTATTATAGTATAATTTTAAATATGATAATTTATTAACTATAAAATTAATAAAATCGTATTCATTTAGTGTTAAAATTATATTATTATGTTTAGTATATTATTATCTGTATAATCATATAGTGTTTAATAATTAATATTTATACATCATAATTATAGTATGATTTATAACTTATATTTTAATAACATGTTTAGTATTAATTACGGTAGAAAGTAATCTTGTACGAGATCATTTCGGACTATATAATCTAGTACGTCTTATTAAATTTATTCTAAAAGTATTATTTATGAATTTAATATTATAGTTATCTTAGATTATTTTAATTTCGACTCTATAGTCATCATTTATATACATATATATATATATTATATTTTCCATCAGTAATTAATAATTAAATATAAATATTAGAATAATTCTATAATTATAAAAACACTTAATTTTACAAGTCGTAAGAGAGTACTAATAACTTATTTAATAACTTAGTAATAAGTCGTACTTTTAAATTACGTACATTCTAATTACCTCGTGCCATAATAATTTAATTATTAATTACTCATATAAATTTATTAAAGTAATCTCTGACGACTTTTTGAGTAATCTATTGACTTATTTCGTCAATAAGTAATTTTATTTATAGACCAATTTAACTTATCTATAAAAAAACTTATCTAAAATTAATCTTGTACGAGGTCATTTCGGACTATGTAATCTAGTACGTCTTATTAAATTTAGTTTATTCTAAAAGTATTATTTATGAATTTAACATTATAGTTATCTTAAATTATTTTAATTTCTAATCTAGATTTATTATTTATATACATATTTGTATATATTATATTTTCCATCAATAATTAATGATTAAATATAAATATTAGAATAATAATTGTAGAATTATGAAAACACTTAACTTTACAAGTGGTACGAGGTTACTAATGAGTAGTGATATTACTTAATTCTTAATTACTCATATTAATTTATTAAAGTAATCTCTGACGACTTATTTAGTAATCTATTAAGACTTATTCCGCCAATAAGTAATTTTATTTATAAAACAAATTTAACTTATATATATATTAATAAATATAGTTATTTATATTTATACTTATCTATTTTTTTCTAATTTCTATATTCAGGACACTGTTGGGGCAATAAAGTGAACCTGGCGAGATATGTTCCTCTCTGAATGTCATCTCATAAATAACCTATCGTGGGTGCCTATAAAGAACTATATACAGCAGTCGATGGACGATATAGTATGCATGTCTGGTGCTCTACTAAATGTGATGAGAGATATAAATGATCTGAGAATGCGATTCATAAAGTGCCGAAAAAGCTTGCCATAGTAAGGTAAATTAATTTTGTGTATATAAATATATATATATATTTATTAATTAAGAGGATCTCAATGGATAAATTAGTTAATATCAGAACAAATTGTAATATGTACTAGTGATCTAAAAATTCAAATCTTTGCTTGTCTTCGAAGACTTTCAAATCATTAAAAAAATGTTTGGAGACATCAAATCTCTACCATGTCATGTATTCGAAGACATTCAAATCACCAAAAAAATGTTTGAAGACATCAAATCTTTACCAATTCCTGTATTCGAAGACTTTCAAATCATAAAACAATGTTTGTCACATAAATTATTGAATTTATTGATAGTAAAAACTTCCCATCATCTAATATACAGTTGATCCCCTTTACTTCTACAAACAAAGTATAATGTGAGAGCACAGTAAACATAAACAAATTCCATTGCAGATTTCCTACATACCTACTATAGCTACATATCTACATGAATACCTACTTACCCACCTATATACCTACCTACTTACCAACCTAAGTATATGCATGACTACCTACCCAGCCACCTACATGCCCATATACATACCCTACCCAACAACCCGCCTACCTATCTATCTACCTACTCACATATCTACCTATCCATCCACCCACCTAACTACCCACCCATACATATATCTACCTGACTACCTACCCATCCACCTACTTGCCTATATGCATACCCTACCACCAACCTACTTACCTACCCACCCACTCATATACCTAAATATCTTCCTGAGTACCTACTTACCTATATGCATACACTACCCTACCACCCACCTAACTATCTATCTACCTTTCCACCCACCCACCTAACTACCCACCCATATCTCTCTACCTTCATGACTACCTACCAACCTACTTGCCTATATAACTACCCTATCACCCACCTACCTACCTCCTATCTACCCACCCATCCATATATCTACCTACATACATACCTCCCTGCCCTACAACCTACCTAACTATACTACCCACCTATCTACCTACATACATACCTATCTACTTTCCCAATGTATATATATATGTAGGTCCTACATACCTGACTGCCTACCTCCCCACCTGTATACTTGCCTACATATTTGCCTGACTATCTATCCATCTACACATATACCTACCTGCATACCTATCTAACTAAATAAACACCTACCTACATACATGCATATATACACACATATATAATATACAAACACTAAAATAGTTAATAAGTGTACATATTTCTCTACATAGAGTTATATATTGAGAGTGTATCATACACTAAATGCCATCCAATGTATCATATAAAATCGATTCATGAGTATTATATAATAATAATTTAGGATATGCAATTAGCTACCTGTCCTTATCTATTATCTATTAATATACGTTTGTTCACTAATTTAGTTCCCTACATCTATATTAATAATCTATCACTCTGATCGTATAAATGCTCCTTTTTTTCGAGTTTATTCCAAATTATAGTACTAATCGAACTTATTAAATATATTCCTATTATATATAATAGGAATATATTTAATAAGTTCGATTAGTACTATAATTTGGAATAAACTCGAAAAAAAAGGAGCATTTATTGTATATATATATACATATAAATAATGACTTATATAATTTATAAGTATATAAATTACATATTACGTATAATAATGTGGCTACAATACTATGATAAATAGTGAATTTAATCCATACAAATTTTTGAAAATTAAATAGGTGTGACTCGAATTGACTCGAAAATTAGATTTAAGATTTGAAATAATAATTTATATAAATGTTTGAAAATGATGTGACTCGATTTGAAACTTGAATTGAAAGATTTGAAAATTTAGATCACTAATATGTACTATTAATTGATGATATAGCATATATAACATATATGTTATTTAGTAACTATGAACAAATTACCAATTAAATAAGTTTTTAAATAACATAAAAAGCATATTTTATAGCATGATATTTAAAATATATTGTTATATAATATTTTATATCTAATATATAAATTCTATAAAAATTACATTTATATATAGATAAAAAAACTTATTAATTATTAACTTTAACTTATAAACTATTAACTATTATTTTATAATATTGATTTTATATTAGCTGAATGCATAATGTAATTACTTTACAATTTATTTATTGTTGACTTTTCAAATGCATTTTACTAGAAATAATATATGCTATGTTTACATATATAAATGAATGTTTAGATAAAAGTACAAAGCTATCTACCTAATTATTTTTCTATATATAATTAACATATATATGAATAATATAACAAAACCCATATTCAAAAATAGAATTATTATTTGTAAAATATATATTTGTTACTTTTATGTAATAGATATGATTTTCTTTCTTTTTTATATAATAAAAAAAATAGTTTAAATCAATAAATAGTATTTTAGAAACATTTAAAAAAAAGAGAAAATGCTTCCTTATCTCTACATATATGAATTCAACAAAATGGCCGTCTCAAAAATACATATCGCACCTACCACCACCAAACTTACTACAGCTAAATAATTTTTAGATCTTTGCCGGTAATTTATATACTCCAATATGCATGTTTTATTTGGTTCATTTTATATCACTATTTAATCGTATATAATATTTATTATCATACTTAATTATCTACTAACTATTTTTTATATATATAAATTACTCATATATACATATATGTTACTCAAAATATCAGTAACTATTAAGTATATATATATTTATTAATATATTTAAATTATATAGAATTGGATACCTGCAATCCAGTTTATTTGATGAGTTTCAACACGGTATCATGTACTGATTAACGTTAGTAATATATAACACTTTAAATTATTTACTAATTAATATTTTGTTTCAATTATATAGTTTAAAACTACAAAAAAAACTATGTTGAAATAAATTACAGGAAGCAGCTCTCGGACTCAGATGCAATGCTTGTAACAAGATGAATAACTTCAAATCCTTCTGTAGGAGCAGACATTACTATAAGAACTATAAGAAACAGGAGTCCACTAAATTACATCAAACTTACATGTAGCAGACCAGGACATAAGATACAAGGTTTTTATTAAATTATGTTAAACTATTCATACCCTTTAAAAATAGAACATATATATTATTTAAAGTTGACAAAGGGTCTTAAAGTAATGTACTATCCTTTAAGGTATACAATAACATTAGAAAGCCTACTTAACTAACCCCTATCCATACATACTCTTAGCATATGAAAATAAACCTATTGCGACCTACGGCATAACAATAATATGTTATAATTATAATGGCATATTATACGATATAAACTTCACTATAGTCGAATCCCCACAACCCCCTATAATATGACTAATAGACACATCTGCAGAAGGCTAAGCCTAAATAAAAATATTATGCACAGACATAATCCCACCTATATCAAAACCACCCGCCAAAAATGATACCAGAATATTCCCCGTAACACTTCAAATAAGCCTCGACAAATAAGTACGACCCTTGTTACATGCGAATAAATGTGTCGAAATCAACTTTAAAGTATATATAGAACTATAGCGTATGATGTCCAAAGGAATCATCATATCGGTAAATAAGCCTACAGCATAGGTATCCAGCATAACATATGCACCAAAGAAGTAAGGCGACATCATGATATTATATGTAATATGGTATTCCAACCAATGCGAAAGATTCCAGACACATCCAATAAGCAATTGGAAACTACCACCAAACATCAGAAGCATACCATATATGTCCTCCACTAATAGGACATCACCCACATTTCATCCAGTCCTCACTACCTAGCATCAAATGAATTCATAGAAAGACACGTTCAGACCATAAAGAACATTATAAAAAATACAGACATCAATAAGATAACTAAAGCACTACTATCTTAGAGAAATAACCCTCAAAATATGATGACCCCAGCCCTCTACACCTACTCTTACATCAATCCAAACATCAGAACGCATGAAACTACAAACACATCAAACAGACATAAATTAACTAGATGACATTACTTGCAAGAAAACTGCATACATCGTACATAACGTTCAAATCTGTCAAATTCGAGACTCCTTAAAATTCACATGATCCCCAGCTACCATTGTCAAGAAACGAACCAGAATCATATGTCATGTGTACCCATACGGGAAACATCCTATGACGTACAAGACATAAAATACGATCAACACCTACAACTAACCCCAAGAAAATTACACCACCATAGAGAATACCCCCACTCAAACACTACATTTATCTAATTACCCAACACCACCATCTGATAATAATACCATCCTCTCACACACAGCTATTATAGAACAAAAGCAGCTTAGGAAACTATACGCCGAAGCTCCAGGAACAGGCACACTCCCTACCGATTTGTCCTGTAATATATCTTCTTCTTAGAAGAGGTGATGTTATGTTATTATCACTATTACTTTGTGTATTATTATTATTATCTCGCATTATACTAACACACGCCGAGTGCTAGGGATATGCCCATACATCACCGTCTCACATGATTAAGCAATGCTAGACGCCTATCTATAAGAGCCGTGATAAATGTACAAAGTTAATAAATAATGTATTTAACGCATTGATTCTTTTTCTAATAACTTAACAACTTGTATATACAAATATACTTTAATATAAATACATTTCTGATTAATGATTCATATACAAATATACTAAATTTGATTTTGATAATTATGTTAATGTTTGAATCAAATAATAATATTTATGTAATGTATTATTCTAATATAATTACACTAACAAATATAAATAAATGAAATACAATTAAATATATTTATGATTATTTGATACAAATACATAAAATCTGTTTTTGATATAAATTAAATTATTAATGTTGATCAAATATAAAGATTTATATAAGTTTTCAAGAATAATTAATTGATTATTGTTTAAATGAATATAACATAATTGATACAATTGATATATTTAGTATTTTAATTTGAAATAAAATTGACATGTAAGAATCCATAATTAATTTATTATTCTTTTATACAAGAAAATATTAATGACAAATATATATATATATATTTTTATAAATATTTAAATATAATATACATATTAGTGTTGTAAATGATGTCGGGTAGTTTCGGGTAATTGACTACATGGAAGGTTTCGGGTATCAAAATATGATTTTGGTTCAATTACGATTTAAATACTAATAACTTATCATTATCGAAAATATAAAAAATGCTTATTTAAAATTATAGTAAAAGTATTTTATACAATATAAAATAAAATCAACAATATAATTCGTTATCAATTAATTAGACAATAATTTTGTTATCAATGAGTTAATATATAATACATAATGTTACGGGTCGTGTACGGCAGAAATGCAGAATCAGGAATCGCTATAATTAATAAAAAATAGATAGATAAACAATAAAAAACATAGTAAAGCTAGCTCGGGTATGGCTATTATATCTATAAAGTCTATTCCACACCTAAACTATATGGAAATCCCTCGTATAATTATATACATTTTTACATGTATTAATTAAAATGTTAACATTATATTGAATTTATTAGGGAGAGTTAAAGTGAGGTATATAAATAGAAGTAAAACGTAAATACCTACGAATATTCGCATGCATTTTGAAAATAATTATGTTTTTATAGAAACGTTTGATATTCGCAAGTGAGGTTGTTTCGTGCGTATATTTTCATGTGTGGCATCACTTTAAAATATAATTCTAAATGATTCTAATACTCGCCACTTTGGATTGAGGTATATATATATATACCAGATTAAACATTTTGTATATCTATATACATATCCCATTATATTTATATTGAATTAATACCAAAGATTTTCCGAAGGAAAGATATAACACTTACGCGAAATCGTGTTTTTCGAATTTGTATACAAAATACCCCAGTGCCACCTATAGCGGGTTACTTTTAGGAACTATGTGTTATCTATAATGTAAATTCGTATTTAACTAAACACTTTTAAAATGTTAAATAATATGCTTTAAATTAATATTTATATGATGAAAACTAAGTGTTCATTACTAATATATAACAAACAAATATGATATGTATGTTTTAAATGCTATAAGTATATATTTAGTAAATAAAAGCTAATTTATATTGCATGTAATTTAATAGAGCAATGAAAAAATTGTTGTATGCAAATAGAGCCTAACCTAAATCTATTTCAGTGATTTCGATACTACTGCTAGCAGCAGCAGGGGATATTACTAAATTATGTTGCATGTATAGGGAGTGTTATATCTTTGCTTCGCAAAATCTTTGTTAATACTAAATAAATAGGCTTACATAATTATATAAGTGTGTATATATTATAATAATTATATAATAATAATATATATTTATTGAATACAATACAAAAAGCGGATACAAATATGATTATTAATCTATGTGTTAATAATATCGAATATATACTATTAAAAAATATAAATTATTGAATGAATCATGATTGCATAAGTATTATAAATTAATTAAAACATGCATAATTCCTATCTACACCATGTATTATTTTTACTATTTTTTTTGTGCATAACTTTTTTTTAAATAAAAATAAACTAAAATACTTCTATTATAGAATTTAATAATATGTCTAATGATATCAAATTTATTATAATAGCATCAATATAAAAAATCGTATTCCTATGGTTTTATTTATATCGTACAAATACATTATAGTTGGGTTATTCGTAGACTATAAATGTATAGTATTTACATTTTATACTAGTTTGGAAATATTAAAAATTATAGTAATATTACTAATATTAGATATTATATAGGAAGGTTAAAATGAATTAATAATGTAATATAATGAAAAATAAATAACTTATTGAAAAACAAATATTTCGAAAATGTTACTATAGTATCTTACTTACGATTCTATATTCAATAATATATAACATACATTTATATATTTATTTACTATATATATACATAGATAATTTATTAAAATATAATACCTACTATATTTAATAATATACAAATTATTTATTATTATTCAAATTTTGAAATAATCTGAAATAATAATATTGAAATTTAAATAATTACTACTATTTCCTAAGTTTTTATGAGTCATACAAATCTTTGATTATAAATAGAAATTGATGTATATTTTTACAAAATAATAATAATATTTAATTCAAAATGTATATTTTTAATTAATAACATCTTTTATATTTTTATTCAATATATTTATTCTAAAGTACATTTAATATATTAATTCATAAATTGCCATTTGACATATACGCATTAAGTTGCTGTATTTCGGTAAAAACAGTGTGTCAACAGATTCCGTTTTTTTGTGTAACCAAGTATATACACGCAGAAATCTAAAAATGTAATTATTTATAGTCTATTCTCTATAAAACCAAATGATAATTAAATATATTCATTATAATATAACGATTATTAAAATATTATTTAATTAGATACCAATTATTTCTCTAACATATAGTAATTCATAAATTAAAGTAGGTGGTTGACACAAAATTGTCGGCCTAATCTTCGTGTCAGCGTATTCCGTATTTATATGCCCGTTTTGTCTTCTCATTCCGTATATTATATATCTATATATATATATATATATATATATATATATATATATATATATATATATATAAGTCAATGAATACAATTTATATAAAACGTTTAAAGAGAATCACTGAAAGCGATCAGATGTATTGATTCGAAACCTCCTAACAATATGTGCAATTTTATATAATATGTTTCCATTATAATAATTTTCCTAATAAAATAATAAAATATTAACAATTATAAAGATAATAATAAAGTCATAGTAATATAAAGAAACAATGAAAAGATTAAATATAAATTAAGCAAATAAAAGATTAATAAATAATAAAAAATTATAAGCCAAAATTAAATTTTAAATTATAATAATAATAAAAAAGATATAAATAAAAATAAAAGTTGTGATTCGTGAATAGGCATTCAAAGCTAAATATTACAGAAATAGTTGACAAATTAATATATTTAATATTGTTTAAATAAAATTTAAATTAATACTGTTAAATAAATAGTTGATTAAAATTCAATTGAAACTATCATTATTTTTCATATTTTGAAAAACATTTGGTTGGTAATTTATAAAATATATAATAAATAAGAGCCTACATATAACATACCATGAGGTATCTGGTAGTAAACATATTTAATATTCGATAATGAATTATTTATTTTTGTAGTAAATGTTCCGTTATTTAAATAATTATTTATTAGATTATATATATATATATATATATATATATATATATATATATATATATTGTTATTCAAAATGTTTCAAGTTTCTTTATAATATGTTATGACCTAAAACAACAATTGTTGTTAACAGTTCTTTCAAATCTAGAAAATTACATCCATTTTTTTAAAAACTATTTTAGAAGAATAATGCATATTTAAAAACGATAATGTGGTATTTTTTAATCATACTATATTGATTTTTATTTATTAATTTATATTTAATTATGAATTTGGATAATCTATTATATATCATTTTTTTTAATATTTAATAATTTGTGGAAAATAACAACGGCGCAGTAATTAATAATATTGTTATCATTATATTAATGGTGGCTTTATAATTAGTTTTTGATATATATTTATATACGAAAATACGTATACGTATATATACGTTGAAAATATATCCGTTATAATAGTATTATTATGAGATATATGATTCATAGGATATAAAATACAATTAATAATTTCCTTTATCAATGTCATATTATAATTATTTAAATCTAAGGATACTTTTATTTCATTCTATTAGTAACGTTAATGATTAACTATTGGTAATAAGTATGACATAACAACTATATAGATTATATATTAATAATGTTAAATCATTGTTACTATAGTAACAATAATATTATTCTAATATTTATTGAATTTACTATACCTTCACAAATAATAAAAACATTTTCTTTAAAGTATTCGCATATTTTGATTATTTATTTCAATACCATTATAAATAAATATATTTATAGTCTTACCATAAGTGTGTGTCTTTTTTAATTATTTTCCTATTAGAACCTTTATTATGTCTAGAAAATAATTCATAATACGTTCATTTATATGAAATTATATATTATTTTATTTATATTTATTTTTTTCAGTTACATATATAAATAGCTTTTATATAAAATGTATCCTCATATAAACGTTAACAAATATATATTTTATTTTATTCTGATGGAATTTATGGAAAATTACTTTTATCACTCTTGAGGTCTATACAATTTTTTATTTATTTATATTTTTTTAAAACTTAGTTTTCATCTTCAATAAGTTATGGGTAATTTTCTCGACAAGCAGAACAAATTTATATTTACCCATGTAATTATACCTAAATTTGATAATTATTATATATATAGGTGTGAATATATTAATAATAGATGAAAGACCTACTTTCAATAGTATTATATTTTTTTGTATTATATATATATAATATTTTGAAAAGTATATATTATAATCACCGCACTATTATCTTTAAAAAAGTTATCTAAATTTTTTGTTAAAATTACATATATTAAAAATAATTATTGATATGTTAATTAAAAAGTCACAATTTAATTTATTTTAATCATAGAGTTTATATATATATATATTATTCTATGATTATATTGTGATTCTATGATTGTATATGCAATTAATTTAATGTTATTATTAATAAATAAAATGTTATATATTATGATTAGTTGTTTTATCTTTGTATTCAGCCATTAGTTTTATGTTGGTTTCATTTATTGATCTGTATTCATCGGAAATTCCAATTTTGTTATATTTTGTATTTTTGAATATATATAAAGTATATTATTTGGCATTTCCATTTATGTTGACAATATTTTAAAATTCGATATAAATTATATAATTTTCAATAATATTTATGTATTTTAATATTTACAAATTAATTTATTAAATTTAACTAATGCATATTTACAACCTATTTTTTTAATTTTGATAAATAAATTAATGGTAACAAATTATTAGAATGACATTTTTTAAATGTTATATATATACAATATAATAATAATTTTATATTTAATAAATATATATATATATATATATATATATATATCTTCTATATAAAATACAGTTTATTTAATTGTATATATGTGTGTGTGTATTTTTAATATTTTTTTGAAATGTTTTTTTAATATATTTTGAAATATTTTTTGGAAATTTGTTTATATTTTTGAAATAGTTTAACATTTTTTGGAAAAATCTTTGAATAGTTTTTGAAATATTTGTAAAAAAAATGTAAAATTTTTTGATATATTTTTCCACTATTAATATTTATATTATTATAATATTTTCAAATATAAAAAATATATTATTCTACATTATTGTATTATAGATACCATTTATTTAATGCTATATCATAGAAATGCAGAATCAGGCATAGCTATATTTAATAAACAATCAAAAGCCTAGAAATGCCGCGTCAGTTACGGTATTAATATGTTAAAATATTTTTTATATTTTTAAAAATATATGTAGACACTTTTAAAAAAAATATATTTTGTATTATTTTTAAATATTTGTTGTATAGCAAGTGAAAAATATAAATATTTATATAGTAAAAATTGGATTTAACTAAAAGTATGATATCTCAAGATTTCTGAAATTAATAAGAGAATGGGTACATTTATTATTAGTTTTATTAATTACATTTAGCTTATATAAAATAAGTAATAGATAGTATACGATAATAATTATACCAAGACAACAACATTTTGAATAATATTAAATAACAAATTTAAAGTCATTTTCAATAATTCAAACCACTAAGTTATATTTGTAAGTCTTAATTTATATGAATATGAAGAGATATGTATTATAAATATGTTCTGAAATTGTCATATAAACTTATTGAGTATACTCATGAAAATATAATGAATTTTATCTATAGATCAAAAGTTAATAGGTTAAAAGTTTCAAAATTAAGTTTAAAACAAAAGGGCAGTAATATCAGTTTTAACAAAAATTATAAATATTTTACTTTCATTATAATATTTATTTGTATACGTGTATATTTTCAAAAATGAATATTTACGAAACTTACTCTTAATTTTATGAATCAAGACGTATATCATTTTAAAGATAATATATTAAATTTACTGATTTTTTATAGTGTAATGAATCAATTATGAGAATTATGGTATATTCCGTAACAAATTTGTATGATAATAATACATCACTGTACAAAGATGATAGAGGTTAACTAGTAATATATATATATAATTGTATAACAGTATCAAATACTTTTTGAGATAAATAAAAACAGATATAAATGTTGCATTACTATTAGGATAACAATATCCTACAACTTCTAGATATGTAACACTAGGTTAATTATAGTGTATTATAATTTTTTATTAAATTATACTACTTCCAAAATTGTCTAATATATTATATTTATCTATAATATTGATTAATCTATTTATTGTACAACAAAATGTCTTTAATATTTGTGAAAATATGATTTTTAATGATATTAAAGTATTAATACGAATTCATACGTATTAATATAATTATATCGATTTAAATATATGAATTATATTGATTATATATAATATATATATATATATATATATATATATACATATATGTATACATAATATAATATACGTCAACTTATAATATTTCGATAATTATAATAATAATAATAATAATAATAATAATAATAATAATAATAATAATAATAATAATAATAATAATAATAATAATAATAATAATAATAATAATAATAATAATAATAATAATAATAATAATAATAATAATAATAATAATAATAATAATAATAATAATAATAATAATAATAATAATAATAATAATAATAATAATAATAATAATAATAATAATAATAATAATAATAATAATAATAATAATAATAATAATAATAATAATAATAATAATAATAATAATAATAATAATAATAATAATAATAATAATAATAATAATAATAATAATAATAATAATAATAATAATAATAATAATAATAATAATAATAATAATAATAATAATAATAATAATAATAATAATAATAATAATAATAATAATAATAATAATAATAATAATAATAATAATAATAATAATAATAATAATAATAATAATAATAATAATAATAATAATAATAATAATAATAATAATAATAATAATAATAATAATAATAATAATAATAATAATAATAATAATAATAATAATAATAATAATAATAATAATAATAATAATAATAATAATAATAATAATAATACTAATAATAATAATAATAATAATAATAATAATAATAATAATATTAATAATAATAATAATAATAATACAAATAGGATGTTAGATTTTCAAAATTAAAAAGATGGTTACAAATGATGAACCATTATGATGTAAATGATATAGGTCAAAGTGAGATGGTTAACTTTTTAATAAACAACATATTGCATTTTGAAGAACAATTAAATGAGGTAAATACGATTATTATTTTCTTTAAATTGATGTTCTAATAAATATAATTCTATATAATACATATTTTAAAATTAAGATTAAAATAAGATCTATAAATGAAGAATACTTAGAAGATAGCACAATGAATTTGTGGGCTTTAAATTACCATTATCCATTCGTTTGTATTAATATATATATATATATATATATAAATATATATATATAAATATATATATAAATGTTAAAATACTCATTTAATTTGTAATCTTCAAACTCACAGTAATGGCTTTAGAAATAATAAAATGGGTGCAGCTATTTTTATTGATATTTAAACATTTGACCCGGTTAATCATGACATTTTATTTGGTAAACTTGAAAATATCGGTATATGTGAAATTTCTTTAAAATGGATTACAAATTATTTTACAAATATATATCAGACTGTTAACTTTAAAAACTATTTATCTGATAAAATTAAAGTTAAAATTGATGTTCCACAAGGATCAATTATAGGACCTATTTTTTCTTATTTATATTAATGATTTAATATGTTCATCTTCAATAGATTAATATAGTGTAATGAAAAAATATTATATATTTTTGAAATACAACTCGTACAATAAAGGTAAAAATATAGTTTACTTTTTATTTTTTTTTAAATTATATTTTATATATGATATAATAAATATAATTGTATGACCATATATTCAGTCAATAAACACATATTATTTAATATATTCTGTAAATTTCATAAATATTTAAGCATTATTTGCATAGTTATTGAATTTAAAGAATAAAATTATGCTAAAATAATTATTCTGAGTAAATCAACTTTGAAAATAACATATATTTTTTATTAAAATATAGAGGTTATTTGAATAAAAATAGTATAGTATATGTGTTTGATGTTTATTATATACATATTATTTGTATATGATGTATGTATATGTATATTATATATAGTTATGATAATAATCCAAAATATTATATGTATATTATATATATTTTATAGTAATCAAAAATGTATAAGCATATTATAGTATTCCACAATATGATATATATATATATATATAATGTAATAGTAATCAAAAATAATATATTAGATAAACAGAATAATAATTATGTAAAATAACTTTATATAAACGTATTTTTGTAGTATTTTTAGAGATTATTTGTTATCATTATTTCTTATCAAGTACTTGATGATTACTCAATGACTCAACCTACTTGATGATTATATTTAATTACATGATAAGTTTAATTTTTGTTATCATATATATGTAAATAGGAATTCATAATATTTTTATATAACATTTTTATTTATTTATTACCCTTATCTATAATGAAACTTATCATGTTAATAAAGGGGTAATTGTCTCGATAAGCAACACTGCTTCTATAATTACCCTGACATTGCCTAAATCTGATAATAATAATAATAATATATATATATATAATATATTGTTAGTTTTAAATATATCTCTAATATATTTAATCAAATGATATTAAAATTTATAAATAATGTAAATATACTTATATACGTAATAGTGTATAAAATAATATATCTAAGCAATTATATATTAACTAACACAACATATAATAGTTACACTTATTATTTCTATCCTATTTATAATTTATCACGTTAATTTAATGAGTACATAATTACCAAATATATATAATAAATTAATAATATAATTTTATATTTGTTTAAACATTATAATATTAGAGTAATTTATGAGAGTAACTAAAAAGTATTATTAGATGATTAATAATTTATTCTATAACAATTTATTGTACATGAAATTGATTTACATGTCTGAAAGGTATGTACTTAATGAAATATTAAATATGAATATTCTTTTAACTATTTCTATTTCTAGTATACGTGTGTCATATTTAAATACACACACATATGTATATATATATATATATATATACATATATATATATATTTAAAGATGTTAATACATTATATCTGATACACTAATAATATATTAATATAATACTTTAGAATTATAAATGTAATTCCCGTTTATATAAATATTTAGACTCTTCTTCATTAAATATTTATCAATTACTATTGGTGATGATATTGAAATAATCAGTATTAAATTAAAATTAATAAATAAGGCTAAATCATTCATATTTACTGGATTATACAGAGAACATAATTCCGATACAATATTTTTAATGATTTATTTTATAATTTTTTAAATATATAAATACATATATTTATATTTGTGGTGATTTTAATATTGACTTTTTAAATATTTTTAATTCTATTACTTTAGTTTTAATCATATTTTATCATAACTAGGTTTACTTAGTACAATTATAATACCCACTCGATTGAAAACATCGAAAAAAACATTGACTGAAAATACATTTACAAATAGTAATATAGATTTATGATATTAATATAGATATATCAGATAATTCTGAAATATTTAATATACTTAACATTTATATGGTATCTACCGTAAATAGTGAATATAGTTATATTATAAATACCAATGAAAATAAAATCAACTTACTTAATATTGAACTGTCAAATCATAACTGGGAAAATATATTTAATATATCTGATCCTTCTTTAAACTATGATACATTTATTTTGGAAGTCGATACAATACTCAATAAATTCTGTCCTTTGACTTATATAAAACAGATAAAAAACATCATATTAATCAATAGCTATTATCCAAATTAAAAAAATGATATTACAAAAAAAAAATAAACTTTTTAATTTATTTAAAAAAAGTAATTGCCCATTTACATTTATTAAATATAAAAAATAAAAAATCGAATTAATAAAAATATTAAATATGAAAAAAATAAATGTTATTCAAAAATGTTCACTAGCAATATCCATATTGAAAATTGAGAACTATAAATAATTTAATATATAAATCACAAGATAATATTTCAATATTATTAGAACACGATGGATGATTAATAGATGATATTTATAACCAATGTGAGGAATTTAATAGTTATTTTTCAGACATAGGTAAGTCAATTAAGAACTAGATTATAAATAATGATAAGAATGATTTTCTAAAAAACGTTCCTTCCATTGATACATTTTTTTATTTTTAACCTATTACAATTGATGAAATAACAATATTATATTGAAAATTAAATTAAATAAATCAACAAATTAAATAATTGGGATATGGAACATATAATATACACGATATCAATTCCTTTGTATCCTATTTTTAATGTAGTTTGGTTCACTCATTTTTCTCTAATAAAATGAAAATGGCGATTATAAAACCTATATATAAAGGTAATGACAGAAATAAAATAATAAATGATAGACCTATTTCGTAATTACCGCAAATAGGACAAATATTTAAAAATATTATTTATAATAGAATGCGAGATTTCATAATTAAGATATAAAATAAAATATGGGTAAAAATATATGTTCCACTAGGTGTTTATTTATGGGTAAAAATATACGTTCCAATATTGATTTTTTTATGTAAAAGGAAACTGTTTATTTTCTCACAAACTACCTATAATTTTACCACCTACAGGAACATAGTATTTTACCTATAATGTTACGTGTCGCCATCTAGTTTCTGGTTGCTTGGGTGAGTATCTTGATATATGCAGTAATATCTTCTCAAAAATACAGATTTATAATATTTATCAAATTTATTTGACCACTTATGAGAACAACCCAATTTCAAAATATTATTTTGTATAGAGGACCAAAACTATATAATAATATAATGTTTGGTAATATTTAAAAAAATGATTATTTAAACAATGTAAATATGTCGAAAAAAAATCTAAAATTATTTTTAAATATATATATATTTAATAAAAACAGTATTCTAATACAAATTAATAAAACAGTATTACAATTCGAAAAAAAGTATTATAGATAGTATTAAAATATAAAATTATTTAAAAACAGTATTATAATTTTTTAATTTATTAAAAAAACAGTAATATTTATAAAATATACATATCAAATTTGTTTATTTATAGTATTCATTCTTACTTTTAAAATATATTATAAATACATTAAATAAATATTATCTTATATGTTAATATGAATACATGACATTTTTGAAATGTGACAAATATACTGTAGTTATGTGGTTCACTTAAGTGATTTGTCTGTTTATTTTTGGCAGGAATGTGGCGCCATTGCACGTCTGACTATAGATTAAATGCTTTTTTAGTATTGATATCCCCACTGTGATGTATCAAAGGTGCGCCTACGGGTATGCCTAGTCCTCATGTCTACGTATTGTTTGTCACCACTTCCATTATTCTAGGATTCGATACATCATTGTTGCTGATTAAGTTTAGTTATTGTATACAGTTTTTTCAAATTAATTCTAATCTTTTATAAAAATGGATTTTTTCTTAATTATAAATTTTCGTATAGGTGTTACTTTATTGCAGTATCATTTATTTTATTTTTATTTAAAAAATAAAATTTAATTATTATTTTATTATGTTTTATTTGTATGCGAATGAATATAATGATATATGATACTGCACATACTGTCAGAATGTATTGACTCAAAAATTCTTATCGCTTTCACAGATCCTCCTTAGACTTTGTCTATAAACTGATTGCATTCATTCATTCATTCATATTCAACACATTTTAAATATAAATTATTAATTACGAAACTAAAAAATAAAATAAAATACATTACAATGAGAATGAATGATAGTTATTTTTTAAGTATTATTTTTTATTATGTAATTTAATTATAATGAAGTATATATTTAAAATATTTTATAATTAATCGAGTATGTTAATTAACAAATATGCTATATTATAATAAAATATAGTACCTTTGAAATTATATCATTATTATCAGTAAATATATAAGTGTATGTAAGTATTCAAAATTACAAAATATATTATGAATTTTATGAAAATGTTAATAATATACAAATATATATTTTATTTCAAATATATATATATATTTATAATATATATATATATATATATATATATAAATATTATAATTATAAATATAATATAATATTATAGTATTATTGTCAATCTACAAAATTAATATCGCATTAATAAATTTGTATTAAACAATAATTCATTAATTACAGATAAATTGGCATGCATACATAAATAATACATTATTAGTTACAAATAAACATTTTGATGCAGATGAAACTATTGATGTTTTTAATAGAAATTATTTGAAAAAATTAAATTATCTGATTTTGGAATACCATCAATCCTCTGACGGAGTAGCGTTAGTAGTATAATCTTCGTTATTATATTATTACATATATTATTTAATTAAATAATTATTTGGAAAAAGTAATTTTAATTTACAATTTAATATCCATTTATATTAATGCATATGTATGTGTATATATATATATACACATATATATGCAGAAACTAATTATATACCAGAGTTTTACAGTTTTGTACAAATTAATCTTCTAAAAATATTTATCAATATGAACTTATTGAAAGTAGATTAACTTATTAGTTATATATAAACTGTTTAATATAAAATAAATTAGTGCATGAGCAATACCATGAGACATATACTATATATGCTATTAATGAATGAATGAAATCAGTGTATATTACAAGGATGATCAGTGAAAGTGATCATATTTATTGATTCGATTACTACTGACAATATGTTCAGTGTTGTATATATATCATCATATTCATTCGGATACAAATAAAACATAATACAATAATAATTCACTTTTATTTTTAAATTAAAAATTAAAAAAATGAAATATAAAAAAATGAGGTGTATAAGAAAATATATAATTAAGAATAAATACATTTAAAAAAAAAGATTACAATTAATGTGAAAAAAAAGAAATAAAAGTACACTTTTACTAAATTAACGATGTATATAATCCCGGAAGAATATAACTGGTGAAAAAGGAAATGTAGAAATGACGACTAGGCATATCTGTAGGTGCACAGTCTATGGGAAATCAATAATAATTATGTTGCCAATATATAGTGAGATGTGCAATGGCGCCATATTCCTGCCAAATATAAACATACTAATCTATTAAGGGAGCTACAATCAATGCATTGCCACAAAACTACAGTATAATTGTCATATTCCAAATATTTCATGTATATATAGGGACAATTTTTTGTATTTAGGGAGATTGTTACACCATGTATATATGTTCGCCTCGTCTATGGTATTAAACTTATTGATTGATTTGAACATAGTTAATTCGATCTTTAATCTTTCAATCGATAATATTTCATAATTTTTTTATGTCAATCTGTTTTGTTTAGCAAATTAATAGAATTAATAAGATTAATCTAAAAATTAAACCGGTTTTTTCATAAATTATATTATTTATTAATAATGATTCCTTTAATTTATAATAATGCATAAATGATGTTTCCTTAGTATCAAATTTGGTTTTAATTGTTATCATTGGATTCAATCATGGAATCTAACATGGAATCAAACAATTCAGTATATTTTATTCTGTAATATTAATGATACAGAATATTGACATATTAACTGATCATATTTATCAAATTCTTATATTAAAATAACATTAATTATGTTATATTATTTTATTTAGATAAGATAGGTATTTTGAATGTTCATTAATATTCATCTTATATATATTTATAATAATGTATATTATATTTATTATTATTTTCCACTGAATTAGATATACTTACAATTAAATTAGATATATTTTAAATTAAAATAAATTATTATAATATTTTATTATAAATATTTATTATAATCTATTTTGTATTATATAATATGTTTTATATAATATGTTTATACAATTAATTATTAACCTTGAATCAATATACAAAATTGTATATATATAAAATATAAAATACTTTTGTTTCTATCTCTTCAATGAATTAGAGAGTAATAGAGTGTGTAAATTATTTCTATCATTATTAAATTTAATTAGAATAATCATTTAATATATTATCTTATCTTTTATTTTTATTATTATTGATAATTATTATGATTATATATAATTATAATTATATATGCTTTAAAGTATATTTTTTATAAATGTTACATTCAATATTATTTGTTGGTATCATGAAAGATTTTACTATCATTTCCAAGCTTTCGTGGAAAGTAGAAATGACAATATTTTAACAGATGACTCAGAAATAGTTAAAAGATGGATAGAATATTACAAAGAACTCTATAAATATCCAATAAATCCAGATGAAAATATACTTAATAATGATTGAGGTTCATACGTAAAAGAAAACTTCCTGATTTTAAAATAAGAATTGGAATATTCAATACGAAATCTAAAAAAGGAAAATCAACAGCTATAGCTAATATTCAAAGTGAGATAATTATAAAAGGCGGTTAACAATTTATGACAACATTTATTTACTATGCCAGAAAAAAACCAAAGCAAGATCATGTGGATAATTATTTTAAATTGACTCAATCTAATATCAGAACATATCCTAGCTGAAGAGCATGCAGATTTCAGAAATAAAATAATCACAATCGAACATATATTAAACTGCATAATTATGGCAGAAAAATATATTGAACATGGAAGAAAATTATGCCATAACTTTTTTGAATTTAAAAAGGTATTTGATCGAGTTGGCACGAATGATTATTAAAAGTAATGAGACGTCTCATGTGTACACTTCAATATAGATGAAAATATTATTGATAATCGAAAATCTTTATGAAAAAACAAACAGTACCGTTTTGGTTAATAACAAATCATGGACCTTCTTTAAGTAATTAACTCTATTAGTTATTTATCCTTAGTATTTTTAGTTAGAGATAAAATAGCATTGTTTAGATGAACGCGCGCCTCTCCTTAATCTAACATATCTCCAGCTAGTATAGTTATAAATTAAGTAATATTAGAAAATGCATATTTGATAATTTTATCTACATGTTTATAAAATAAACTATAATTATTGAATCTTAAATAATTATAAATTATACTAATATCATGAATTATTTAGTTAACAAATTAAATTGAAATATTGTACAAATATTATATGCAGTCACTGTGACTGGTTTATCATAATTTTTGTATATTATTATTTGCGCTGTATTAATTAATATATATGATAATATAATATACTTAATACATTGATACTTTATTTTAAATTAATTTACTAATAACCTAATTAGACATTATTACATTAATGTAAATCTTAAATATGAATTGGTATTATATAATACCAATATATATATATATATATAAATATATATATATATATATATATATATATATATATTACATATATTACCTAATTAAATTAATACAATTATGAATTCTAGAATTATATACTTTTACATACATTGGAAAACTTATGATGTCATAAATACACAATACGGCATAGGAGGAACAGATAAAGGTAATATAATAATTCCAATATAATATTGTTTATAGTTTTCAGTGGAGTATAATTTGTATACAATTGACACCATAGTGTATATTAATAAACATTTTTTGAATAAAAATATTAATATATTGATATAATATTAAACTGATATTTTTTATTTAGACAAATCTTGGTTCATTTAAATTACTTAAATACCAATAAACTAATTTGGACCTAGAACCTTAAATATGTCAGCCAATTATACATCAGCCAATTATAAAATTAATTTTATTGCAATTGCAATTAATTCATAACATTTTTACTTTATTTATGTGAGCAAAATACTTTTTTTACTTTTACATTGTATTGATATAATTATAATTATTATTATTATTATTATTATTATTATTATTATTATTATTATTATTATTATTATTATTATTATTATTATTATTATTATTATTATTATTATTATTATTATTATTATTATTATTATTATTATTATTATTATTATTATTATTATTATTATTATTATTATTATTATTATTATTATTATTATTATTATTATTATTATTATTATTATTATTATTATTATTATTATTATTATTATTATTATTATTATTATTATTATTATTATTATTATTATAGAATTGAATTGAATTAATTGTATTACTAATTATATTCATATAATATGGATAGTAACCAAATAAATAAATAATATAAAATAAAACGCAAAACGATTATGTAAATTATAATAATAATAAATCATTAATACAGTACCACGAATCATATGTACCGGAGAATAATTAATATTAATATATATAATATACAATATATATATAGGTGGTATAATTATAAATTAAATAATTATTATTAATAATATATAATGGAAACTACTATATATATAATAATAAAAATAAATAAATATGTGATAATAAATCTCATAATTTACAGGTAATTTTTGAAATTAATGTTGATATTACGTGATTTGAAACAGTTTAATGATTATGAATAGACAGTTTCATAATCTAGATTATTCCACACATTTAATATACGATTATTTAAGTAATTCGTATGTATATTTTTATACAAATCGTAATACGATATTTTATAGCAACGAGTTTTATTCCTAGGCCAAGAAAACGAGAGTTTTTCTGTAAAGGATTACTATTATAATGGGAACTGTTTTATATAACAATATTTGGCATAATTAAGTAAAGAATATGTAAGTTAATCTCATGAACATTTATTTTTTAATGTTTGATTGTTTTCGCTTAGTTATAATATTTGAACTTGATAAAATATTGAAGGAAAAAAGAAAAATTATTACTAATGTACTGTTTTTTCCAACTTTAGTATCTTTAGAATCATTTGATAATAAAAGTTGATCGTTGGTAAATAGTATTGTTGGTCAAGTATATTTGTAATTCTAATTAAAAAATTATTATCGATATATTTTATCTAAATAAAAGGATGAGATATATTATCTAATTTGTATATAAATACCAAGTTCATTATTTGATATGCCAATAGCTATATTATGTATAGTAATAATGTTTTTTTTATTGTGATTACAGAATAGTATAATAGAATAAGAATTATTGTTGAATAAACTATTTATATAAGCTAATTATAATATAAATTCATAATTTTAAATTATAGAATATAATTAGGTATTATATATATATATATATATATATGTATTTAAGGAAACCAAATAAAAACAAAATGTATTAATTCTATTTAGATATTTTGATGTGTTATATTTGGTGGCATTATTAGCGATAGTGGTATGTAGTTGGGAGTAAAGGTGCATTTATTGGCGGTAAATGTTGCGATAAACATTATTTAATATATAATATTATTTATTTTATTTAAAATATATAATAAATATATTAACTTTTCATATATAGTAGAACATATTATTAAAAACTATTTATCTATTTTATATTAATTTTAAAAATTATTAAATTTATTATAATTTATAATTATGATTATAATTTATAGTTTATTATTTTATTAATATTTATCTTATTTCGTAAACTTATCATTTATTTATTTATTACGAAAGTCACAACTATATATATATATATATAAATATATTTATAATATATCCATAAGATGATAACTCGTTATACTGTACGGAAATAACTGTTAAAATGATGGGCTATGCAGTAGATTCACTTTATCCACCTATAGAACTTGATGAAACTATAAGAGAAGTTATTATTTTTCGTATCTAATATATCAAATAATATAGATAGTAATATGTATAGTAATAATACTTATATACATAATTAATAATTCAGGTAAACGGGATATTTGATACAATGAAAAAAGTATTTGTTAATAAAATAATAAATTCTTCTTTGTTAGATAATGAAAGTAAAATAGAATCAGTAGACAAGGTATATTTATCATGTATATATATATATATATATATATATATATATATATATATATATATGTGTGTGTGATAAAGCCTATAAAGGAGTTAAACCGTTTACTTTTTATTTACTTTTTTGTACTTTTTACATCTCAATAGGTTTTATTGGAAATTCTCATATATATATATATAAGACCTTGGCCGAATTAGTGCAAGTTTTCACTCTCTGCTTCTTACGTGTTAGAAACACTCCTTATGAGTCAACGTAACGCAATAAGTCAGTTTATAAATACATGCTATTAAAACACTAGCTCTAGGTACTATATCCTATATGCACTCTACTAAAATCACCCCCGATTGTGTCGAATCCGGCTATATACCATTACATATTTTAAAGTGTAACTTACAACTTTATAAATGTATCCGATCAACGTCAATAACGTAATCTTTCAACATTTATGTCGTTCATTTCAATTTTAACATAATTTTGTTTCCTATAGGAAATGTCTCTACCCTTTTATTTCTCCTAAATATCATGTTATCACTTATATATAGGTAATTTATTTAAGAAATGTATTCCTACAACTTCCAGTCTACCGTTACTTGAAACTAGAAACCCGTCTTCTTTAATTACCATCCCGATTATCTTAATATCAGTTTTATAATCCCCTAATTACTCAATTACTTACTGATTTGAACACAAGTTTTCTTTAATGTATCAATTCCTATTCACTAATTGAAGCTTAAGCTTCAATAATCGGAATATTTGACACCGCACTTGAATCGATCAAACATTGACATTACAACCCTCCATACTTAATACTGTTGACACACATGTATCCACTAAATTATTTCTCCAACAAGAATTTTTCTCGTAACTAGCATCGACCCTATATATTCAAGATGCTAATTATTTAAAGGAACTCTGCATTCTCTCACCATTTGATGTATTCCCTGGTATCAGTAACATTTAATTGTTGATATCCTATCTCCGTTTCTACATCAACTATTACCTTGACCTATTACCACGTTTAATCTCCATTCACAATCAATAAGCCTATTTACCAGTAATTCGGATATCGAATTATTGCTCTTATTTTGCATCAACCTAATACACTTTATCCTGTAACATTCTGCATTATCTACCACTTGCGATTAATCGATACCCATTCTCTAGTCAATTCCCTCAATTCTTCGAATGATTTTCCCTTAACCATCATAAGTAAATGAATCCTCATTCCAGTCTCTCGCACATTACACTTAAACGTTTCTCCCAGCATATCCTTACAATCCGTAACATCCTTCTTTATATATAACATAATCTTAATACACAACGAGAATATCTTGTGATATTATCGTCCCCATTTGTTTTCTATTCATTAACTCATATATTCGTTGGCCTTTCATTACTCTAATTCCGCATCTTCTCCTTAATATTTCAAAGATTGCTGATCTGTCTGCGAGTTCCTCTATTAATTCACATAATTCTAACTTTGTACCGTCTGTTATATGGTATAACACAAATGAGGCTGAATTATAATTTGTTAATTGTAATAGATAAACGCACTCTTCGGCTTCCCCAATCTACCTTACAATCTCCATCTTACTTCCTCAATTTTTCCCATGATAAATCTCATTTCGCTGGTCTACCAACTTGATTTTTTCAGCCCTCTTCAACCCCCATTATTTATAACTTATCTTCTATTACATTATACATCTACCTATCTATAGATAAGTGTATACAATGCTTTAAATAACCTATTCATCTGATATATCCCATTATACTTATATCCAATAAATATCTATCACTAACTGTGTAATATCTATCAATAATATTGATTCAATATATATATATATATATATATAAATATACTTGTTTATTATATATTTAAATAAAAACTATAATTATATATATAACTAATATTAAATATACTTAGATTGCAAATATGTACCACATTATGGGATATCCTTCTTTTATATTCGATAAAGAAAATCTAGATTATTATTATAAAGATGTTATAATATTATATATAATTATTATATATATATATATATATATATATATATATATATATATATATATATGTATATGTGTATTTATAGTGATTGAACTATTTATCAAAAGAGAAAAGTACAATCCATTTATCTTTTGAGCAGAAAATAATAACACAATTAAAATAACAATATATTGAGACATAAGCCTTTATTTTATAAAACAGTTAATAATAATAATTAGTAGATATATATTAGATGAATCAACAATTATTGTCATGGATAATTTAGAATTGGGATGAAATTATGAGATAAAAAGATTTTGTGAATAATAGATAACGATACTATAATAGATGATAGAAAGGGGTAACTATAGAAAATTATAGGAATTTATAAATGAGCCTGTATAGATGACTATTCAGTAATGAGAATAAATGTTATATTAGTAGATTGAAGGTAACCAATATAATATATATTCGCAAGTTTATCAGAGATATAACTATCGTTGTATAACTATAACTGATTTATATAAATGATCTACCTACTATTTTTAAACCACAAATAATCACCTCACTTTTTTCAGATGATGCTAAAATATCAATTATCTATAAATCTATATATGATCGGAAGGTTCTGCAATCCGGGCTATTTGAACTATCATCCTGGATGTGTAAATGGGACCTTGAACTTGCCATTCAAAAATGTTCAATTATGACATTTGGGAATATCAATACACATTCGTATACTATAAATAATATTCAATCAAATAGTATAACAGAGTTTAAAGATCTTGGAATAATTTGTAACACTAAACTGATATTTGACATTCATATAAATCATCTGTGCAGCAAAGCTTTTAATATTCTGAATATTATATTTAGATGCTTTATTATTAATGACTATTGATATGGTGATTAAGTGCTTGCATCTGAATAATTCCCCTTTTTATTATTATTTTTGTATTATATCATTTGTTAATTTTATATCTTAACCATATGTAACATGGCATTTATAAATCATTATATATATTCGTTTATATTCGTTATTTGTTTTTATTATTATTATTGTTTTATGTCATTTTGTTTGTTTTAAACAATAAACTATATCTATCTATCTATAACCATATATGGCTATATTAATATAATGAGTTAAGGGAGATGATATTTAGTTTACATCGTACGTATAATAGTAGAAATAATGGATGAGTGGTGATAATTGGTATCATTGTGATTAATACAGAAGGTATTGTTGACTATAATAAATAATAATATATAGCTGGGATATGTAGCCGGTAGGGGAGACTAAAAAGGTCGAGTTGAGGGTTGAAGGTTATATTTGAAATACGAGTTAATAGTATATACATATATTTTGTATAGATAATTGTGGGTTATTTGGTTTAATTGGTTGTAGTTTTGTCCTGTTTGTTTTTTTAGCTGAATTACATCTCATAGTGAGCCTATACAAATTTATTTCGCATTTAAAATTTAACCTCAAATCGTCCTTTTTGATTGTAACACTCCGGTAGTATGTCTATTAGAGGATATCAGTAGTCAAGAGCGGGGGAGAACTATATAATACATGTATTAAACATTATTTAACTATTTATCTAAACTAATTTTACTATGTAGTGTTGTAATTTATATTCGGAATTGATAACAATTCGAGGATTTTATTATGAAGGATAAATAGTTAAATAATATTTATCGTTATATGTATATATATATATATATATATATATATATATATATATATTATATATATATATATATATATATATATATATATATAATTTACTAGCATATGTATTATATTAAATATTATTTATAAAAATTATACGATAATTAATATGTATTTCACAATTTTATTTACCAATATAATTTAAGATAATATATGTAAATATATTATGATCTTGAAATGAATTAAATAAAAAAAATATATTTTAGTTGGAAATAAACCCGATGAAATATTATTATAACATTTATGCGAATATAAAATTCACATATTTAATGAATTTACATCATTATAAACAACGATTAAGTATAGAGAGGTTTTATAATTATATTATGATATTATATTTTTTATTGTATACGTTATAAATTATATTACATTATAATTATATAATATTTTTAAATTATATATCAAATATCGATTTTGTAATGTTAAATTTGGTAGCTCAACATCAAAACTTCGCTTCATTAAAAATACACGCCAGATCTCCGTTCTTGGAGCAATTTTATGTAATATATATATATATATATATATATATATATATATATATATTATACATATACATATATACATAAATATATATACAAAGTCATTAATGCTTTCTATTTTTCCTTGAGTTCTGCTCATTATTCGCCTCAAAAGTTGATGTTTATTTTCTTTAATACTTAATTTTTTTTTCTAAAGCATTTTTCTAAATATTTGTTCATGATTATTTTTAATATCTGTAGGATAACAAGTTATTTCTAATCTCGCCCTACCATGAAGATGTCTTCTTACAAAGTCAGCTTTCAATTATGGTTTTAAAAATTCTAATGATCCCTTCATTTCATCAATCCACTCATCAATATCACCATATACATCATACATTTTAACTTACGTCCCTGATACGGTCTATACTACTGAAAACTCTTCTTTTATTTTGTCTGTCATTATTAATTATAATTTTTGAGATTAATTAAATTGTACATATTTAGAATACAATTTTCGATATATAAATATATATAGCGAATAATAATAATTTATGATATAATAATAATTAATAATAATCAAAATAAATATAAACATATAAATATAAAATATAAATATAAAACGAAAAATAATAATTCACAATATAATAATTATTAATAATTAAATAAATACAAACATACAAATATATAACGTACGTTATATATATTATACGTATAATAATAAAGTATAATATAAAATGAAAATATCTATGTATATGACTATACAAAATGTATATATATATATATAGCTATTTAATTCATATCTAGTAACATAATATATAAATTCATATATAAATATATAATGTAAAATCAATAATAAAATAAATTATGTTTTACAAAATTAAATAAACATTTATAATAGAAAAATCTATACATAAAATATATCATAGAAACAAAATTATTTTTAATTCAATTTGAATTGTAAAGAATATAAAAAATACAATATTAACGATACATTTTAGAAAAATAAAAATAAATATATTATGTAATATAAACTGATATATAATGTCTACAATTTATGATTAACAATTTATACTGGAGTTTTATAACTTATTTTATAACTTTTATATCCAATTAGAATGTATAATTGATATAACTTAATTATGAATTATTACTTAATATCAACTATATATATATAGTATATTCTATATATATATCAAAATATTCAATTATAAATTGACTTTTTCATAACAAAAACGTGAACTAGACGTGAATGTGACAAGAAGCGTATATATACTCGCACTAACTTAATATTTCGTGTATGTTACTCTTTGTATTTGCCTTTAATAACTTATGTACCGTCACCTTGCTTTTAAGTGTTTAAATCCACTTCTGGTCCCACTTTTGTGTAGGCTGGTACCTTTTGTGAAGCTCACGGCGATTGGGTTTATTCAACAATACATAGGTTTTCACGGTGTATTGAAGGAATTTCAATAGGCAATAATAATGCTTAATAAATAAAACAATGTCTGAACGGATCGAATGATTAAATTCAACTCGGTATTCAACTCATTCGACTGGTCATTATAATAATACCGTGCGATTGCGGGCGTAGTTGGGGGGCGGGCGTTAAGGGTGATCATAGAAAAAAAAGTTTTTTTGGACACATCGCATCTTATAGCTATTGAAATTCTAAGAATATAAGTATACTTCAATTTTTTTTGAGTCATTTTTTATGACACGACATACTGATAAAATATGTACTGTTAAAATTCCAAGAAATTTCCAGGAAATTTTGTTTTTAATTCTATTTTTTATATTTTCTATTCCATTATTATAAAATAAATAGTGTGTTAAAATTTGATAATAAATTATTCATTACAAAGGTTTCAAATACTTATTTTTTTATAATTTATTTTTTATAATTCAAAATTTGTATCTAACTACATGTTAAACTTCACGAGGCTGTCGTATGACCTTAGATTAATACAAATTTAAAAAAATCGGTGTGATTCATTTTAAGGGTATATTTATTAAGAAAAACATAATCCAATGTTAATCTGTTAATTTTCAATTTTCTATGATCGCCCTTAGCGGGCGTCATAACCTAGTGATCGTATACGCATACTGTGTCGCACATCTCTACATATAGTACACGTAATATGTTGCCTAACATTGATATTTGTGGTACTACAGATTTTACAAGAAAAATATTTAATAATATGAGATATATTATATGTACAATTATAAATCAATTTAAGTATTTATTATATCCGTATGATGTTAAGCGATATGTTTTATATTATTTCTACCCGTAATAATATATATATATATATATATATATATATATATATTATTATAATAATAATAACTATAATATTATTATTATAGTTATATTAATTAGTTCCTAATATTTTCATTCTAACATTATTTCAGTGATTAAGGGTAAAGTTGTTTCACGTTTTCGAGTAAATTTAAATATTGGATATTATTATATTATCTACTTATTTAAACTGTTATAAACTAGTATGTAATTTATCCTTTATAATATCGCTAATATGAAAACTAAGATAGATTTATTTTAATTGATAATATCGTTATATATATACCTATATACGTTATATATATACCTATATAACATTTTTTATATATCATAAACAAATTAATATATTTCTTAAACTACCTATATTGAGATATTATTTATCAAGTTTAATATAATATAATATAATATGCATAATATTAGTATATAAAACTATTATATAATACTTTTACAAATGAACTCATATTTATATTATATACTATATAATACAATAATAATCTACATTTAATTTCAAAAGTTGGATACCTGACAAACGGGAAACTGGTGCATATCATATGCCTAATTATAATACTATTGTGATTCCATATTCAATATTACGTGCACCATATTACTCGGTCCATTCTCCAAAGTAAATTATATATATATATATATATATAATACATTTGTTATCCTATAATATTATATTAATTAATATATTTATGTAATATTTTTTTTTAAATATTTAATATCATAATTTTATTAATTTTTTTAAGCATAATTTTCCTTCAAATTTTTAAATATGTTGAAATATAATCGTTAATTAAAATATAATATATTATCATTATAATTATAATATATGTACATTCATATATTAGTAAATAATTAAATTATATTATATTTTGTCATTATAATGAGAGAATACATCTTATTAATTGTAATATTTTGTTTAAAAAATTAATATTTTAAAACTATGATTATTAGAGTAATATGTTATTATAATTACTATTTTATATGTAATTAATATGTAATTAAAATATACATAATCATACCATTTATAAATTATACGTGTTATATAATATAATTATAATATATATGTAGGTGGTATATATTGTGATATTAGTTAATGTTATATACTTTATTTATTAAATATATTATTATATTTAAAAATAATGTAATTTCAAGATCTATTAATTTCGGAGCCATCGGAATGATTATCGCTCATGAAATGATGCACGCGTTGGATAATGCAGGACGTACCCTTACTAAAAAGGGTATATCTAAGCAATTATGGTCGGAAGAAAGCAGAAAACAATATCAGATTAAATCCGATAAAATCAGAAGACAATTCTCAGAATATTGGATGTGGGGACAAGTTGTTAGTAACGTACATATACATACATATCGATTATTATACCTTGTGTATCTTATGTATATTTCTAGGGTTTTACATATTTTTAATATAACTTAAGATATTTTTAATATGTTATTATATCATACATTATCGTTTATATTTGTATATAAGTATCATATATATTATCTCCTATGTTATCCTATTAAAGGTAAATGGATGGAACACTTTAGAAGAGAATATTGCAGATAATGTTGGGTTGGATATTGCATTTTTGGTTAGATCACATACATTAATATGATGTGTTCACTGTATACAGTATATATTATAATACTGATTGTCATAATAACTTATAAATAATAACAATAATTTAAATATATATTTGTAAATCTAATATTTATAGGAATTAATTTGAATTAATATAATATCATATTTACTCATAATTTCATACTCTCTCTACATTTTAAATAATATAGATTATGCATAATATTCTTAAAATATGTTGTATTATTTAAATAATACACTTTTATTTATAAATAATTTTATATAAAAAAAAATAATTAAAATTTTTAAATAAAATAGGTAATTTTTTGGAATATATTTATTGGTAGTGATTGGTAAGGGATATCTGCGATGGTCAATAATTAACACGAAAGCGTAGATAGAAAATCATTTATATTTGTAGAATATAATGTTTATTTATTAGTTATTATAAACAATATTTATTGACTTAATAACATGTAAATATTTGCGATGATAATTCTACAATTCTAGATATAAACTGTGGTGTTCCTCAAGGAAATATATTGGATTCCTTATTATTTTTAATACATATTAATGAAATGACTAATTTTATTAATAATAATAATAATAATAATTAATAATTTATTAATGATAATATTATTTTCCAATAATATTTGATTTAATTAAAAATAATAAATGTTATGAATATATGTAAAGGCGTATACACAATGGGTAAGAGAAAATGAAGAAGAAAAACAATTAATTGGAATTAATAATTTGACTCATGATCAATTATTTTTTGTATCGTTTGCTCAGGTTAACACACACACATACACACACACATATATATATATATATATATATATATATATATATATATATATTTGCTAAAACGCAACAAATGTATTCTAAAAATAGATCCAGGCTCGCTAAATCTATTTTCGACGGCGAAGATATTACAAAAGAAATAAAAGAAATGCCAATCGATTTACAATTTAAATATTGGAGTGAGTTAATAAGTAAGCCATCTATTCCATTCAACCACTCATTTGTTAATAATAGTAATGCATATATACATCCAATTACGATAAACGAAGTAAAGTCATGTTACGGCACATTACATGACGGCGCCCCGGGAATAGATGGTCTTAAAAAATGCGATTTAACTAAAATTGGTCTAAATAATATAACAGCTCGCTTTAATATTTATACATATCATCTACTGCACCTTCCGCATTTAAACTAGGCCTAACTACTTTAATCCCTAAAACTAAGCACAGTACTGAGCCGTCCCATTATCGTCCGATAACTATGTCATCGATATTCTGTAGACTTTTCCATAAAATGTTGGCACGCAGAATTGAAAACACAATTAGTCTTAATCCACGGCAAAAAGCTTTTGTTCGACGTGATGGTATTGCTGAGAATATCTTTTTACTTAAATCTATTATATATCAGAATAAAAATGCATTACGCCAATTAAAGATGTGTTTGTTGGATGTTTCTAAAGATTTTGATATAGTATCTCACAACTCAATTGTTGCATTAGCCGAAAGAGTAGGGACTCCTAAAATGTATACCAATTATACCATGCATACTTATTCTGATTGTTCAACTCAATTAAAATATAAAAATGGAGTATCACCTAGTATACCAGTCAATCGTGGAGTAAAACAAGGTGACCCAATGTCTCCCGCTCTTTTTAACTCCATTATAGATTATGTAACTGATAATATGCCAGGTAGTATTAATTTACAAGGACATAGTGCAATAAGCTATATGGCATTTGCAGATGATCTGGTTTTATTTGCGAAAGATGATGTAATGATGCAAGATCAAGTTGATCATGTTTTATTTAGACTAACTCAATGTGGGTTAAACGTTAACAAATCACAATTCGCTACATTGAATATAATTATTAACCCAAAGAAAAAACAATGGATATATAACCCATATAGTTTTATATCTATTGATAATTCTACAATTAGAGCGCTAAATATAGAAGACACTTATAGATATATTGGCATCAACATAGGCGCTTTGGATAATAAAAATAATTCAATTAATGATGACCTCACATCGAAACTTTTGGCAATATCTAAATCTACTCTAAAACCCCAACAAAAATTGTTTATGCTCAAAAATCATCTAATTCCAAGTATGCTTCATACCTTGGCTTTCTCTAACGTATATTTAAATTCATTAAAAACGATGGATAGAAGTATTCGCGCTTTCGTCAGACGTTGGCTTCGACTACCTTCAGATACTTCACTCGGTGTATTCTACGCACCTAGTAGTGTCGGTGGGATAGCTATCACTCGTCTTTTTCTTGCAATACCGGTGTTGCGGCTAAAAAGGATTTCATCCATTAGAAGGAATGATGATACTATTATTCAAACTCTTCCCGATAGCGTTATTCTAAAATGGTCTACACCTCGAATATACGATGAATACACGTTTATTGATAACACATCCATAAATAAATATCATTCAATATATTTATTTAATTCTGTCGATGGCAAGGGTTTAGAATTAGGTACGCATAGTCCTTTTATTAATAATTGGATAACTTCTCCTATAAAGATGTTTTCTGGTCGCGATTTTGTAGATATGGTAAAGCTAAAGCACGGTCTACTGTATACACATTACAGATGTAAACGTATGTTTCCAAGTTTAAATACAAACTGTTTAAGGCGAGGGTGTAATTATAAATATGACTGCCTAAATCATATTATGCAGACCTGTAGATTTAATTATAATAATATTATTCACAGGCATAATTATGTTAACGCTCTTTTAATCACTCTACTTAATAAGTACAAATTTACAACTATACTGGAACCACACATACGAACACAACTTGGCTTACGCAAACCTGACTTACTGGCTTACCGAAATGACATTGTTTATATTATAGATACGCAAATCTCAACTGATACAATAGATACCGATACTAATTACCGACACAAAACTGACTACTATAACAAACCTGAAATACTCTCCTACGCAAAACAACTTACTGGTGCAAATCAGGCTAAACTAAGTGCCTCTTGTTGGAACTGGCGTGGTATACCCTCATCCCTAACGTCTAAAGACCTATATTCGTTAGGCCTGAGGAAGCATGATATTACGCTACTCAGTATTCGTATCATGACTGGCAGTCTAAATATTTATCGCAAATACTGCTGCAATGGATTATTGTAAAATCCTTAATTACCTGGCCTCTCCCTTGCCTACTTCGTCATATTTTTATTAATATGTTTTCGCTAATAAATGGGATAATTGGCTCTGGTTATTAACTAACCATTGTCCGAAAAATATATATATATATATATATATATATATATATATATATATATGTATATATATACGATAGTTTGTAATGTTATGTTTGTTGTATAATATAAATAAATACAATATTGATGAAATTGATAGACAAATATTATTTGAAATTATTTACATAATTATTCCTTTGTGTTAACGTCATTTAACTCACAATACTCGTTTTGTCAACATTAATATTTATGTAGGTGACATTATATATTTACAATATATTTTGAAGTCGCTTATGTCTTCATGGATAAGTATACTAGCAATACATTGCTTATCTTTAGATATATTCATTGTATTTACATGAACTATTCATGTGGTTATTAAATACTCGTTAGAGTTTATAATTTATATTAAAATAGTTTTAAATAAGAGGTTATATATCATATCGATATAGGAATATTACAGATAAATGTACTACTTCTCGACTACGTAATTACATTGTACGTAATGTGGTATAAAATGAGACAAGGATATAGTATATTGATTATGATAAACTTTTCTCATGTAAGCCCTATATATATAGGGCTTACATATATATATATATATATATATATATATATATATATATATATATATATATATATAAAACTGCCTGTGTAGCTCAATGGCTAATGCGTCAGACACACAAGCAGTAGGACACGGGTTCGAGCCTCGTCCGGACCATTAATTAATTTTATAAAATGGGTCTTAAAATATTATTTAGAAGTGATCTTATATAATTGTGTATAAATAAATTATCGGCTCTCGTTAAAACCATGGATACCTTAACACGAGAGCGGCTTCGAAGAGACATTAGAGCCATATATGGTTATAAGTGAAAACTTCATCTAAGTTCCTGGATGGGATGAAAGGACTCCACCAAATAAAAATAACAATAACAAAATAACAATATATGAAGTCAGTCTAAGGCGATCAAGCCTGTTTACATTGCGTACACAGTTCACATAGGGCATTGAATTCATTAAGCCACGGCTTATACACATGTGCAGTAGGTTATCCTATTACGATTAACGTGTAGCGTGCCCTACATCTACATCTTCGATACCAATCTGCAGATGTGTATAGTTGCACGAAATAAAGCTATATATATATTACAGCTAAATATATAATCTCTCGAGAGATGTATATTACGAATGTATGTATTTTATTTAAAATAACATAAGACATTATTTCTATTCAAATGAAATTAACGATTCACATTATATTTCTAATATTAATTGTACTGTTAGTCTTAAGAGGTGATATATGTTGTCACGCAATTCAAAGTATTAGAGAAATATACCAAACTATTCGTATTTAAATAGTATTTATCAATTATAAATAACTTGAATAATATTAATCTATTGAATACATAAATAAATTAATCTTTAATTTCCTTTATTAATTAATAAATAATTAAAAGTATTGACACTATTGAAAAAATATTTATATTTAAACACTATTATTTAAATTTAAATTGTACTCCTGTGATTGTTAGATTTATATAAATAATTATTGTTTAGTTATATACGTAATTTATTAATTATTCTGATAAAAAGTTTATATTAATATTTAAATATATTTAATATTATATATTTAAATATAAATTAATATTAACAATAATAGATATAATTAATAATGTCATTTCGATAGAGACATTGTACGAGATCCACACGGGCCGAAGATTTGTTTATAATTAACAACGATATTCACGCTCCAGCACAATACAGAGTACACGGTACACTTATTAATAGTCAAGGATTTAGAAATGCATTCGCTTGTAAAACGGGCGATTTATTATACACGGAGAACATGAACACCATATTTTGAATAGCAATAAATTATAAACTATAATTTATACATTTAATATTTGTCTATATTTATAATTTATATATCTTATATTTCTACACTATATATTTATTAATATATGGTATTATACATATTTAAATACAATATTAAATAATACATTAGTATAATACACATATAATAGCATATGCTATATATATATATATATATATATATATAATATATATATATATATATATATATATATATATATATATATATAGATATTATAACTACATAATATCAAAGCCCTTTAAAGGGCTTTGATAATACTGTTTATTTATATGATATACATCAGAAGTACGTACTTCTTCAATTACTTTTATATTAAAAATATATGTAATTGGTAGTTCATACAAGATAAATAATATTCCAATATCATATTGAATATGCGTTTGTAGATAATCATTAGTAATACAACATATATATAATTAAACGTATAATAACAATTAATATATGTTAGTGAATAAATGTTTATACCTAATATGTTAAAGTTTAGATTGGAATTATAATATAACATATACTAATATTTTTCAAATAAATACTAAAATAAAGGAAGTAAATTAAATGAAGCCTTTTATTATTATTTCATATTTGAATAGCGTCATTTCATGTTTAGAATAAGTCATTAAATTACAGATAATATTTAATTATTATTGCAAAACATAATTTATTTGCTTTGAAGTGATATATAATATATATTATTACAAGAGCATTGAGTGACTTGTGAGGTTTTTGTAAGGTGAATTTCGTATTAAAGAAAATTCTAGATACTTAAAAATGTGATGAATTTGTAATAGATGATAAACAATTATTAAATGATTATGTTTCACAAAAAAATAACAAATCATAAATGTATGGGATAAAGGGATATATATATATATATATATATATATATCCTGATTCTAGTTTAGATGAATATAATAACTTAATTTATACTTTATTTAGTAACATTAAGAAAGAAATTATAATATGTGGAGATTTTAATGATGATATCTCTAAACTTAATAGTGATTTAGAAATAAATATGATGTCAATGGGAATGTATTCATTAATTAAGTGCCCTACTAGAATAACCTCTAAGAGTAATTCTATTTTAGATAACTTCTATACAAATTTTATTACTGACAGATTATCTTCTGGTATAATTAATTACGAATTATCAGACCACTTACCTATATTTTTAAATATAAAACTAGAAAAACATATAGAAATCAATAATGGACAAGTTATTTACAAAAGAACGTTAAATAAAAAAAACATTGAGAAGTTGATAAATGACTTATCATCTATAGACTGGAATTATTTATATAATTCAGACAATGTTGAATTTTGTTATGATAAATGTATAAATACATTCCTAAATAGTTATAATGGTTGCATACCATTGAAAAGTGTACACATAAAAAACAACAAAATAAAAATTTTCATAACGAATAAAATTAAAAATGCAATAAATAAAAAAAATAAACTTTATAAAATATTTCTAAACAATAAAACAGATAGAAACTGGGAAATTTATAATTCAATTAAAAAACAACTAAAATACACAATAAAAAAAGAAAAAAATAAATATTTCTCAGAATTATTTAACAAATCTAACAACATAAATGATAAATGGAAACTTTTAAATAAATTAACCCATAATAAATTTTGTTTAGATAAAATCAAAAATTTTGTTAATAAAAATAATGATGCTATAGATTCTACTAATGTTGGGAATTAATTTAATATTCACTTTGCCAGTATGGGTAAACATATTAATAATAGTTTTGAAAACTTGTATATTGAAAATAATTGAATAAATAGTAATATAAATTCAATATATATTAATGAGACTTCAGAACTAGAAATCATTACTATCATTAATAAAATAGACTCTAAATGCTCAAAAGATCATGATGGCATTGATTTTAAATTAATAAAATTGGTCATATACCCTATATTAAAACCATTACTTCATATATTTAATTTAATATTAAACAAATCCATATATCCATCGAATATGAAAAAATCAGTAATTATACCTATTCACAAGAATAACAATAAAAATAATATAGAAAACTACAGACCTATAAGTATAATACCGCAATTCTCAAAAATTATTGAAAAAATAATTAAAAAGAGAATAGATAATTTTATAGAAAAAAATAATATCATATCTTCAAATCAATATGGCTTCAAAAAAAAATCAAGCACATTACATGCAATATATGCCTTAACAAATAATATAACTAATTCCATTGATAAGCATGATAAAATAGCTGCAGTATTTGTTGACATTAAAAAGGCTTTTGATACAATTGACCATAAAATACTATTCATTAAATTATATAAATACGGAATAAGAGGGCAAACCCTTAATTTAATTAAATCATATTTATATAACAGAAAACAATCTGTCAGATATAATGATAAAGTATCACCTCTAATTACTGTATATGATGTGGGGTTACCCCAAGGATCTATACTAGGGCCACTACTATTCTTTTTATATATTAATGACATATCAAATTTATTTATTAACTCTATTGATACAAAATTGATATTATATGCTGATGACACTTCTATTACAATAAATAATGCAAATAATAGTAAAATAAATGAAAACTTAAAAATATTATCAAACTGGTTCATTAACAATAAATTACAACTAAATATTAGTAAAACAAAAGTAATGTACTTCTACAGCAATACAAGTATTACCAACAAAAATGATATAATAACTCTAAATAACTAAACCATTCACTGTGTAAATCAATATAAATTCCTAGGGCTTTACATTGTTAATAAATTAAATTATAAAAAACATATCATTGAGTTAAAAATAAAATTAGCTAAAATATTGTATTTATTTAAAAAAATTTCATTTTTAATTGATACTAAAACCCTATTATTATTATATAATGCACTAATAGTTCCAAACTATATGTATTGTCTGATAATATGGGGAATTAATTATAAGAGTAATATAAATAAATTATTTATACAACAACAAAAAATAATTAGATTAATTAATAAAACACCTAATCGTATACACAATACTTATAAATTACATAATACTGATTTGTTATTTAAAAAAATGTTAATTTTAAATATATATGATTTAATTAATTAAATATCTCTTAATTTTATGCATAATGTATTTAATAAAAAATTACCAATCAACATAACAAATAAATTTGAATATAAAATAAATAACTACAATATAAGAAATAAATGCAATTATAGAATACCTAAATATAAAACAAATAATAAACTTCATACAATAAATGTATATGGTATTAAACTTTTGAATGAATTAAATAATACATGTAAAAACTTAAAATACAATGCATTTAAAAAATATATAAAACTTGAATATTTAAATAAATATTAATCTCATAATTAACACTCGTTAATATAATTGTAATATATATATAACAGTTGATATATGTTATATATATTTACTAATTGTTGTTGTATATATAATTTTAAATTAGTTCATTAAATTACCTCATTTCTTTCTTTTATGTTTTACTATTCTTAATTTTATCGTTGTCATATTATTGTATTATTTTATTATTGGAGGGTACCCTCGTCGTGAGTATAGATTACAAGATAATCTCTGGTACTCTCCTTTGAGCAGAAATTGTATATACTGCATTATATTGTATTTCTACTCAATAAACCATATTCAATTCAATTCAATTCAATTCAATATATATATATATACTCATGTTATATAGAATACAATTTGGAAAAAAATCATAAGTAGTTAAGTAGTCTATGATATCTACTATAATACCTATAGTACACAATATAATGTAAACAGTATATTATATATGATGTATAATATAAACAATATATATATAGTATATAATAATGTATACATCAATATTAAATAGTAATATGTATTTTAAAATTTCTGAAAATTTTCTAAAAGTTTTTCAAAGTAAAATAAAAAAAGACATGATCTGATCTGATTTGAAAAAAAGTAATTACATATTTATAATCAGTGCAAAAAACTAGCCTAGAAATATGTATTAAACATAATCTCAAAAATAATGTTAACCATTTTAATCGATCAACGAATGAATATATATACTAATTAATAATATATGTATGTAAGAAATATTTTATTTTAAATAAATATTAAACTATATAACATTTCCTATGTACGCTAATTCTATTGTAAACATTATCAACATCAACTGACAACAACAGTGTTCATATTTAGCATAAATTAATAAAGGTCGAGTATTGTTTAAATTCTAAATTGTAATCCTTGATGAGTCACTTGTCGATTACTTACTATAATAATATATATTTCAATCTAAATTATATTTGTATTTATAAATTTATAAATGACATATAATATATAATTTCAACATATATAATTAAATTTAATATATAATTATTGGGTATACCTATAATTATAGTATACCTATAACTATAGTTCAACAGGTTAATGTGTCATATACATACGAAGTAGGACAGTATTCAATCTATGCATGTACCATCAACATTGATTTAAAATACTAATTAGAAATAATATAATTATGTATTTTTGGTATATATCATTAAAATCTTAACTAGCTAAAGGTATCTAAGGGGTATTATAACCCTTTAGTTATAAATAAAAATTCCATAACATTTCATAGATGAGATTCATGGACTCCGATAAAATAGAATCTTAATTACAATTCTAAAATAGAATAATAAATAACAATATATTGATGAACTTTAACATTTATATTAAAAAATAAGATAATCTATAGATTATGGTATAACATAAAATAATTAGTAACATACAGGTGCGCAGGAACATAGGGCATCGTGGGTATCATATCCCCCCCCCCATTTATAAATAAGGGGTTCCGGATATCTTTGGATCCCCCCTGTTCTGGCGATAATTTAAAAAATAATTAAATAATTTTTAATAATTTGTAATAATTTAGATAAAATATAATGTTAAAGGGGTTTCACACCAACTCGAATGCAATTATTAACGCTAATAATTATAGTTTTATTTAATATTAACTATACCTTTACATGCATTTTTGAACGTATATTATTTATTTATTTAATACATTTTATTTAATTTTAATTATATCATAATATATTAATAATAATAATATTTATTTATTGAAATCACAAATATATATATATATATTGAATACAATACAAATAATGGATACAAATGGACCCCTCAAAAAGTCATAGATGTATACATGTTATAAATAACTGTGAGGAACCCCGGACCATACAATACAAATAGTAACATTTTGTTCTTATGTTTTGATTTATCGTTTATAAAGTTCTTGATAAACACAAGAGAAAAACAAGAACTGCCTGTAGTCGTACCTGGGATCTCTGGCTTACTAGCTTTTGGTTGTCCCACTGAGCCATGGACCCAGACTATTAAGTTACAATATTTATATTGAACTATATGTATTATATAATATAATATATTTGTCATAATTTTAATAATATAAATAAATAAATAATATTAAATAATAATAAATCATATCATAATTAATATAAATTAAAACATTTTAAAATATTTAATTAGGTTTATTATTATTATTGTTCGTAACTAATTTTTCTAATTTAAAATTATTACGTATACAGATTACGATTGAGAAATGATAACATATTTACATGAAGAATAATTACACGCCACATGTATTATATAGGTTATTATACATCATTATATATAACGTCTTTTATTGCTATTGATAGGCGATATAGTACATATTATTATTTTATAATATATATATATATATATATATATATATATATATATATATATATATATATATATATATATATATATGTGTATGTATGTGTATTAGTTAACTAGTATACAGTATTTATATATATTTTAATCATATACATAAATAATATAATATTATCACATGCTGTTTTTCTATTATTTTTCTATAAATGTTATATAGTTTATTTGTAATAGTATACTGGCCATTTATGATATACACTTATATTGATTTATAATAATACATAATAATATAATAGTTTATTATGACTTCAAAAACACATGGTGGTTATAGGTGTCATTAGATAATAAAAAGTAAATAAAAATAAATAAAACGAATAACAAAATAGCATGAATTAAAATGATTTAAATTGGACATACAGTTTACGTGTAAACAATGAAAGTGATGTTACACAACGAATATCATATGGAAGTGAATTCCTGCTTTTCGGAGCAATAACCTATAAAGCTGATTCAGAGTATACCAAAGATGATGAACTTTGCACCAATTTAATGTGGTTGCACTTCCGACTAGATCAGTTGGAACTATGAATAATATTAGGTTAAGCTAGATATTCAGGATATCCAAGGTGTATAGCTTTATGCGTAATACACAATAGCCAATGTTTATAAATATTTATATAATTAATACAGACTACAGATCACAATAGTGATCGCATTAAAGCTGATATAGACACTATTAAGGCAGTGTTTAGTTTATTTAATACTCGTATAGCACGATGTTGAATATTCTCAAATTTATACATTAGATTAACAGGTGAATTACATAATAATGAAGAGTAATAGATAATTCTACTGAATACTATCGAGTGGATTAAATATTTAGTCATGGCATGTGTAAACATAAGGAGGAGACAACGATAAGTTAATATTCACCGAATATGTTCTAGAAGAAACAAAATAAATGAACCGACTGTAGACTTAATAGTGTATACTGATTTCATTAAGTCTAATGGAAAGAATATTGTGATCAAGAGTATCAAAAGTACTAGATATATGTACTATAGCACGAGATAGCATGAGACTTTATCAAGAGATATAATATTATCATTAATTATCAAAGTAAGGGCAGTTTCGGTACTACGATGAAGAGGATACGCACTTTGATATTTAATTTCGAAGTAATGTAATGAATAAGTTGAGTGGACATAAATCGCTCTAAGGTCTTAGATATGGAATATTGGACGATAACTTTTTAAATTAGATTGATCTAGAGTAGTTTTTACTAAATGAATATTTCATTACGTGTGAAACAATAGATGATATAAGAGATCTGTGAATGGTTTCATTGCTAAGTCCAATAAAAAATGGTGATAATAAACGAAGTAGATTGAGTGGAATATGATCAAATGGAGAATTGATTTTCAAGTATTTCATCAGAGAGAGTACAATGTTATGTGTGTAAAGCGAAACATATAACCACTATTTCTGAGTGGATGTTAAATTGATATTGAGTAGTGCCGAGTTGATGTTTGATAGTACATTGATAATAATAGACATATTTATTTGCAGAAATGTGCAAATGAAGAACAAATAACTGAATCAGGTTGGTCAGGAAGATGCTACTATTTTATCTACTAATGAAATGTATAATTTATAAGCTTGCTTAGAAGATATAAAATAAATATAGAGAATATCAGTGAAATATGCCGATTTGGCAAAGAGAATGCATTCATGTTAAACAATCGACAAACTTTAAATGCAATAAGATCAGGGTCAAGTTTGGACAATTCTTATTTACGTTGTAGTCTACGAAATAATTTCCTAAGGTTAACAAGCTCAATATAAAACAAGGGATACTTAGAATAAGTGTGGTTAATAATAGTAATGGAGTGCACAAATAGCAAGTGAACGAAATAATGCCAAATTAAAAGAATAACAAAATGTAGAAATATCAGAAGATATACTATTTATAAGTTGACCAAATACAGAATTTATAAACATTGGTTTAAATATAGGAGATTTTCCGAAATGATCTATAAGGTTAATTAATTTGTGTCACCGGCAAGTTCAACTTGAATAAAAGTGAAAGGTACTCAGATATTAGAAAACTTTAAGTAGGATATGAAATTAAATTAGATTCTGCTAAATATTATTATTTTTTAATTGGTGGAGTTCTTCCATCCTATCCAAGAACTTAGATGTTAGTTTTCAAAAGAACTTAATTTTAACTTATAACCATATATGGCTCTAATGTCCCTTCGAAACCTCTCTAATGTTAAATCATCTATGGTTTTAAACATATCTGATCATTTATGTATACACGATTATATAAGATCACTTCTAAATATTATTTTAAGACCTATTTTAATGATCCGGAGTAGGTTTGAACCTGCATCTTACTGATTGTGTGTCTGCTGCCTTAACCAACTGAGCCACACAGACAGCTTAAATATATATATATACCACACATTACTTATATAATTAAAATATTTCCAAATATTCACTAACATGTTTATGCTGATGATAATCAACTTTTTATCTGTTATACTATATATTCTCATAATTCAATTAACTTTGAATTAAAAGAGCGTACAAACTTTAACAGGGTATATCTATTAGTGTTGGAAATTTTCAGATTTTCACTCATTCGAAGGTTTCGAATAGTACATAAATACACTTCGAAGGTTTCAAATAGTATTATTTTTATTAAATTAAGTATTCGGAGGTTTCGAATAGTAAATAAATACACTTCGAAGTTTTAAATAGTATTATTTGTGTTAAATTAAGTATACAAAGTTTTCTAATAGGTAAATTATTCATTTCCTATGTATAAAATAGTAAATAAATACACTTTTAAGGTTTTAAATAGTATTATTTTTATTAAATTAAGTATTCGAAGTTTTCAAATAGTTAAATTATTCATTTCTAAGGTGTAAAATAGTAAATAAATACATTGCGAAGGTTTAAAATAGTATTATTTGTATTAAATTAAGTATTCGAAGTTTTCAAATAGTTAAATTATTCATTTCTAAGGTGTAAAATAGTAAATAAATACACTTTGAAGGTTTCAAATAGTAAATATATTTAATTAAAAATAATAATAATTATTTATTTTGACAAATATATATAATAATAGAATGTAATATAATTAAAAAGGGTTATTAATTTTGATTAATTATCACCGAATATCAATAAGTCTAATTTATGAACGTTTTTTTGTTAAAATATTTGGAGACATAGAAAATATTCTTCCTGCAGGAACATATTATGACTGCCCATTTAAATATTTTTGCAATATTGGAAATAATTGGAAATTCCTTATCGTGGTCAGACCACCACATTAATGGACACTCATTCCGGTCAATTCTGGGTTTATACAGATATAATTTCAGTTCATATATTTCATTATAAAATAGAGATAAGTTTCTATTATTTTAAATAAAATATTGAATTAGGTTATGATATTTATCGATTAGTTAAATTAGTTAAATAAAATTATTTAAAGTTATTTAAATTATATTAACTAAATAATCTATTAATGATAATAAAGATGTTTCTATTATTTTAAATTATAATTATTTATAATAATAAAGATACGTTTCCATTATTTTAAATAAAATAATAAATTATATGATAGTTAAAAAGGTTAAAACGGAAGTAAATAGTATTACATTATTTGTTTATTGTTTAAAATATATGCATACCTTATACCGTTTTTTTTTAATAGTTATATTTTGATATTCGAATTTTTCGAATAATTAGATTTAGGTGTTCGATATTTTCGAATAATTAGATTTAGTTATTCGATATTTTCGAATAATTAGATTTAGGTATTCGACATTTTCGAATAATTAGATTTAGATATTCGACATTTTCAAATATCTGTCAAATTCGAAAATTTACTATTTGAAAGAATCGAATATTCGAATATTCGATTCGATATTCGAAAACGTTTCCAACACTTATATCTATATAATAATACTCTATAATCTACAACAAAAGTAATCAAATACATATGTATTTCTGATTCTTCTTTTCCGAAATGTAGAAATCCTACTCTAAACAATTATATTTATCTCCCATTATACCAAAAGCCTTTTGTCGTAGGTTATCATTTAATAACCACATATCACCCATTCCCAAATCATCCAACTTTCATCTATTCATATTTAAAACAATATATCACTTCCCAGAAATATTATTAAGTTATTAAGTAATTCTATACACCTACAACGATTGGACTATTATTATTATCTAATATAACTATTTGATACTAAATATACTAATTCACTAACGTGTATTATCAGTGATTAAATAATAATTAACCTATAGGAGCTCCTAAATCATCGCTTGTTCTACATCGTTAAAAATTATCACAAATCATATCGTATTTAAATACCCTTCGTATTATAATAAAGCTTAATTACCTTTTCATACTCTATATATATATATAGATTACCACTACCTGTCATAATTCATATAAGTGTAAAAAAGAATTATATATACATAATTCATAATATATATATATATATATATATATGCCTAACAGGAGATATTTTATTATATTTACCAATACTTGTTTATTATATATATATTATTCAAACTGTTTTTTTTTAAATAAATTTATTTCATTTCAACTATATATCTGATAATATCCCCTAACTATATCTCTCAACGATATATCGCATTACTTCTATTTGATACTAAAATGTCACTCTTTTTATCCCGAAACTTTATCAAAACATCGACAAATGCTAGAGATTTTATAAATTCCGGTATACATTTTAACAATTTCCTTTCATCTATAATCTTATATTTTAGCTCCCATAAGTTGTTCATAAAATATACTTATAATTTTCCTGAAATCTATAAATAAACCAACTTATTATATTTGTATTCGCTATTTTTATATCATTTATATTAATATTATTGTGACCTGCTTTATTATCAAAAATAGTTTCCTTATATCAGCAATTTATTCAGATTATATGCATTCAGAGTCTAATTTCCTCCACTCCTTAAAATAATAAGTTACCTTAATTACATCATATTACTAATAAAGTAAATTACATATATATATATATATATATATATATATATATAATATACACATTTCTTAATTATAATTTAGATCGACTATATTGTAGATAACAAATTATATTATGATTCTCTATTTTATTAATATAAATATAGTAATACATTATTTTATTAAATACATATATATTTTATATTTTTATTTTAGTTATAATAATTTTTCAAAATAATTCCTTTTCAAGTTTATTTATATCTTCATTAATTTCCGTGATACAGTTTGCGATTGCATCAGGAATATTTAATTGTTTTTCACTTCTATAATGTATAGTTTATTATTATATATTATTTAATATATATATATATATATATATATATATATATATATATATATATAATATAATTACATATATAAATAATATAATAAAATAATATAGAATATATATAGATATATATATATATATATATATATATATATTGCATTATATACAATTTCTGTATTCAATAACTACATTAACTATTAAAACATAATTAAAATACTGTATTCCTAAACAGATTAACTAATGTAATTATATATTATAATAAAACTCTTAATCTTAATCTTAAACAAATATTCAAATACTATTCACATATTTAAAATATTGGCCTGCTCATAATTAAATTATAAAATAGTTATCTCATAATAATTATATAATATATTTAGCACTATTAATAATATAAAGTGTTATATAATACAATTAGTATCATTTTTTAATTTTATATTTATTTAATTTAATAACATATAACAAAAGATATTTCTAAAGAAATATAAAACTTACGCTACCTATGTTATTCAATGATGTATAACATGAGCAATGAACAATGCAATGTGCTATAATGTGTGTAATTGTGTATAACTCTATTGTTTATAAATGTAAATTCATAACAAACTAAATAACAGTAACAAATATGTTTTAAATAATTATTGATATGATGAAACATAATTGTTCATTATTAATATATAACAAAGCAATAGGATTTTTTGTATTAAATGCTATATATCTTTGTATTAAAACATAGTAAAACCTAACTTATATTACATGTAATTTAATAGAACAATAGACATATTGTTGCGTAACGAACGCGTTAAACATACACATCTATGACAAAGATTTCGATAGTGCTGCTAGCGGTGGTATAGGTTAACTCTAATTACTTTTCGTATATGTGCGCATCGTTATATATTGTATATAACTATAACCTTTGTGTTATAACGTACTTGAAAGTAAAACCAATACAAATGAAAAATATAATACCTGTATAATGGAATTATATATCATTCATATATATATATATGTTTATGTATATTCTAAAATTACTATTGAATTACTAACCAAATGTATATAAATATAATTCACTATAAGCTCCTTGTTTTTTGTTGATACCTATATTAAGATAAGCATATTATTAATGATTAAATGATTAATTATTTATATATATATATATATATACATATAAATTTAATATCACAATAAAATAAAAATTATATAATAATAAATAATATTTAAAAGATTATATTTATAATTTACATTTTAATAACAATTCAACAGTCATTTATTATTTATATAAATAATGTATTAATTTAATTAATAAATAAATATATATATTGTTATTGTTATTGTTATTTTTATTTGGTGGAGTCCTTTCATCCCATCCAGGAACTTAGATGAAGTTTTCACTTATAACCATATATGGATCTAATGTCCCTTCGAAGTCGCTATCATGTTAAGGCATCAATGGTTTTAACGAGAGCCGATCATTTATTTATACACAATTATATAAGATCACTTCTAAATAATATTTTAAGACCCATTTTATAAAATTAATTAATGGTCCGGACGAGGGTCGAACCCGTGTCCTACTGCGTGTGTGTCTGACGCCTTAGCCACTGAGCCACACAGGCAGTTATATATACATTTATTTTATAATAATTATAATAAACAGCATAGCTGTTTATATAAAATCATAGTATCATATATTAATGTATTAAATGTACACAATAACATATGACTAATGATAAATAGTATAAATATGTGATTATATTTATAATATTAATAATTATAATTAAATCTAAAAATCCTAATTTGATATATCTATTGCCTTGATTTCCATCCCCGTGAGTTATGTACAATGTACACTGTACAGTAGACCGGTTCTTTCGAATACATTTTTAATCCTTCATATAAAATATAATACATATCTATATTTTAGTATAATATGTATTAACAATTTTTATTAAAAAAAATAGTTAACTTTGGACACGAAGAATTTAAAGTTTGAAATATAAATTATTATTTTTAAATTTAATTTAAAATAGTACATGTATAATACGGGTATAATAGTCATTCCACCATCTTATTATCTTTGATATTTACATTTAAAATAAAAATATTTAAAATTAATTATGTATTTGTATTATATTTAATGAATTAATATCATATATACCATTATTTATATTTATTATTAATATAATATCTATATTTATTTTTATATCTACAAATTACCAATATTAATGTCTCCTAAAACTCGAGAAAATACACCATTTTACAAAGTATTTATTTCAAAATAATTCAAAAAAATAATTACTTTTTTAAAATTAATATATATAATTATACTTTACATAAATTTGAGTAATCATATTGTATTGAATTGTGGATATAAGTTAGATATAAATGTCCTTTATACAAATAAAATTAAAAAAATTAAAAAATTTGCGAACATATTTTGTATTTAATATTTCAAATAAAAATCCAAAAAAATTTACAAATGATGTTAATTTTTTGTCTAAAAATAATTTTAATTTTTTAATAATTAATTTGAATTGTATTATTATTATCTATAAATTATATATTTTAATTTTTTAAATTAAATTGTCATAATTTATTTATATTAAATTATACGATTTTTAGATGTTTTTTTTTACTAAAATTATTTTATAAAATTTGGGCATCTAGATTATTATGAAAAATATTTTGTATTGTTAATACTACTTGTAATATATGTTTCTAGGATATATCCATAGTTGGCTTAACAAAATCATTCAATTTGATAAAAAATTGAATACAACTTATTTCTATATCTCCCCCATATATATGTATTCAATTTTAAAATAAAAAAAACTATTTAAGATATAGGTCTACAATTTTAAACATGTATTCATCATAGCATACATAATTGTCATAGATGTGAAGGTTTATAAAAGTACGAAACATTCATTAGTACGAACCGGTCTACTGTACAGTGTAGAATGTACTGTGTACATATATTTGTACATAGATTTTACATAGATTTATATTTTATAAACTATAAATCTATGGATATGAAGTAAACTTCATAACTTACAAATCATAAGTATAATTATGTATAGATAGTTAACACACATATACATATCTCACATAAGTGTTCATTATATAATGATACATTATACTATGCACATATACGGGCATTTCTGTATTTAATATACTGTATTAGTGGTTTATATAACACTATTAAAGATGTAGGAAACACATACTTTTTCAATCCGTATTAGATCCGGATTGCATCTGGATTAATTTCGGATCAAGATAAATGTATCAGGATCCTGATTTAATCCGGATTAAATTTTAATCATAGGATCCGAAAATATAATTTTATATCAAAATTAATTATTTTTACAATATACAAAGTTTGCTGTTTTATAAATGAAGTTTATTTTATATTTAATATATTAAATATACGAATATATATTTTATTTGAGATTATATAATTTCAAATTTGTTTAATAATTATTTGATACGGATTATATCCAGATTGGATTCGAATAAAATATCGGATTTAACCTTTCATTTTAATTCAAATTCAATACGGATACGATCCGGATTAAGTGATAAGGATTTAATTTGGATTGTTCAATACGAGTTGTCAAATTGTATACATTATATATATTTTTTTTCGGACAATGGTTAGTTAATAACCAGAGCCAATTATCCCATTTATTAGCGAAAACATATTAATAAAAATATGACGAAGTAAGCAAGGGAGAGGCCAGGTAATTAAGGATTTTACAATACTCCATTGCAGCAGTATTTGCGATAAATATTTAGATTGCCTGTCATGACACGAATACTGAGTAGCGTAATATCATGCTTCATCAGGCCTAACGAATATAGGTCTTTAGAAGTTAGGGATGAGGGTATACCACGCCAGTTCCAACAAGAGGCACTACGTTTAGCCTGCTTTGCACCAGTAAGTTGTTTTGCGTAGGAGAGTATTTCAGGTTTGTTATAGTAGTTAGTTTTGTGTCGGTAATTAGTATCGGTATCTATTGTATCAGTTGAGATTTGCGTATCTATAATATAAACAATGTCATTTCGGTAAGCCAGTAAGTCAGGTTTACGTACTGTGCTTAGTTTTAGGGATTAAAGTAGTTAGGCCTAGTTTAAATGCGGAAGGTGCAGTCGATGATATGAGATAAATATTAAAGCGAGCTGTTATATTATTTAGACCAATTTTAGTTAAATTGCATTTTTTAAGACCATCTATTCCCGGGGCGCCGTCGTGTAATGTGCCGTAACATGACTTTACTTCGTTTATCGTAATTGGATGTATATATGCATTACTATTATTAACAAATAAGTGGTTGAATGGAATAGATGGCTTACTTATTAACTCACTCCAATATTTAAATTGTAAATCGATTGGCATTTCTTTAATTTCTTTTGTAATATCTTCGCCGTCGAAAATAGATTTAGCGAGCCTGGATCTATTTTTAAAATACATTTGTTGCGTTTTAGCAAATAATAAACACCTTTGTTTACGCTTAACATTTCTATTTGATTGCACACCTATATTATCATTACGTTTTGTATTGTTAGAAATAATATTGTTACGTAATATTTTTGGTTTTTTTTTAGATTGAACTATAGATGAATTAATTAATTGTTCATAATCTAGGTCTATTAGATTTGAATATTGTCGAAATTAAAATTCTGTTTATTTAATTGTAAACTAAGTAATATGTATTTGCTAGGGTGTAAATCTAAGATATATTGTAAAATATTTGTTTTGTGATCTAGGACCTTTATTATGTAAAATGTTAGTTTGTATATTGTCAATGTAATCTGATAAATGTGGTGTATCTAAATGTATGGGCAAAGTGTCGTTAGGGTCATAGTTAGTACTGTTAGTATCAGTAATGTTATCAGTATCGTATGTATCTTCAGTATCGTTATTGGGATTGTTAGTTAGTAGATTGTCTATGTGCAAAACAGGCTGTTTATATATATATATATATATATATATATATAAAAACAGTAATATCCTCATAATAGCATCATAACAGAATATTTAATAGCCTCAAATGTTTACATTGTGATATTATGCTGCTATTCTAATAATAGCAACATAATAGCAGCATACTATATTTTTTAAATTAATAGCAGCATAATAATAGCATAATAGACTTAAAATAACAACATAACAGCATCATAATAGCATGACAAATTAATAGCAGCATACTAGATATTTAATGGCAACATAATAGCACTATGTAAAATTTGAAGATATTAAATATGCTGTTATGTTGTTATTATGAGGCTATTACTGTATGCTGGTTATATAAAAATCTATATATAAATATATATAGAAATTATAAAAATATTATAATAAATAAATATATTATATAAGAATAATTATTATACAATTATGTTTATAAATATAAAATTAATAATCTATCTAATAATTATTAATATCTATTTCATATTAATAGTAGAAGTATATAGGTATTCAACAATATCTAATGAAACATTGACATCCAACTTGATGAGGGAGAATGTTTATGTACATATTGAATAAAATAATTTAAAGCAATAGTGATAATCTGCAATAAACTTCTTCCATATCTATGATTAGTTAAATCGTTTAACTAATGAATCAAGATATATTTAACTTTGTATTTATAATATATTATTAAATTGATCAGTTAATTAATTAATTGGTAATTTAATTTATTTTTGTTAATTTTAATCTTTTAAACCTTAATTTATTATAATAGTATGAATACTATATTTTAACTGTCTTACATCTGTTCGATTGCTTTATTTCAACCTTTTACTTTTAAAGATGTATTCAAGAAGTATTTAAATATTGATATATTAAATATATTACATATTTTATATAAATATTACCAATTATTTAATTATTTATTATTTTATTAAATTTAGGTAAATCTAATGAATCTAAATTTTAAAAAATAAATAAAAAATATTGAATATTTTTTGATAAATTTATAAATTATATTTTTTGATAAACTATATATCACAATGTATAACTATAATACATATATAAAATATCATATATTTATAAATACTTATAAAATAATCAATATCGTATAATTATTTAGGGATCATACTTATATATATAAGGGTACATATATATAGGGGATATAGGAGACATATCATACATGATGTAACATATAAGTATACTATTATAGATCTATGGTTTCGTCAAAATAAAACTGATATAAAATCAATATATAATTTAAGTAATCTACTTATCTAGCCATACTATAGATACAAATATAATATAAATTAGCATTATAAATTATTGATTTTTTGTTATAATAGCAGTAATAAAATGTTTATTACCCAGGAAATACAATCCAATAATAATCCGGATCAAAGTCGATTATTTAGGCTACTTTGAAATCCGAATTGAATCCGGATCATAATCCGGATTCAATCTGGATCATAATCCAGATTCAATTCGGATTTTAAAGTAGCCTAAATACTCGACTTTGATCCGGATATATGATCCGAATTGAATCCGGATTAATATTGGATTTTGTTTCCTGGGATATATAAAACGAAGAAACTGTATACAAAAAGTTCACACTTAATATGTGAGTCAATATGTAGGTATATATAAGATAATATATGTGTATTTATGATAATATATATGTGTTAATATATATATATATATATATATATATATATATATATATATATATACTAATATATGTGTGATATATATATATTGATATTGACCTGAAGGGTCGCAAGCTTCTCTCGTATAATGATGAACTTTAGACACGGTTTTCGTAACGATAAATTCATCCGCTTTGGTATACAGGAAACATTGAAAAGGTACGTTACTTTCATCGAAATCGAAGCCCATGCAAAAGTCCGAAGATTCGTGTACATTGAAAGATAAACACTTCCGTTTACAAAGCTCTACCGTATTTATAGCGGGGTAATTCATTCCTCCTTTAGCTTTAGTGTTACTTTTCATTATGAAGGTGTCATCGCAATGTTTAACGCTAGTCTCAGTAGTAGGTCGTAAAGTAGCAACGGTTGTAGTAGGACAAGGAGATCTGGTATAATGATCATATCCGGGAATGTCAGTTACGGCGTTAAACTTGATGTCCATTCCTAAATCACAGCGTTTAAGATCGTCATTAAATACCACTCCTAAACAAGATGGCGTCATACTGCAATGCTGTTCGCAGTCGTCGTATGTCACCAGCTGAGCGTACGGAATCGTCCCATCTATAGCCCCTCTACCTTCCAGTTTATCGTATATGTAACACGGACCGTTATACGCTGTAGCCTTGTACGAATAAAGCCTGTCTACTATCGGCGATACACTGGAATGTACCGATTTGGAGCAATATCCGAACGGTTTATGCGTGCCGTAGTCTTTAACTGTAGCGCACCACGTTCTGTCCGCGGACACGCTTGTACACTGACGGTACTCGATTGTTTTATATTTAAACGGGAACACGCATATGTTCATTCGGTTACTCTGAGCGGGTTTACCCCCGTAGCCGTACCAAGCGCCTAGGTCGACAGCGTGCACCACTCTCGAATGTTCTAGAATCATGAAGATCACGTGACAGATAATTAATGTCGGGTGACACATGTTCGGAGCACACCCCGGGCTATCTGATCCTGTGCGATGGTAGTGTATCGGTTTAAGGGGGCATGTTTTATGTGTGTATATATATATATATGTATTCCTACTTTAATCATATATATATATATACAGGCTTTATGCCAAATCTGATGTTATTATTATTATTATTATTATTATTATTATTATATATATATATATATATATATATATCTTTATATATTGTATATATATATACAAATATAAAACCTATAGGTTTATATTTGTTAATTTATGTGAATATTATTATTTATCATCAAATTTAAATATAAAAATGAACATAAGTATTGAAAGTATTCACTAATCCGAGATGGAATTGAATTTATATTTATATATATATATATATATATATAAATTTCCACTTCTAAAAAAGCATAATCTCGATAAAGAAATATTAAACAATTATAGAACAATATCACAATCACCCTTTATTTGTAAAATTATAGAAAAAATTGTGGCCAAGCAATTAAATAATTATTTATTACATTTTAATATTCTTGAACAGAGTGGGTTTAGAAAAGTTCATAGTACAGAAACTACTTTAATTTCTCTCACTTATACTCAATATGGTATAATATATAAATATATATATATATTATAAATATTATTTATTTTTATATAAAAATATAAAATTAGTTAACAAATCTATTTGATTGTTTACATATATTACATATATGTGTAATATATTATTTATTTATTAATATATAAGTATACTTACGGTTTGTTTTAGTGATGTATATAATAATTAAATTATATACGTTAGAATATTTACATATTTTTATTTTAATAAAAAATAAAATGGTTTGTTATTCTGCTTAGTTACTAAATTTTAATTTTATTTATTAAAGTAAATTCAATTAATTTAATCTAACAAATTATATTTTTTACCTTTTACCTATCCCATAGCATTTGGATGCCGTAGGGGCGCAGTTGACTTCAATATAATACGTTTCCATCGGTCTCTATCCCGGGTCGCTCGCATCGCTTCTTCTATTCCAAGACTAGTCCATTCAACGATATTATCTTGCCATTGTGTCCTTGGCCGTCCTCTTCTTCTTTTACCTTCAATGGATCCTTGCAAAATAGTATTAGACATAGAGTTTGATCGTGATACATGACCAAACCACCTCAACTTCTTTGCAATGACCATCGCCAGCAATTCTGAGTGTTTGCCAATTTCTTTAACAACTCGACTCCGTACCTCAATATTGGTTATCTTGTCTCGGTATGATATGTTCATTAGCCTTCTTAAACATCTCATTTCCAAAGCTCTAATACGTCCTTGTAACTCCTTTGTTAGCGTCCACGTTTCGCACGCATAGAGGAATATTGAGTTTACTAGCGATTGCATAAGTCGAATTTTTAGTTTCAGTTGAAGTGATTTGTCGTACAATATAACATTTAGTTTTGATAATGCAGTTATTGTCTGACCTGTTCTAGCTATTATTTCAGATTTGGAACCTTTATCGTCTATAATTGCACCTAAGTATTTAAATTTTTCAACTATTTTGAGTGTATCGTTGTTTATCTTTATTTCGGATGTGAAATTACCTTCAGAATTAGTCATAATTTGAGTTTTCGTAGCATTAATCTCCATTCCATATTTACGCGATGTACTGTCAATCTTTTTTATTAGATTGGATAGCTCGGATTCACTACCTGCTAGTCCGTCTATGTCATCCGCAAATCTTAGATTTGTAATTATTTTACCTCCGATATTTACTGTACCTATATGATTTTCTAATGCGTCATTCATTATTTGTTCCAGCATGATGTTGAAGAGTGTGGGTGACAGTAAACAACCTTGTCTCACTCCAGTTGTTGTGTGGAACCATTCACCAATTTTTCCGTCCGAGTAAACAGCACTTTCAGCTTTACTATATAGACTTTGTATAGCTTCTATTAATTTTAAGTTGATGTTAAATCTTTTCATAGATGACCACAATGCTTCATGCCAGACTCTATCAAATGCTTTTTTGAAGTCTATAAATACATGAAATAGCGGTTTGTTATATTGGGCATATTTTTCCGATATGATTCTAAGGTTGAATATTTGTTCACTTGTACTTCGGCCTTTTCGAAAACCAGCTTGTTCTTCGGAGATAAATTCTTCAGTAATGTGCTGTAGCCTGTGTAGAATTATCTTTAGCATAATTTTACTCACGTGTGTTATAAGGCTTATTGTCCTGTAGTTTTCACATTTCTGTTTGCTTCCTTTCTTATGTAGACTTATTATCAGTGACTTTGTCCATTCAGATGGCCATATTCCGGTTTCCCATATTTTATTACAGATATCCGTAAGCAACTTTTTTAGTATGTCACCGCCTGATTTAAGAAGTTCAGCGGGTATGTTGTCAACACCAGGTGATTTACAGATCTTTAGTGCACGTATAGCAGCTTCCACTTCACTTTCCAGAATAGGGAAGCTATCTTGATCTGTAGGTTCGTTCACAGCGAGCACTGCATCATCTCCTTCAGCGTTATGTGAATACAGTTATGAACAGTATTCTGTCCATCTTTTCCTAACATCCATTTTATCAGTGATACATTTGCCATGTTTATCCTCTATATTTACAGCGGCATTATCCTTCGGTTTAGTTAGGTCTTTGACAATTTGGTAGGCTCTCTTGGTGTTATTCCTGGTTAAACAGTCACCAATGTCTATACATTTCTGGTTAATCCAATTTTCCTTAGCTTTCTTCATCTCTCTTTTTATTTGAGTGTTAACCTGCTTGTAACTACTTCCTGATAGGAATTTTGTCTTTTTCAGTTCTCTTCTTAAGTCACACATATCCATCAGTTCTTCAGTGATCCAGTTTTTCTTTTTCTCTCTATGTTTACCTAGAATTTCAGTGGCTGTATCTATCAGTGTTTTATTCATTTTCTGTAATTTCTCTTCGTTGTTGAATATTTTTGTTAAATGTTGTGCTGATAACTTTTCATCAATTCTATGTTTAAACAGTTTTTCAATATCTGGGTTTTTAAGTTTCTCAAGATTAAATTTTTTTCGAGTGAATTTTTCTTTCTTTGGATTTTTCAGGCGAAGACAAAATGTCATCATAACCATATCGTGATCACTACCTATGTCTGATCCAGGGAATGATCGAGTCTTGTTTATATTCACGCTTGTAGTAAAACGTTTACTGACTAGGATATAATCAATTTGATTATGATATAATCCACCAGGACTATGCCAGGTTTGTATTCTTGATTTTTTGTGGGGACCAAATGTATTTGCTACTATGAGATCATTTGTTTTTGCAAATTCCAGGAGTCGATAACCTCTCTCGTTTGTTGTTGAATTGCAAAATTTCCCGGAGGTTCTTCCCCAGTCTGTTATTGCATCCTTACCAATTTTTGCATTCCAGTCACCTTGAATCACCAGTATATCTTTCTTTGAAATTTTTGAGATGGAGTCTTGTAACTCGTTGTAGAATAATTCAGTTTCTTCATCTGTATGATCGGTTGTCGGGGCATATACTTGGATTATTGATATGTTAAACGGGGTTGCATGTAATCTTATAGTCGCTAACCTTTCATTTATTGGGTTGAAGCACATGACCATTCGTGTTATCTCACTGTGTATCACAAAACCCACACCATTAATATGTTTCTTATTGTTTCCAATATAGTATAATTTGTGGCCTTCTATTGTCTGAATTTCGTTCACTCCACGTTTACGTACCTCACTCAATCCTAACACATTCCACCTGTATCTGTCAATTCATGAGTAAGTTCTTCAAGTTTACCATCTTCTCGCAGAGTTCGTACATTCCATGTACCTATGTATGTCTCGTTTCTTCTTGTCTTAATCTTATATTCTTCAGTAGCTAACTTTTCGTTATTATCCTGATGAGCGATAAATGACGCGGACCTTTTTAACCCGGGCGACGTCCGAGCCGGTATGTTCTTTGTAATTGTATTTGAAATCATATTTGCGTATCTTGGGCAGATAAGATCAGCGGAGCCCATCCCTCTCTGAAATCCCCCCACAGCATTAGCCTACTAAACGTAGTTTCCAGGGTGTGGCACGCGGAGCCTGCTGATAGAGTTGGGTACTGGGTCTAGGTTTTACCTTTTCACCAGCACCCCTTACACCAACAAATTATATAACGAATTTTATTAATGTAATTTTAATAATCATGTAAAATATGTAACTGTATATATATATATATGTTTGTGTGTGCTTGTTATTATTATATTTCGATGGAGTCTTTTCATTATATCCATTAACTTAAGTACACTTGTTACTTAGTGTAATTTATCTGTCATATAGTTTATATATATATATATATATATATATATATATATATATAAGTTATATATAAACGTATATATATAAATATAGGTATTTACTTTATTTACATAGCAACCAAATTATTGTCGTGTCATTCACAGATAAACTTTTAAATATACTTTAATTATATTATTATTATAAATATAAGGTCTTCTTTATTTATTTTTATATTATTTATATTATTAATATTATTCAAATATTAATATCCACCAAGATTGAAATATATTACATTAGTTTTGAAATTATATTTATTTATTATTTAGATATATTTACATTAAGTATTTGTTTACATTTTATAATTAACAAAATATTAATCCATAAAAAAATAAATAATAATCACAATGATAATAGAATTATACATTCGATTAATTAAAATATATATTATATACTATTATGTATATTTATACTTAACTTCATTATTTATTACTTATACAATTTATAAATTATTAGTTTATAATAATATCTATAACTGATATTCTCCCGTGGATCTCCCTTAGGAATTTACTTTTGGTAGTCGGATCTACCAACCTTCATTTGAGGTTAGCTACCAAATTACATTAATATAGTCTGCTGCTGTATTTGCATTCATATAGATCCATCAAATATATCTCGGACGATACACTCCCTTCAATATCTGAAAATCGGACCATCATTGCCTGGTTGCCATCGAGTATACCAGATGCCTACTATAGTCAATCGGTGTTCCTCGAGTCATCTCGTCATACAGTCAATCGGACTGAATACAAAATTTCTTCCGAAATATCCCATTAACGACCAGTTTTTATACATTTATTATTATATTTATTTCATTCAATTTAATTCCCAATCTCAAATTTACAATGTCCTCGAATTGTTCACATTGTAACCTTCCCGCATGCGAATATTATCTTAAATATGAAAAATGTCCATCAATATTACATTATAATTGTTTATACCCGCAGCTATTATTTCTAAATCCTGGTTTAATTCTATAAACCCCCGTTTAAGCCTTTGCTATATTTAATTCACCTAATATATCCTTCTCGTGTCTCTCATTTCTAACTTTATATAAGTTTCCTTCGACTAATCATGCAACTACTCCACCCAGTCCTATGTCATATTCAGCTTATATTATAACCGCCAAATCTATACATCATACTGGTGCCAAGGTAACGCCACATCTAACTTCTGATATATCTACGTTTACTACTTTTATTACCCAGACACTGAATCAGTCCAATGATAATACTCCTAGATAGATTCCAAAGCTAATGGATTTAAAAATTTCCTCGAATCACACACCAACCCCTATAATATCTAGTTCAACTTCCTCAAAGTCATCAGCCATACGCTACATAGATAATTCCCTCACAATACTAGTACTCGAACACATTCTTCTTTCTGAAGTTAACTATAATGTCATAGTATCGTTATATGTCCTATATGTCCTATATATACAAGAGGTGCAGCCACCTATGCATATTATCATGCATATTACGAAGCTATATAACTATAAATAAATATGGTACCAGTGAAGCAGAGATCCTAATCAGGCTATATCCACTTCTATATCGGCGTTGATAAAATTAAAAACTATATGATCAAACAATAAAATTGGGTTTAAAACAAAATTCAGTCTGTATAAAATACTGGTGCTATCAATATTATGTTATGGCTGCGAATCTTGTACGGTTACTGAAAAGATGGAGAAAAGAATACAAGCCTTCGAAAATAAAGTTTACAGACGGCTATTAGATGTAAATTACCGAGAGCATAAAACCAATATTGGTATATTTCGATATATATATACATCAAAGAGTAAATTAACTCTCATGTTGGTAAGTTTCCGCCATTATTATCAATAATTTAAAAAATAAAGTAGTGTTGGTTTGGCCACGTAACAATACTCTCGCTAGGCTATTCAACAAGAACACATCGAAGGAGCAAGACCTCATGACACCCAAATATGGAATGGATGGACAACATTTGTGAATGAACATCCACAAATATCGGTGAACTACCGATGATGAAGAATGACCGAAACGAATGGCGACGTTGTTGTGTAAGATATTTACATTCCCCTTACGATTCAAGAGACATGGGATAAAAGTACAATTAAGTATACTTACATACATAGATATAGTAATGTGTCATATGGTATACTGAACACTATAAACACAAGAATTATATAGGTAGTCTACGTTTTGTTTATTATATTGGATTATTCTTTAATCGCTTAGTAAGTTATAAGATAAACAAGAGTAACGATTCAATAGAATAATTTAAATATATATATATATATATATATATTTTTTCTGACAGTTAGATATCTCAATAAGTTCAGTGAACTTCTATATCTATCTGAGTTCACTTTATTACGAGGAACCACCCTGATTAATATTATTATTATTCTATAATGATATATATCATAATACTTATTTTACTTCAGTTATTAATTGTCAATATATTTAAATGTTTAAGAATTATTATTAACTAAATATAATAATAATAACATGTTTATGTATCATATTTATCATAGAAAGTATAAAAATGAAGACACACAACATTTATTAGTTGATTTCTCCTTCAATGATTTGAACTTCTTCGTTGTTTCCTTCTATACAACCGCGAAGTACACCAGCGAAGTTTGAATAAGACTCTTGAGATTTTACACTAAATATAATATATTATTTATTATATTAAAATAATATAAATTAATAATATATAGCATATGTTTATTAAATATTAAGTATTACCTTGGTGTTACATTATTACATTATCAATTATAATAATAATACACACATTTGTATATATATATATATATATATAATACACATATATATAATACACACATAACTATACATTATAAATATAATTGAGTATAATTAAAATGTTGATTATTATATATTAATATATATATATAATTATTATATATATATATATATATATATATATATATATATATATATATATATATATTATCTTTATATCTTTATATATAAAAAAATGTTATGAATAAAACAATAAGCAATATAAATAGATGTATCTCATAATCTTGATAACATAGGACCATAGATATAAAGAAATATTTTTGTATATAAAAAAATGTTCTTTATATCTTTGCATAGGACATATTTATTTATATTTTATATATCTTATCATAAGTTATTTATTAAAGTAACAACGATATGTTTAATGTAAATAATTAACAGACATTTTATTTCTATTCGTTATTTAATCATTTATTCGTTTTGGGAGTTCGCATATAGGCAAATAATGAAATTTAATTTTAAAGTCATTACAGTAATAACATTGATTTGTAATATGTATTACAACATATTATCTATAGATGCAAGACTTTCATACTATCATTAAACTATAATCAATCATAGTAATATTATCAATTATTGATTAGTATATTTCATCGATAGATGACATTATAAATCGATGGTATATATATTAGTTTTTATATGGTCTAGTTATATAGGATAATATATATATATATTATCATATATAATTACACCATATATAACACTATTATATATATTATTATAAGATTTAGGTATGATACCTGGGTAATTGTAGAAGCATTGCTTCTTGTTGAGACAATTACCCTTAATTTAACGTGTTGACAAATATCAAATAATGTAATAAAAGCTATATAAATATAATGTAATAGGACATTTTAGAATATAAAATATATATAATAATATGGTTGACTTCCTGTTTGTACTAAGCTAAATATAATATTATAAAATAGTGATATATGTTAACTCGTCATTGATTTAATCATCATTTAATAATTAAATAAACTATAAAATAGAAGATACAAATAAATAAAATGAGTAAATAAATACAAAAGCATTACAATAATTTAATTACGATAATAAATGATAAGATAAATATAAAAAATAATCAAATAAAGAAACTATACTGAACATAAAACTAAGTTTATAAAATAAATAAATAATTAGAAGTTAAGTGTGATAAAAAGAAATTTTCAATAAATATTTATTGAAAATTACTTTTATATACTTTTATGATATATATATATCATAAGAGTATAAATCAAATACATCTTTATTTAGGTTTATATGGGTTTCATTTTTATATAGTAGTCTGAAATGATTAACAACAAAATAGTGTATTATAAAAGTCAATAAGATATATTTTATTATTTTTATTTATTTTTTATTTTTATATAGAGGTTTAAAAGGTAAAAATAGTTATTTTATTATGTGTCATAACAACAATTATTTTTATATAAGGGTCAGGTTGGAAAATATAACATAAAAGAGAATATTTGTTTATAAATGTCAATGTTAGATTTTTATTGTTAGCATAATAATTATTAGCAATACCTACATTTGTCATAATATATATATATATATATATATATATATATATATATATATATATATATATATATATATATATATATATATATATATATGTGTGTGTGTGGGTGTGTCACTGACATTTCTGCATTCATTTTATTATCCGGATTATGTGAGACATTGTTTTCCGAATAGTCACTGAAATAAATAAATAAAATAAAATATATATTATCTATATCATAAATATATATAAATAATTTATTGAGTTATCTATTATAAATATTAGGTTATTTCAATGGATGTATGTATGTATGTATGTATATATATATATATATATATATATATATATATATCCCAGTATTCAATAATCGTGTTTAAATTGGATTTATCTCGAGTTTATACTCGTGTTTAGCCTGCTAATTTGGTAACACTATTAACACCAGCTAGATCCATTTTAACTCGAAATTAATCCCAGATAAATCCAAGTTAAATCCCAGTTTAAAAATAATTCAAATTATTCACATTGATATTTATATTATATCTATATATTATGTATACCTATTAATATATTATACCTGCTAATTTATATTATATTGTTATCTATATATCTATATATTATGGCTAGATAAGTAATTTACATATTGATTTTATTTATTTATTTTATTTTATTTAGTTTTATTTTGGCGAAACTATAGATCTATAATATTATACTTATATGTTACATCATGTATAATATTTCCCCTATATACCCTATATCCCCATATATATGTACCCTTATATATAACTATGATACCTAAATACTTATATGATCTTAATTATTGTATAAGTATTTATAAATATATGGTATTTTATATATTTATTATAGTCATACATTGTTATATATAGGTTAAATAAAAAAACATTTTAAAAAAACATTTTTTTAATATGATAAATTTATCAAAACATATTCAATATTTTTTATTTATTTTTATTAATTTATATTATTTTATTATTTAAGATACAATAGATTTATTTAAATTTAATAGAATAATAAATAATTAAATAATTGGTAATATTTATAGATAAATATTTTGAACTAAAAATAACTTGGATTAAACTGTGATATAATTTGTGATCCAAGTTACAACTAGTTAAATATTGATCAGCTAGATCCAAGTTGATATCAGTTTTTTTTAAATAACTTGTATTAAACTGGGATATAATAATCCAAGATTCAACTAGTTAAATATAGATCAGCTAAATCAAAGTTGATCTCAGTTTAACAAAATAACTTGGATTAAACTGTGATATAATGATCCAAGTTGCAACTAGTTCAATATTGATCAGCTAGATCAAAATTACAATTTTAAATAGAATTCGTATAATAATTAGTTCGAATAAGATAGATCTACAACTTATATATATATATATATATATATATATATATATGACTTCATGATTTGACATTACATATTAGTTGTATACATTTAATACCGCGTTTACATTTTATGTTTTACTCGTTACATAATATCATAATATCATTAATACGTATTGTTATGTTTACATTTGTATTACCGATTTAAAATATAATCACATATTACATTATTTAGTTATAATAACATTTAATTTTAATTTTGATTGTGTATCGATTATTCATAAATACATGTGATGTTATCGATACATCGTTTTTATCGTTGTCATATTATTGTATTATTATTTTATTGGAGGATACCCTTGTTGTGAGTATAGATTACAAGGTAATCTCTGGTACTCTTCTACTCTCCTTTGAGCAGAAATTGTATGTACTGCATTATATTGTATTTCTACTCAATAAACCATATTCAATTAAATTAAATTCAATTCATTTCAATTCAATATATATATATATATATGATATTGATTATTATTATTTAGAATATTTACAATAATATGTTTAGAATATTTCATAAACATATTTTGTATATTGATTATATATAATGTAATGGTATAATATATAATGCATACTTTAATTATTCAATACTTTGTTTTTCTAAATATACTATTATTAATGTTATAATTACCTTATACACAAACTAAAATTGTATTACACTATATTATTAAATGTATAAGTCTAATAATGATTCTATATTCAAAATACTTTATACAATTTGTTATTATTAAATATGTGTACATAATAATTTTACAATAAAACTAATATAATTTATATAATTATAGTTATATAAATTATATAGATTTATTGTAAAATTACTATTTGTAATACATTCAAGTAAACGTTTGTTTTAGTCTTTACTATGTATTATTTGATATACTAACTTAGTAATACTGTTTAGATACTAATATTATTAATTAAACATTAAAATAATAAAATGGTTTATTCTATTATATAATAATGTGAACAATAATATATATTATAGTAGCGTATCTCTAACATGGGTGCAACCAGTATAGTGTCTTTGTTACTAGGAATGTTATTGTATGTGTTATTACTAACATTAAATAAATAATGTGAAATATATATTATAAATACTTATATTTTATACTATATACACAAATTGTTATATATATAATAAATATATATATATATATATATATAAATGTATTCATTAAATATATGTGAACATATTTCCAATCAAATTTAATTATAATATTAGTTAGAATATTTATATCAACATAGGTGTACAATATATTGTTTAGTTGTTTTTTTTGTTAGGTTATTGTAAATATATTCCACTTTAATAATTAAATAATCCGTTATTAAATAAGTCAAGTTATCTATGATATATCAGATTAATGGTAGTATTATTTATTAGGGAAGTTTCTAGAAGAACTATATTATATAATATTATATTAAAACTATAATATATCAATATATTATAATTATGATAGCTTAATATATTGTCGGCTCCATTTGGTCTCATTCATGTCGTTCCTTAAGTATCAGTACTGGGTCAGATTCTTTTTATTTTATATATTCTTATATTTAATTTTATTTTTAGAAAATACCCATATATTCGTTATCACCTATTTGCTGATGACTTATATATAAGTGTATAAGTGTATATAATGTATAAGTGTATATAATGTATACATTTATACTTTTTTCCACCTTGTTTTGATATTGACATAATTTAACTTTCAATTGCTAACTTTATTATTGATTTGATCTCTTGATTTTCATATAATTCTCTATCATTAAATAGTACTAAAACTTATAACATTTTACTTTCTAGATCTCTTTCTTCAATTATTCTCGCTCATCCATTCCTTACCTCATTTCCTATCTCAAACACCATCACTACTCTAGGATTTACTATTAATAATGCACTAGATTATTCAGTACACACATCAAACTTTCCGCACTGCTAATTATTTCCTGTATAATATATGCAAGGATCATTCTAAGCTGTTCACATATTATTTAAGGTGGATCACGGTCTTTAAAATAAATAAATATTAAAAAAGTATGTTATTTAAAAAAATAGATTTTTACATGTTAAAAATTACTGTTTAATTATATTATAACACTGTTTTTCAATAATTAATCTAGATTCAATTTATGTCAAAAAATGACAAAGTATACAAGTTATATACGTTATATAAAATATATACAAGTTATATACATTATATAACATACAACTTGTAAGATCTAGCTAAAATAACTTTTATCATAATAATAAAAGTAAAAAAAAAAACAGATAAATTATATAGTCCATTTTTAACATCAATTATTTCAGAATATTTGTTTTTCTTATAAAAAAATTACAATTTGTATGTCAATAATTAACTAAACTTAGTCAAATGTTCACAGTATATACTGTTAAACATATGTTTAATATTATATGTATACTGTATCTACTGAAAATGTTTGTGATTTGATAATAAAATTATAAATATAAATATTTCACTTTTAACAATATATTTTACTTTTTTTTAAATACTAATATTTTCAAAACTAGTATTCTCATTATTTAAAATTCAGGAGAGTAATTAGCGTAATATATTTTAATATTTTGCCATTTAAATTATATAAATATCTTTATTATTTCATGAGAAATAGAATTTTCAACAACAACAAAAGTCTTATTTAATTACACTGAAATATAAAGACCGTGATCCCACCTAAGATTAAGCATATATGCGTATAAGTATACTGGTATAAGCATAGATATCCATTCCATAATGGAAATTCTTGTATTATTGAAGTTTCGAGATATATTTTGTATTCTTTGCATTAATCATAAGGTAATATATATATGGGTGTTCCGGAATAACTATCAAAGAGAGACATAACCTGATCAACTACTCGTCCGAGTCGAAAATATGAGCTGATATGCTGCTTTCACTGTTGCTACTCCGAAGTACTTTAATTGTCTTCTCGATGACTTACCATATCATATTTTATTACTTCCAAATGTCGACTATATTCACATATGTTATCATTATAATGTATTATTTTAAAATGAATTATTATTCGTGTATTTATTTATTTATTTGTTTTTTTATTATATCAACTTGACGCATAATAGTCTATCATTTTCATTGAGTCAAAAACCTTTATATTGTTAATATTATTAACGGATTACTGAAACTTATTTAATAATTTAGTATTCATCAAAATAAAGTATAAGTTATTCATAAATAGTACATTATTAATGTATAATATATGTATATATAAAATATATATATAAAAGTATACTTTTATATTAAATCTACCATAAACATATATTTTGTGTAACTATAGTTAAAACGGTTATAACCTTTTTAAAATAGTAGTATTATTAATTGTAGAATATCTGTAAATAAATATAGAAATTATTATTAATAATATAAATTAAAATATATTACTATTATATATATATATATATATATATATATATATATATATATATATATATATATATATATATATATGATACACATAATTAAATATGTATATGATATATATATATATATATATATATATATATATATATATATATATATATATATATATTGATCATATATATATATATATATATGATCAAGATACATTTAGTATTCGTTACAAAGCCGCATATTTATGGAATTCTTTAAATACAACCATATCATCTTAAACGAATTTGAATTTATTTACAATGCATATTAAAAACATGCTTTTAAATAATTATATCTAATCATTTACACCTTATCTGTATTGTTTGTTATTTTATTTACATGGTCACCTTTATTCTTTTTAGCTCTTTTAAATTGTTCGTATTGTATACATATTTGTTATCTTTGTAGCCTTACTTTGGTCTTTCGTTTTATTTGATTTTTTATGGTTTAACTTATTTATTATTTTAGTAGAATTTTACATTTTTAAATATTGTATCATATATTTTTATTATATTTTATTATTTTATTATTACATGATGATTTCTTGGTATTGAGGTAGATTTTATTTTATTGTATTCATTTTTTATGAGACATAACACGAATAAACAAAATAGAATTGCAAAATATGTATACTGTTTATATGTATTTGTTTTTGTATTAATTCTCTCATTACTATGAGAAGGTTGGTATCTCGATAAGCTCAATAGAACTTCTATACTATACATGGATTTTTTTATCTCAGTCATCTCCTGAATCTGATATTATTATTATTACTATTATATACATTCGGGCTTTGGGTCCTTTACTTTTAAATATATTTTTACTAATTTACATATTTTTTAATTTTTCTATTTATATTCGCTAACGATACACATTTAATTTTTAAATATAAACTCTTTAATTCAGTATAGTGATACGTATTCACTATTCGTATACGAATAATGAATTTAATAATTTATATATGGTTATCAGAAAATAAACTACCTATTAACATAGGCAAATCATATTATATTTAATAAAGGATAAGTTTAGTGAAGTATATAAGTTTTAATATAATTAATAGAATAGATTATTATAAATATTTAGGAATCACAATAGATGAGAAATTAAATATGATAAAAATATATAGATAATATAACGATTAAGCTTTCTAAAGTTGTATTGATTATACATAAATTAAAATATTCGCTTACTATATAATTATTAAAACTAATTTAGAATAAATATTGTCTACCTTATCTATATTATTGTGATACTATATGGTCTACTACATATATATGTAGTAGATAACTGCCTGTGTGGCTCAGTGGCTAAGGCGTCAGACACACAAGCAGTAGGACACGGGTTCGACCCTCGTCCGGACCATTAATTAATTTTATAAAATGGGTCTTAAAATATTATTTAGAAGTGATCTTATATAATTGTGTATAAATAAATGATCGGCTCTCGTTAAAACCATGGATACCTTAACATGAGAGCGGCTTCGAAGGGACATTAGAGCCATATATGGTTATAAGTGAAAACTTCATCTTAGTTCCTGGATGGGATGAAAGGACTCCACCAAATAAAAATAACATAACATATATATATATATATATATATATATATAATCTATATAGATTAATTATTATACAATATAAAGCCATCAGTTATTTTCAATATATCGAATAGATAAATATTATAAAACACTGAATAACTTGAAATTTAATGATATTTTAAAATTAAATACTCTAAATTATATATTTAGGATTATTAATAATTATACACCTATCATTATCAAAAATATGTTCTCAATTATAAAATGTATATATAGTCAAAAAAAATGTTTAAATATGTTATTCCTTCTTTCCGGTTAAATATAAAAAAATATACATACCTTACAATATTCCTTTTGATGGAATCATTTTGAAACTAGATTTAAATTATTCAATAATATAAATACGTTATTAGAAGATTAACATATTATTATATTTCGGTGTATTTAATGCTGAATATAACTGATTTCTTCTTTATTTTATATTATATCTTACATATATTTTATAAATATTTTCCAACTATATATATTTTTTTAATATTTTAAGTTACTTTTATATACTTAATTATATATATTATAGTTTATTGCTTTAATTTATTTTAAACATGACGAAGTAATTACTCGGGAATATACATTTTTTATTTTTTATTTATTTTCTTTATACTGTACATATTTGAAAGATTTGAGCTTTTAATATTAAGTAAAATATTCCAATTGGTATTTATTTTCTTTAGAATATACTATATTGTACATTTAATTATTTTTGTTATATTTATTCATCAATATCTATTAATTTATATGAATTTCATATAACTTATATAGCAATAATAATGACATATTTAATTTTCTTATATATATATATATATGTAAGCCTATGTATATGGCCAAACTCCTCACGCATTCACTTGTTCTCTCTAAGTTATGTTGACTAAATTAATAATGTTGACTAAATTATTGATACACCTCTTTCGTTGGCGCAAAACGGCTGAAAATATTGAATATGTACGTCATTATAAAATGTATATCACCCCCATGTTAAATTTAGAAATACTATCGAAAATCGCTTTGTTGATTAATTTTTAATTTTTGGAATATAAAAAAATTATAGTTATACCTATATAATTACGATTACAACTAAATAAGTCATTGTAGCTAATACAAGTCACCCCATAACTCCTTCATAACTCACATTCAATGATAATATATAAAGATTACCCTTCAATAATATCATTACAATTTCATGTAGATACATTTATAAAGTAAATTTATGTGATGTATTTATTAATGTCTAGATGTATTGATCAATATGTATTTGTTTATTATTATAAATAAGTAAATATTCACAAAAATATTTGTTATTAAAATGGTTGAATAAAAATTCTCTTCCTCCTAAAATAATCTTATATTGAAAATATCTTTATAATATAATATGTATTACTAATTATTTACCAACTATATATATATATATATATATAAATAATATATTTAATATAGTATAACCTTTGATTTCTAATATAGTTTTCAATATACAAAATTCCAAATATTAATATAATAACTATTAAAATGATACCTGTTTAATTTTGAATTCATATTAACATCAGTTTTTACATATAAGTATATATACTATATATAGTATTG